>JARLTB010000023.1:6917500-7517500 GCA_030141615.1 Unio pictorum | reverse complement strand
GTTTTACAGGACGGTTGCTTGTATCAGTGTCTTTACAAAGAGAAAGCAAATATTTTAGTAAATTATGTTTCTCCGAGAATACTTACCCGATCACATTACTTTAGGGATATTAGCCTGCTACCTCGCGAATCCAGCCCTACCAAAAGACGAAAATTCGTCTTTCCTGTCTATGTCATATAGACAAAGGGCAATAACTCTTGCCCCTTACCTCCCCTTGCTACCCGCTAGGTGACGCTTCTTTAGTTTTTAAGCTGAGCGGTATATAAAACACGCGGATGCTCGCATGGCGGGGTGGTTGGGAGGGTTTCTTAGTAATGTGATCGGGTAAGTATTCTCGGAGAAACATAATTTACTAAAAAATTTGCTTTCTCCTTTGAATACGTTCCCCGATCACATTACTTTAGGAGAATAAGTAATAGGAGGAGGGAATGCGGAGCATCCGACCTCCACCCCGGGTATCCTCTAGGGAATGATGGCTGGATTCCCCATGTGAATGATAACCCGGTCTCCTAATTTTCAATCAGCAACACAGCCCAGGGTCACGTGATATGTGACCCCTTTATACGGTTAAGAAGATAGTTATTGAAATCTTCTTACCTACGAAAATTTATCTGGCGAATCCAGCGAAGCTAATAGGCTGTGCTGATTGTTGCACATTGGTCTGGTGGGCGTCTGGGCTGCCAACACCGGACCTACTAGAATCAATGTTTGCCTCTGCGAGTACAAACTTGAAGATAAAACTGTAGAAGGTTGACTCTGCATGTCAGCCAACAGCTTCTATAAGGTGACTGATTTGCGAATCCTCAGAGTACTCCGAGCGTATAACCCACTTCAGCCATGAAGCAAGGGCTTGAATGGTGATATCTCATGTCCCAGCTATCACTAGAAGAAAGATGTGCTTGTATGTGACCTGACTCACCTCTATGCATTGAAATGGTGCTAGAGTGCACAAACAGGATCTTACATGGCTGTTGATCCTGACTTATCTATAAAGAAAGCGAGCTAATGACGACTCGTTGATCGCCAATGTATGGTAATCTATTTTGGACTACAAAGCCTGGCTGCGTCAAGAGGACCATCAAACCCTCTGATCGGAACGGAAGAGAGTTCGGGTCACTAGAAAGGACATGTAACTCGCTCACCCTGCATGCTGAAGCTAAGACTATCAAGAAACCCAATTTGTATGATAGTAGCTTTAACTAATCATGGATTTAAGACTCAATACTGTCTGAATTGAGTCATGTTAAAACCCAGGACAGATTCCATTTGGAAACAGGGTGAGGGATATAAGTCGATTGAATTCTAAAGTGTCTAAAAGATCTGACAAATCTTTGTCATGGCTGATAGCACATGTACCAGAATGGCGGAATGTGTCTGATATCATGGAGCGGTAGCATTTGATAATAACTGGAGCCAGCTGTTTCTCCTCGAAAGCCAGAGAAAAGTTGGCCAGTTGAGGGATTGTGACACTCAGAGGAACAATGTGAATGATATGGTACCAGTCCCTGAAAACATGCCACTTGCTCTCGTAAACCTTCAGAGTAGAGGGCCTTCTTGCTCTCGAGATTCTCTCCGCAATCAAAGATTTAAATTGTTTGTCTTGCAAGGCTGTCTGGACAAGAGCCAAGCCTGAACATAAAGACGGTCCGGACAGGGGTGGAACACCCCTGGCCGCGGTTGCTTGCGAATACTTGTGCTGACTGTAATCTTCCTGGGTAGATCTATCACCTAGATTGAGTAGATCGGAGACCCAGGAGTTGTTCCATCTGAGAGGGGCAATCAGAACCATCTGACAGTTCTGACCCCTTAACTTCTGGATTAATTTCAGTACCAAGACCGTGGGAGGGTAGGAGAATGACCACAACCCTTCCCAGCTGATTGATCGAGCATCCACGACCCAAGCTTCTGGGTCTGGAACCTGTGAGATGAAAGGTGGACAACTTGCGATTCCACCTTGTTGCAAAAGATCAATCATCGGACGTCCCCAAAGTGTGTCAGTTGGAAGAAAGTCCGATTGATGGAGTGACCATTCTGTGTGAATGACTAGATAGAGTGTCAGCCAAGACATTGAGTCTGCCAAAGAATGTGTCGGAATTGTACATTGAGGTGGAGATTGTCGAACCAATGTAGAAACTGCCAGCTCAGATTGCACAGGTCTGGTGATTGGTGTACCCATGTTTTGAGGCAAGGCACCACCACAAAGTTGTCTTGACATAATGAGGGCAGTTTGTAATAAGAGTTGATCCTGCCCGAAATGAAAGGCGTTGATGACAGCCGTTATTTCTGAAAGGTTGATGTGGAAAGGGCTCGCCCCTGGCACCCACGTGCCGCTGACAGTAACGAAGTCCGGCAACAGGTGGGCACCCCAACCGTAGGTACTAGTGGCGGAACATACCGTTATCCCCTATTGGGGTATCTCCAGAGTAATCCCTGTGGACAGCCCACAGGGGTTGTGCCACTGACTCAAGAATGATCGTATCTCTGGCGTGAGCATGACTGTGAGATCGAAGGGACTTGAAAAGGGCAAAATTACGCTAGCAACGTCCTTTGTAAAGGGCGCATAAAAGGATGGCTGAGCGGAATCAAGTCTGCTGCCGCATTGAATAATCCGAGGATCTGCAACTCTCTTGCTAAATGCGCATCCTGTTGGAAACGGACTCTACGAGTGCAATTATCTGGATGATCGCAAACTCGAGGAAGCCTTACCAGATTCAGATCGGGAGAAACTCCACACCCAGATGGACCAAAAATCCGGATTGGACAGAGATCAGACTTTATCCAGTTCACGAGAAAGCCTATATGATGTAAAGTACTTTGAGCAGAGTAGAACTTGACAGATGTTTCTGGAGGATGTCGTCCAAATATACTGCCGACACCATAGATGAAATCGAGCGGAACAGGGTGACGATGTAATCCATAACCTTGGTACTAGCACAAGCGCTTAAGTTGAGGCCAAAAGGTATGACCTGGAACTGATGAACCGAATCCTGACAAGCACAACGGAGAAATGTCCGCTACTCGTGGGATAGGGACGTGAAATGTGCGTCGGTCGTATCTAGACTGACAGCATACCCGTCGGATGGTTTGATCACGCCATCGCCACATTGACTTTCAGGGTGGTTGAGGCGGCTCAGGTCGATGAATGGCCTCTGGATAAGAAACAGCCATGAATAAAACCCCAGCTATTGCAGGTTTATTAAGATATAAATATATATATATATAAAGGCATCCTTCTCCCGGTCTGACGATACATCCATGAAGAGGGGAGAGGAGGACAGAGGAGGGGATGGATAAATGAAGTCCCAAGTCCCTCCGAAATGACCTGAATCACCCAAATGTTTTAAGGTAATAAAGTGGTCCAGTGGTCCTGAAATTGCAGGTGGCGGCTGCCCACAGGTAGGCAGTCCGCTGGCGGTGGGCAGGGTATGTCAACGTCTAGAGTTAGGAGGCGTGAAGGCGGAGAAACTTTGGTTCTTGCCGCCTCTGTATGGTTGCCGTCTAGCTTGATTAGACTGTTGACTCCCAGCATTGGGTTGGGATCTATATTACACATTTGCTTATAAGGATCCCTTTTCCCCGGTCCGCCCATCATCCCTCCGCTGTGTCAGGGGATGATTGTTTCGAAACGCCTGCGAAAGTTGGGCGACGAGTTGGAGGGGCAGTTCCTGAGCTGCCTGCCTCCAAACTTTTTCAATTTTCCCCCAAAGTGTAAAGGTGTCCCCAAACTGAGACATCCGTAAAATCCGAGTACGATGGGGCCTGCGCGACGTGGACCACCTACAGACGTCACGTCGTATCAGGTCGAAGTTGGCAGAAGCAGTCAACACATTAGTCATAGAATGGTGAGCTGCCCTGTTAACAACTCTAGCAATTCAGGCCTTCACTTCACAAGCGTGGTCATGGCTGGATTTGCCTAGGGAGTTGGAATAAAAAATGGCTAGTGAAGTCAAGTCTAACAATGAAGACGTATCGACTACGTTTCGGACTAGCTTTGACGTGGCATTTGAGATCAGTACTGAAGGCGTCTGATGAAGTTTTCGTACCAGCTACACTAGAACGTCGCTGGAAGTTAGCTTCCTGAATTTTTTTTTTTTTTTTTTTTCTTTCGACTGGCGAAGAAGCAGGAAGGACATCGTCTCTTCCTCCTCATTCAAGATCTACAGGTGCCTGAATTGTGTAGTCTTGAGTGGCAGTAGGAGGTTTTGGGCATTCTGAAGTTCCCAACAACGTATAAATCTTTTATTCTGCGGCCGTGGTGCTAAGCTCTGTCCGGTCCATGACCTGATCTGTGGACGGCTGAAAGTGTTTCGTCACACTCACTGTGTGCCGAGTCGTGTTCTGGTCAACTCAAGCATCCATTCGCAGCGGAATTGTCATCATTTTTAATATAAATCTCCATAATGCTTGTGTAGTGCGGCCAGCACTGCGTGCCCATCTACCATTCGCTCAGAGGGAATGTTGGTTCTGGTACAGCTTGCATATCTGTACAGCATACCAGGTGACCTAGATGACGCAATTCTGTCATAATTGACACTTTCACTAAATCTCCCTTGTGGAGAAGCCGTGAACATATGGACGGCCGGCACTAACGGCTGATTGAACTGGCGAATGGTCGTCCTGAAAGTCCTGTTCTGGTAAAGCTGCCATATCTGGGTAGCGCATACCAAGTGGCATAGATAACTCAATTCCGTCATCTCTGATAATGTCACTAATTCTCCCTTGTTTTAAAATCACACCGTCACGTATTTGACGTGACGGGAGGTGTACACCGGCAATACCGACTGATTTGTCTGGTATATGGTCGGCCGGAATGTCGGCGAGGGTCCGGCTATGACCGGCACCTGCCTCTCGAATGGTCTGATTGGACGGAGATTCATCTATAACATCTCTCTCATGGTAGTGATATGTAACCAGTAGTACAGATTGACGGGTACATCACTATAATCTCCGTAAATCCGATGTACAGCAGGTGCAGGTTGATGCCGGCTGGAAGACCGGTGCCATTTGGGCTGAACGGTCGTTGCCAGATGGACGGCCGGTGCAGGTTGATGCCGGCTGGAAGGTTGGCTGGACGACCGGTGCCATTTGGGCTGAACGGTCGTTGACGGATGGACGGCCGGTGCCGGTTGATGCCGCCTGGAAGGTTGGCTGGACGACCGGTGCCATTTGGGCTGAACGGTCGTTGCCGGATGGACGGCCGGTGCCGGTTGATGCCGGCTGGAAGGTCGGCTGGACGACCGGTGCCATTTGGGCTGAACGGTCATTGCCGGGTGGACGGCCGGTGCCTGTTGATGCAGGCTGGAAGGTCGGCTGGCCAGGACGGTGCCATTTGGGCTGAACAACCGGTGCCTGTTGATGCCAGCTGGAAGGTCGGCTGGCCATCCGGTGCCATTTGGGCTAGAAGGTCGGCTGGCCGTCCGGTGTCATTTGGACTGAACGGACAGTGCCGGATGTACGGCTAGTGCCGGTTGGTGCCTGCTGAAGTGCCGGCTGAACTGACGGTGTCGGCTGGACGGCCGGCGAAAGTGCATAATAAAATGGATCCAATTGATCCAGCATAGACTCCATGCGTCCGGACTTACAGGCCCGAAAGCCATGCACGGACCTGCGGTGAAATTTACACCCACTGGGCAGCCTAAACCATGTCAACATAATTTCATCCATTTCCACATTGCCAACACCCATTTTGACATTCATGCCTTCGTTGTCGACTTTGCTACTGAAACGACAAAAGAAGAGAACAAAGCACAAATTAAAAATTCAGCATATTATTAATTCGATAATACTATAACCGTTACTAATGGAGTAGTCAAATTATTCCGTGCCATGTTAACTCTTAATGACCACACTAGTTATCGCCGTGAGCGTGTTGCAATGGGTCGTTCAAGACGAAGTCTACTGAAACGAAAAAGATGATAAACAAAGCAAATTTAGCAATTCAGCACGCTATTAAGTCGCTATTACCATAACCGTAACTAACGGAGGAAGCGAAATGATTTAGTGTCGCGTGAACTCGTGACTACAACACGAATTCCGCCATTAAATAGTCGCAACTGGTCGTTCAGAGACGAAGTCTACCGAAACGGAAAAGAAGATAAATAAAGCACACATTAACAATTCAGCACGCTATTAAGTCGCTATTCCATAACCGTAACTAACGGAGGAAGCGAAATGATTAAGTGTCGTGTGAACTCGTGACTACAACACGAAGACCGCCATTAAATAGTCGCATCTTGGTCGTTCAAAGACTTTTTTGAAGTCTACTGAAACATCAAAGAAGATAAATAAAGCACAAATTATCAATGCAGCACGTTACTAGTCGCTAATATCGTAAACGTTACATACGGAATAAGCGAAATTATTGAGTGCTACATGTATTACATGCTAGTACCGCCATAAGCGTGCTTTTTGACCACGTTGCAACCTGGTCCGAAATCTAGAAAAGGTGACAAAGTCACTCAAATTGGAAAATATTGTAAAATAATGTATACAACCTGTAGAGGAATGATTATCCAACACAGTAATTCCAAATTTAACTTCGGATGGTCAGAATTTACACTAAGATGGCTTGGATTCATTGGAGGTCTAATTGTACGTGTTTTCACGTACAGCGAAGCTAAAAAACTGAAGAAGCGACACCTAGCGGGTAGCAAGGGGAGGTAAAGGGCAAGAGTTATTGCCCTTTGTCTATATGACATAGACAGGAAAGACGAATTTTCGTCTTTTGGTAGGGCTGGATTCGCGAGGTAGCAGGCTAATATCCCTAAAGTAATGTGATCGGGGAACGTATTCAAAGGAGAAATAAATCAGTACATGACAATTTGGGTTGTAAATGACAGATGACTGCTTATACTGGGTTGTACTGCGTGCCTGGATGCACGGTCATACCTATTCTGATAAATCAGCCCCCAAACCTGTACTGATATGTGGTTTGGGAGTCTTCATTAAATCAAGCAATTATTAAACAGTGATGCATTTGCAACACATCAGTGTACATTTCTGATAATGGTATTTATTGTGGCTACTGACTTGTGGTCAGTCGAAGGGAAGTTCTGGTGAAATATACAGAATATCTCAGGATCAAATCCTATATCTGACAACCTGAAATCCATGTGGAACAATACAAATATACATCCTATCACTATTCTGAAATGTCATAGTTACATCTAACTATTCCATCAGATCCAGTAACCAATAAGATATGACCATTCATTCAAAAGTTTATGTGGCTATGGTCATGTCACTTTACTAAAGCATTTGTAGATTTAGCCTGTGACCATCATATGCACTTTGGAGGCATCTATATACAGCTTGCAAGGCTATTTTAAATTACCTGCTTTAGTGGCTCTCATGTTCGGTTCATTTAATGAGATATTAGACAAAAAAAACAAATCAAAATGGGGTCGATAATATTTGTTGAGTCACAATTATGACTGTAACTTTAGTGCCCTGAGAAATGTTGTTATGGAGTTTCATGTCGTTTTTCAGCGCATGATAGCATGTATACATAGCTGCCAACCACTGAGTACAAAAATACTAATGTGACAAATTACTGATTTTCAGAAAAAAATACTGATTTTTAAAATTTCAATGCATATGTAACTATTTACAACATATACAACCATCAGTAAAGTTGGTGGGGCCCTGAATGACCGAGTGGTTTAAAGCGCTTTCCTTTACGGATCATTGCCATTTCACCTCTATCTGTGTGGGTTCGAGTTTAAGATTCAGCTAATGTAGTTATGTGAGAAAGCTTGCCTGTAGCTTCTCGTGGATTGGTGGTTCTTTCCTGGGGGTTTTCCCGGGTTCTTCCACCACCAATAATACTGGCCACCATGTATAGCCTATCATGTGCTTAAAAATGGCGTTAAACTCTACAACAACAACAATAGTAAAGTAGGACAGTGCCTTACAATAATTATTGAATGTCAAAGATGCATATGTTTCATTCGAGTTCCCATTCAGAACTGAGAAGGTGCAAGAGGGCAACACACTCAGACACAGGCTGTTTATAGGAGCCTTTTCCACACTTTGCTTTTTTTTTACTTTCAATCATCGATTCCCATGTACCAACTTTCATTAATGATCTCAATTCTATCTCATTGAACTGTTTTTGCTTAAGTATAAGAGTTATACTTTGCAATTTTAATGTCTGGAAAACATGTGCAAAATAAATCACAGCAGCACTAGTAAATGACAGAGGATGGTTTATTTCTAATAGAAATTTAATAAATCGAATCTCAATCGAATTACATCAAGGTTCTCTCTGGTATTTATATATGTCGTAAGTTCAGGCTGAGCTGTGTGATGAAGCAGGAAGCTGATGTTTATTAGCTTTTTCGTGCTCTTGTATTTCATGGGTGCCTCCATGCTCAATAGCGAAATAACATTACACAATTTGCAAAACGTCAAGTTTTCTCCTTTACTATATGGTTAAACAAATCAACACAAATCTGCACAATTGTCCTTCCAATTGTTTCCTTCTCTTTTTCTTGGAGAAAATATTCTTCTTTCCTATTTAACATCAAAAGAAGTTGAATATTATGAAGATGTGATACAGCGACAGCGGTAACTATTTACGAAATCCAATATGGCAGATAATGACAGGCATGATAGCCTCGATTTTGAATGAACCAATACTATTGAAGAACCTTATGCCAATATACATGCGATACATTCTATCAAAATGGAACCGAGTGGAAATCTAAACTGAAAATTACAAAGAACATTTTAAAATATTTTTACAAAAATTTTAAAATCACATTTTTTAGTAAAAAAAACCCACATATCTGTATTCAGGTCCAAAATACAGGACAAATACGGAAAAAAATGGGACAGTTGGCAGCTATGTGTATATTGCAGCCAGTATAACTGGGAAAATCTTAGAAAGAGCCACCAGCCCACATGTACCCACACTGGTCAATCCCGAGACTTGAACCCATGCAGACAGGTGAGATGGCAATGATCTACAGCAGTCAGCACTTTATACCACTGTGACAAATAAGTGTGTTTAAATGTACACAAATGTTTGCAGGCAGATGTGACAATCATACAAGTTTATAATGAGGTGAGATCAGACCCTGAAGCCAGCCATCATATCAGCATAATTTTGGGGACTTTTATGGACTAGGCTGCATCAAAAGCTTATTTAGCCATCATTCCATGAGAACTATTAAGTGTAAAATTTGTTTACTTAATTGCGTTTTTAGCCAGTTTTCAGTACATGATAGGCTATACATGGTAGACAGTATATCTGGAGAAAACCACTGACCAATGAAATTAATGCCAAGCTTTTTACATATCCACATTGGTTACATGAAGCCTCAAACTCATGCAGCCAGCACCTACTCAGTACTGGATGCAAGACTTGTGAGAACTTACCACACCAAAGTTTCCCAATATATAATTGAATGTCACCCATCCAAATGTTCCCTCCTCATCCCCTGATATGATTCGAGCACTTTCTTTGGGGTTGTCAAACTGGAATGGATATTTCTTAATAATCTCCCTAACTTTCTCCAGGATACTCTCACTCAATGCATGGTTAGATTCACTGGAATATAAAAGGTAGGAAAGGTCCAGCTCTTCATTCACTTTCATGGCTAATTAGCTATAAGTGTTATTAGTAACTAGTACAAAAAAAAAGCACCTGATTGCTATCATTTGTCTGGAAGGACGATAAACAGCAAAGCTTTGTTGAAATAACAGGGTTTTATCCATCAATGATTATCAACTCTACAATCTGATGAGTGTATTCAAAACCAGGGTATTATTTTGAACTGAGAATAAAGATGTCATTGTACTGTTCAACTCATCGCTGCATGTAACATGATGTCCCACTCAGTCACATTATCCTGACAACAAAATGACCAGTCCTAACATTAACCTCTTAAAGCTGAATGCCAATCGAGGCAGCTGTTAGTACCATTTTTATAAGTCTTTGGTATGACCCAGCCAGAGATTGAACCCAATACATCCCGAATCCGAGATGGATTCTCTAACCAATAGGCCACTGGAGCGGTTATTAAATTTTCTACTCACATTCTTTTAAAAAAAAGAAAAACTGCAACACGATTTTCTGTTGCATAAACTTCCTTTGCTATGAACTGCTTCTGACTTCTCAGGTCAACTGAAAATTATTCATATGCTTTGTTTTAATATTCAAAAATACGGACATTTTTGAAACCTCACTTTGTATTTTATATCGGAGTTTTGGGTTGGACAAGTTAGTGCAGCATTATATTGATGCATTAAAAAATGTCCCTTAGTTTTATCAAATTGAATGCTGGTGCCACACTTGAGAACTGAAATTTCTGAATAAGTATTTTACAAAAAACTGATATGCATTCAATATATCAAGTTGATATGCATTTTCTTGTGACCCTGCATGAAATGGTCATGTTAGGGAAGAGTATCAGAAGTAATGGCACATCATCAACTATCATTACAAATTACTTCTAGTTTTAACAATTGTTCACAAAGTAATTCAATTTGCACAGATTGAAGATCATTGTTGCTTTGGTGAAGTTATGGCTTGGTCATATTTTGAGCCTCTCACTGAAATTCTGATTTATCAAGTATAGTCAATTGTGCTCTTTACAAAGAAAAATGGGTAACATTATTTATTTCTGTGATATTTAAAATTATCCAATTAATAGTCCACACAGCCCCCAAGAGTTGTTGTCAAGGATGATTTTCACTTCCAAAAGTTTTCAAGGACATTTTTTTTTATTATGAAAATTGAACTTTCTACACAAGTAATTTTGTTTTCGCTGTAAAAAAAATGATGTTACCTCAACTGGTACATATCCATGTCATGTCTCATATTTTATCCCTTCAATTTCATGCCATTTTTATTTAATTAATAATTCTGGAAAATAAAATAAATACATTATGAATCTAACAAACAATGTGCTTCTTTTAACTGACTGTATTCCCTCAAAATATTCAAACAGATCTAGAAATATATCAAAGTTTTACGATATATTCAAGGAGTTTTTCAATGTATTCATGGAGTTTTTCAACATATTCAAAGATTTTCAAGGATAAAACCAACTTTTACAAAATTTCATTATTAATTTAATTTTAATAGAGTGAAAAACAACACAGGTAAGATGGCCTTGATATAAAGTTTTAGACCAATATTTGATAAAAACCAAACAAAAATAACTGGAGTTATTGAAGGAAAAGCAACTGGGACCATAATGATTGTTTGTTTTTTATGGTTTAACGCCATTTTTCAGCACATTATAGGCTATACATGGTGGCCAGTATTAATGGTGGAGGAAGAACCTGGAAAACCCCCAGAAAGAACTACTGATCCACGAGAAGCTAAGGCAAGCTTTCTCACATAACTTCATTGGCCGAACCTTCGACTCAAACCCACGCAGACAGAGGTGAGATGGCAGTGATCTGTAACGGACAGCGCTTTAGACCACTCGGTGCCCCCTAGGGACCATAATGAATCCAACAATCAGGTACAATAAGTCAAACAGCAATGAACGATGATACTACATGCTGAAAATCCAACTGGGCAAAACTGACAAATTCAGAGTAGTATACTAAATTTGGTTGAAATCTAATAAGTATTAAGGATTTATCAGTCAGGAAAGAAAGTGGACAGGTTTTTATGTTTGGGAGCTATATAAGTATAGCTTAGGCAAAGAATTAAATAAAACGGTTGACAATCAAAATAATCAAAATGCACACCAAATTTAGTCAAAATCCTAAAATGATCCAAGGCCCCAATATTGCTAAACAATGACAAAGAATGTTGAGAATCAATCTCAGCCAAGTCTCATCAATCCATAGCTACACAGCAAATCTGGTTAAGGCAAAAAGATAATTATGAAAGTCAATTTGTGGGAAAAAAGTGGGTCTGAAAATCAGGGGTTATAAACCTGCTAAAAAGGATGCAGAATTCTGACAACTAAGATTTCATTATTATCAAGCTACAGACCAGTTTCAAATCCAATGAAAAGTTATTGTGTGTAAATAAATGTTGGTGGATCCAACAATCTTGTGCAATGTCTGTGTGTGTGTGCATGTGTGATTTGGGTTCTTAATTTAGCTTTTAAAAAATATCACTCGTATCTCAATATCTGCAGTGTCACTGTTTATAGTGACATTTAACATTGGGACATTATGTATCATGCCAGAGACATGTAGCATGATGTCACACTCAGTCACATTTTCCTGACACCAGGCCAACCATTTCTAACCCTAACCTTTAAATGCTGAGTGCCAAGCAAGGGTCAATATCTGTATTTAAAAACATGTAGAATGCTAACACTCAAACACAGCCAAGGTCTAATCACTATCTAATATCATATTAAACTGGGTTCAAATATAAAAAAAATTAAGGGAGTTGTGCTCAAATTAAAGTGGAATGGACAGACAGACAGAAGGAGAGACAGCTGCAATTAAATGTCTCTCAATTTTCTATGAAAAAAGGCAGTGTATCCCCTAGGAGTGTAAGAATAAGGGCTGAGAAAAAAAAACTGAGAAAACATAGGGTCAAATAAAAATGTAAGGGTCAAGAATGTACTGAAAACTTTTCATCTCATCTCTAATATGTTCAGCTGAACATGGGAAATTACAACTTGCATCACATTCTCCCATCATACAATCAGAGGCTATTCCCCACCCCTTCAACATGACACAGAATCCCGACAATCAGTCTCATTATTATCAAGCTGTATATCCATTCTGGTTGAAAAGTTAAAGTTATTGATGTAATGTTTGTATGGAAATGAAGTGGTATGGATGGATGGATAGAAGGTAAACATATGGGACAAATGAAAGTTAACACATACAAAAAGGTACAATATCCCCCCCCCTTCCAAAAAGAAAAGCAGGCAGGCAGAGCAGGCATTATTTATTTATTTATGCATGCACATGCCCACCAACACCCACGTCATCTTTGATACAAACTTTAGCATTCTCATTCCTGCTGTGGCCCCAAGAAACACTGGGGTATTTTCATGTCTGTTGCTGGGCACTACTGTCTTGGCTTCATTAAGGCAGGTTTCAAATTGGACTGACAGATTAGCGACATCAGACGAGTATTCAGATATTCCCTTACCTGAAATAAATAGGTTTCAATTCCTCATTTCACTTACAATGCACAGCTTGTTTACTTCAGTCATTCCTACAATATAATTTCTTGCTAGAAAGTATGGATGTATTGGATTTATTCGCATACAAGCACGATCATGTCTCTAGCACAATCATGTCTCAAGCACAATCATGTCTCGATAGTGCTGCAGTTAACTTAAGTATTAAAAATGTAAAGGTAAAAAATTGCAGAAAGAACTCTAGGGTGATAAACTCCTCCCCAAGGGCTACGGTCCCTTAAGGATCACATTCTCTGCTGCAAATGCACACCTCAGCCCCAAACTTATGAAAAAGTGCACTGAAAGGCATGGTTGTCAAACATGTGTTTTGGGACTTGTGTCCAAAACCAGTCCTAACTGAACCCTCAATATGAGGACCAAATCCATCAGGTCAACAATTATTCATTATGCGAGACAGGATCTTGTTGAATCTGGCCAGGGAAACTCCAACCCTTATGAGGTTTGTGAAAAAATTCATCTCCACATAAACAAAATCCTGAGAAAGGGTAAGACAGGTCACTGTGAGGAAATCTGAGAATATTGCCCATCAGCCAATCATCAAAGACTGGAAGATGGGAATCTATAGGGCTGCAGGTGGGCTGCAAATACCAATCATCTTTGTAACAACTCCGGAGTTTAAGTAAATCTATTGAAAGAGCTCTAGATAGGAACACCTCCTTGCAGGCAGCAAAACTGGAAGCATTTCCTTTGTGAAAGATTGATTAGGTGGGATGGAGAGAAACCATCTAAAGATGATGGAAATCACCTTGTTGGATGAGTTATGTGGTGCTCATGATTGATGTTTAGTCTTCATTATGAACTGTTCATCTCAAAGAATTGATTCAGGTGGAAAGGCTGATTATGAAGTGAAGATTTCCCAAGAACAGAATAAAAAGGCCTGGCTATTTATTTTCCTCTTTAATGAGTCTTTCTGCAGTACATCTTCCCAATAATAGTTTGGTCTGGTGAAGGAAGATGCAGTTTCATAGTAGCAGATTGTTCCAGAACTGAAGCAATAGTCCTCCTTTAAGACACAAAGGATCACATCTAATACACAATGTCTAATCAAGCCATAGATGATTAGGAGTAATCAAACTTCTATTGGAGATGATGGGGGAAGGATTCCAAGTAAATTCCAATGGCTGGACACACCCTTTTTGGGGGATGGAAGAAGGAGTTCAAAGAGCTTTACATTTAAGTAACCTATACACTGATAATCGGGTTAGGAGGTTAAACAGAAACCCTTAAGCCTGCATCAAGGAGTGATTGAGGTGAACCAGCTTCTTGGCTGGTAGATAACAATGCATAGGATTAGTAGTCTGGACCTTAAAATCCTAACATGTCGTGGAAGGGATGAGCCCCCATTATGTGCACATCACCTCTGATGGTGTAGACCTTAGCAATGTATTGCTTTGGTCCAGCAAGACCATGGAAGTCTCCAAAACAACACAGTGGCAGTACTGCAGCTGTGAATGAATGACATGGATACTGTCAATCCATGACATGCCATAGTAACCAATATTGTGGCCCCAAGCGCCCATGTGGGTGAGCTCAGAACTCGCATAAATATCCCCACATGTGATCCATGAATCCAGGGGTGGGGTTTCTGTGAAAATCTCCAGGAATGTTCCCCTGAGAGGAGAAAATCAACCCTCCCCCCCCCCACCATTTTTCATGAGTCAACTTCTTGCAAGGAGTGATGGAACTGCCTTTTTTAACTATGTAAAGCAGACAAATTAGGCATATATCCTTCAATATCCAATCTCCTTTCTGAGACTAGTGATGGGGCTGACCATACTAGCAGACCTTTTAGGATGCTAAGAACAATTCTCATCCTTTCTAAGTAGTCCAGCAGAGATATGACTTGCCCCATCCACCTTTTGTTAAGTGCCACCAGTGTGTGTGTGTGGTTAGTGGTGCTGGTATCGACCTGATGCCTGTTCTCAGACAAATGGAGCTTCAATGACTGGTTCTAGACAACCATAGCCAGAGACCATTTAGCAACTCTAATTAGATGGAGGAGCCCTCCTTAGATCTTATAGAGTGAGACTGATGCTCTCCCTTTTCAAGGAGGTGCAATCTACTTTGTAACTTGATCTGGCAAAGGGTCAAGAGAGGGTTGTTCTCATTCAGGAGGTATGATGAGCTTTCAACCTGAGATTATCTTTTTGCTTCCTCAGAAGTGGCCCTGGATTGAATATATCTAGCACTGACTGCACTACACTGGTATGGCTCCCAGGCATCTTTGGGACTTGTTATTATCATTTTTTTTAAAAAAAATTCTTTAAGAAGAGAGAGAGAGAGAGAGAGAGAGAGAGAGAGAGAGAGAGAGAGAGAGAGAAAGAGAGAGAGAGAGACTCAAAGAAAAAGATTTCATACCCTCCTGAGTCTTTTAGAACTCAGAGAAGGCTCTCATACCCTCTTGGGACTGAGGTGTGCCTGATATAATTCTACAACTATTCAGGAGTATAAGGTCTCTTAACTTTCACAAGACACATTACGTACTTACTATCCTAGGATTGAGAAGTGAGCACTGGAGAAGTATTTTGCTGAAAGGAAAAAAGATATACTGCCAAAACTAGTACTCTCTGAAATGAAAATATCCTGAAAATTGTCTAATTAGAAAATGTTGAAAAGTACTTTAAAAAATAAGGCAATGTCATCTCTTTCGGCTGGACAAAAAAGAAAATTAATTCCAGAATTTAAAAAAAAAACGAAACGCTGCAACACTTACCCTATGGAACAATTTATTACATCTACTGTCATGGCAAGAACTTTTACAAACACTAACTTTTTCAAGCAGGATTAATAATATAATAAAATATTGGACTTCAAGGTAGCAATACTTACCCTATGCAATAATAATAATAATAATAATAATAATAATAATAATAATAATGAGGACTTTGTACAGCGCCTAATCTTTAGAAGCTCTAAGCGCTTTACAACATCTATAATAACATGACTACAAAAAAACAAAACAAACACCATGAAATTAGAAAACATAAAAACATGCTGAAAATATTTAAGGTAGGAAACATTACTAGGTCTTTTAAGTTTGTTCTTGCAGTTGAAAAAGGTGAGTTTTAAGAGCACTCTTGAATGGGATCATTGTGTCTTTGTGTCTAATTTCAATGGGCAATTCATTCCATGTTGCTAGGCCCTGGTATGCAAAAGAACCTTGTCCATATGACTTCGTTTCCAAAGTGTTAATAATGAGTATACAATTGTCAGAAGAGCAGCATAAGTATCTTGCTGGTGTGTATACATGGGTGAGGCCAGATAGATATATTGGACTGGAGTCTGTCAGTGAACCATACCACAGAGAACAAATTCTGTGTTTGATTCTGGATTGAATGGATAGCCAGTGTAAGGTACAGAGCAGCTGGGAAGTGTGCTCTGATCGTTGTACTCTAATACTATACCGGTATATATTGATCAAGCCAGTACTTGTATATAAACTACAAACATTTTGGCATAATTTATTTTACGTACTGTTGAAACAATGTAACATTTGATAAAAAAGAAAGAAATAAATAGATTCCCTATACTTCTCCCACCAGCAATATTTCCTGTGGAAGGTTAGGTAAATGCTGGGTTACATCTAGGATTTTATAGTTGTGGGTACTTGCCCCCACTGAATCTGAAAGGGGGGGGGGGGCTTCCAGTATGTTGAAGAAAAGAAAACTCAATGTATTCAAAAAGAGTAATAGCTAGTATAAAAAGTGCATTAAATGCATATCTTGTCTTCTGTATATTATAGCATAACACTTAATACTGAAATCAAAGTCTTATGTTTTCTAATATCAATATTCTATCTACACACTAACCATTAAAGAATCAAACCATACACTGCAAATAGTGTCACACCTCTGGCCAAATCAGCATCATGTACTTTCTATGCATCACATGATCAATTCTGATTGGTTACAAATTCCTACTAAGAAAGATCTGGCTGCTTTTCCATCTAAATATCAATAAAAAATATGTCAATAAAACGACAGAACTTACCTGAAATTCCTCTACAGAAGCCCTTGACGAATATGTTGCGTTTCCTCCTACTCTCTTGTTGCCAACACCAACACAAAGAGTCATCAAAATTCAACAGTGAGACAATTTTTAGAAAAGCAATATTATCAATTGCCAAGTAATAGGCAACTGACATAGCATGAATAGTTGATTCAGACAACATATTTGGCAAGAGTGACAACTGGGCATTTTATAGCGAAAAGTGTTCTAAAATAACTCATTCTGCACACAAAAATGTGCACAATTCTAATTTTGTGCGCAATTATGTCTGCATAAGTTTAAAAATCTTGAGGTAAATTTTAAATTTTGGGGAGATTTGCATGAGCGCACATCCTAGATGCAACCCTGTAAATATACTTACACTTATCTGATATTACGCATGTGAGACAAAGGAAAAGTGGAGAAAATAAATAACATTTTTTATTCTGAATATAAGTGACCACCTGCTAAAATTGTAAGCCACACAAGAATAAAGACTAAAAATATAAGAAACTAATGGTAATTTATATAGTTATCTGCCCTTACCCCCTGGGACAAGGCAGGTGTGTACTTGATGTGCAAGGGCTGTTTGTTGTTTTTTGTCTCCATCCCACTTGTAGACATACAGTCTTGTGTGTCTTGATCCAGCATCCATAACAATTCCATACTGTGACAAACAAATAGGTGAATTATAATAAATTGTTTATTTCTAAGAAATAGTCATATGATTGTCTGAGGATAGTCTCGGCTTACTACTGTTGCTGTCCTCTATAGTAATGTATATTATTCTAATTCATCTTAATTGATCAAAGCCTTTAAGCCGACTGCTTTAATGTTCATGAAAACCATGAATGTGAACTTTTTTAAATGAGGCCACATTGTACTAGCCTGTGTATAATAAGTACACGCAAGATAACACATGGCATATTATTTTGTAAAACTATATTATAATTTAATCTCATAATCAACCAACTATAATTAGGTGAAACTCCAACAATTTTGTAGGATCTAGAATAAAACTTGAATTAATAGAAAGGCAGTGGTATAATGAATGACCGTAATGAAAGGTCCACTGTACCAGATTTAATACATGTTAGCAAGTATCAGACCGCCATTCAATCAAAGAGTGTTCTAGCCATTATTATAATATCTTGTCTTTTTTGTCTTACAAGTTACCAATAGGCTTAAATCTGGCCAGGAATGAGGGAACATGACAATGCTGGACTCTTATAGCTCACTTGGTTAACACCAGTTTAAATGCCAATTACAATACCAGACAGTCTAGCTTGACATTTTTTTCACTTCAGAATTAAACTTCTTAATGTTGATATCAATTACCTGGTAGACTTTTTCTCCAT
This sequence comes from Unio pictorum, assembly GCA_030141615.1. NCBI lineage: Eukaryota > Metazoa > Mollusca > Bivalvia > Unionida > Unionidae > Unio > Unio pictorum. The sequence goes on along the minus strand of JARLTB010000023.1, from coordinate 7,499,019 downwards.
TTTTTGACAGAAGGACATATATCAAAGCAATTCCAACCACTCCTATATAGAGAAAGAGTACTGCAAGAAACCACCTTGTATCAGATATGCAAGGCTGCTTGAACTGTGTCCCTTCCCCTGGGAAAGATAGAATTCAATATTAATGAATTGAGAAACAAAGTAACCCAAGAAAAATTTGAGAAATAATCACAGAATACAAATGACTGGCTATTGTGGGATGCAGTTGTAATGAGCACATCCACACAAAGATGTATAGCTGCAGCAAAAAATATCAAAGAAACTGACCAAAATACAAAATTGAATACGTAAAATATAGATTTCAGTTTCTGATTTTAGAAGGCTGATGTTGTACTAATAAAAATGCATCCTGACACTAATATATTGCGAATAATGTCTAAGAAACAAAACCATATTAAAATAATATAGAAAAATGTTCAAAACCTATGGTTGACCCTGAGCAACCAGTTTTTAAAAATTGATTTGTCCAATACATTATTCTTAAGGCAGTTGGCCCTTCTCGAACGTTGTATGTTAAGTGTGACTATATTGGAATTATAAATGCATATATTAACACACTAGGTGAAATCGGCCATTTCGTTATCTGGTTTTATTTAGAGAAAATTTATTTTTTCAAAGTACTTACTGAAAGTACAAACTGGACATTAATATTACGTAGACTATATATATATATATAGTGTGCACAATTTTGTGCACATCTAATATTAATCTGATATAGTTTTTTGGGGGAGAAATTCATATTATTTAACTGTTGTTATTGTAAAGTTAACACTTTTCTGGGAGGAAAAAACCCTGACTGTATGATGAAAATTTGACATCCCATTAGGGTGAAATAGAAGATTCCCAGAACAATGGATTGCCTCTGAGACCCCCCTCCCACTTTTGCCAATGCAAACTGACCCTTCACTTTTATCAAGGAAGCAGCCTAATTTAGTGGAAAACTGTTTGGAGCAAGTGGAGGAAATCTGACAACAGTAACAAGCAAGTATTACATCATTACAAATTAGTTTTATCCTCTCACCCCTCCCCCATCCAAACTACATTTTGATGTCAGTAATACCATACCTGTTGCTACTGAATAGTTGAATTTCTACATTTTGGTTAGTTATGATCCCTCAAAAAGTGAATACAAAACAAACAAGAAAAATGAATCCTCATTAAAGAGCAGTACACAACTACAAGATGGAATCCGCACTTTCCATACAATGATGTTTGGGCTGTGACAAAATGTCTTTGATTTGGTGGGTTAATAAGCTGTTTGAGTGTGCCAAAATGTGGCTATCATCACATCCTCTAAAGACGGACAACAAGTCAGAAAAGTTTCACAATTTTTGGCTATTAACTGCGGTCTAACTCATAAAGACATGTCATGGATAACTCACTCATCCATCATTTTCCTTGCACCCTGAAGGTACCCACTTTAAATGTCCAAGAGACACCATTTTAATTTGCAACCAACAAGACATCACAAGAGATTTTGGAGTGAAAACGCCATGACAATTAAAGCCCATTCATTCAGACACAGTAGTAATAGCCAGATTTCAAGACAGCCATGATGGTTGTCCAATGAGATCATTTTCATATAGGTCCAACTAGACATCATAAAGAAATCCTTTTATGAAAACCCTTTGTCAATGTAACCTTTTATTACAGAACAGTAAAACTAAGATTTTCAAAATGGCTACCTGGGTGGCCATACTGGATGTCAGATTTGGATCATTTTCATTCAGGGCCAATTAGATATCATAATTCTTTTGGTACCAAGCATAACAAATCTTCAAAAGAAATCCTTATGTTGATTTAACCATCTATTCAGTAATAGAAGCAATAAGATTTTCAAGATGGCCACTAATGGTGGCCATAAGAGATATCACACTGGCATAATTTTCATTTAGAACCAACTATATATACATCATACAAAATAACCAACTATATATACATCATACAAAATAACCAACTAGATATACATCATACAAAATAACCAACTATAAATACATCATACAAAATAACCAACTATATATACATCATACAAAATAATCAACTATATATACATCATACAAAATAACCAACTATATATACATCATACAAAATAACCAACTATATATACATCATAAGTGTCTTCTGTTGAAATATGACCATTCACTGTGCAGCAAGAACAAGATTTTTAAGATGGCAACCACTGTAGCCATAACTGTGTCAGACTGGCTCATTTAGGTCCAAATAGACTTTATATGAATACTTTAGTGGAAAACCCTGTGGTAATATAACCATCTGAACATGAGTTACTGTTAAAACAAGACTTTTGAATTGCCATATGATGACCACAAGTTGGGTACCACAAATAATTTTGTATTATGTTGTTTTTTTTCTGAGCATATCATGCTATCTGCAATATTAGGGACCATCAATTTAATTTTATAGCGCAGGAGCACTACGATGTTTTAAAAAAAAAAAAATTATTTGCTGCTTATGAAAAGCAGGGAATTTTTATATATAAAAAACCACTTTCCATCTGGACATTACATACACCAGACCAATGCTTGAGAGGGGAGTAGAGACATTTCACAAAAAATGTAATTTGGAATAATTTAAGTTTTTTCACCTCAAAATTAGATGAGTTATGAAGGAAATGTTATTAAAAAGTGTTTTCCAACTGGAACATGGAACCCAAACATTTGCTACAGAGACCACAAAAATATAAAATAGATTATGTCATTCAAAATATATTTGTAGTAGATAATTTGATCTAAAGGTCTTTTATAACCACAAAAATTATGTTTTCAGCCAGTTAATATAGAAGCCAAACTATGGCAAAGGAGGCATGCATAGAATATAATACAAAAAATGTTTGCTTTCCTCTAAGAGTTACAGAATATTATGGAATAACTACATGGAAATAGCAGCAAGAAATTTGTATAGTTAAGGGAGATAACTCATCTAGACTAGGACATAATACATGATGATTTATGTCCCTTTGATCACAAATGAGATATTGGAATTGACAGTTTTCAGCACTATACTTGCTATATGGTATCTAATTAAAAAAGTAAAATCATCAAAAATGCACAAAATGTCTAGAATGAAAATGTCTACCAATAAACATAAACGTACTACCAGATAAGATGCAAAAATGTTAAAACTTATCCACAATTTTTTGGGGTCAAATTAAAACTAATATATCATTTTTTAATAAATGTCAACAAGAATTATTTTATCTCTTACAATAAAGTGTATTTCACTATGGTTTCTGAAGTAACAACAGACTGTTGTCAAGACTACATGTAGCTAAAAAGTACCCAAGCTTAATACTGAACTTTATGTTTTAAAAAAAAAAAACAAATAATATAACATTGACCTTAATCTAGTTTGTAGATACATAGAAGGACATAAGGCCCAGCACATATTAATCACTACATCAAGCTTCTGCTAAAGTAGGCAGAATGACAGATTACATATTTACTAAACTGTGATGGGAACTCAAGAAAAAGAGAAACATGGGTACTATTTCAATTTTGTTTCAGTCATATCACTATGTCTGAGCAGCAGAGGGGATGAACCCTACAAATTTTGGAGGCGTCGATTCGGCAAACTGAGGCTTCCTTGACGAGGCTAACCAACGCTTGTTCGAAGACGCCATGGTCGTTGTCACTCACCCCCTCTGCTGCTATGGGTTAAGTGAAAATTTTATCAAGTCCGACATGGTATCGCATCCGAGGATCTGATAAATTTATCGTTACAAATCCGTGTGGGTTTGATTGGGCGCGACTAAAGAAATTTCTAAATTGATTATGATCCATATCACCGCTGCACCAAGTTTGCCAAATATTTCGTAGCGTATGAGTATCAACTCCGTTAAACACACAAAATAAATTGCAGTTATCTCTGATCACTTTTGGTATTTGAGTGTACCGTTGAGTGACATATATCACGTCGGTGTTTTTATGCCTGCCTCTGGAAAATATCCTAGCGGGATTCTTTTGATTGTCTAACATCACATCATCATATACGACTAAGTTGTTAATACTTCCATCGATATCATCAATGCTCGGTGCTTCTTCGACATCGGTTATAAACCTAATAACGCCATTGTTGACAATCTCTACAGCTCTTTCGTAATCATCGTCATATGCGACACTTCCATCGGTCTGTGCTTCCTTGATCTCGGTTATAAGCTCGCTGGCCTTCTCTATTGCTCTCTCGTTGTAATCCTTTAATACTTTGTAACATCGCAGATCGTCTACATTAGGAGCAATCAAATACAATTTATCCCATTTCATCCATCTCGTTATCAAATTAAGTAGCAGTTGTGTTTTGCCACTTCCAGATGGTCCGATTATAATCGCGCGAATAGAATTTGGCAACATCACATTGTGTTTAATAGGTTCTTGTCGTCGAGTAGCTGAATAATCAATTACATTCATGGTATTATAAATATATTATGGATCTATATTGTGTGAAGTGTAAAGCACGTACTGGCACAAACAACTTGACGACGGTTACAACTAAAAATAAATGATCAGCACTTTCTGGTAAATGCATACAATGTAGTACAAAAAAATTTAGATTTGTGTCCCATGATAAGGATTTAAAAAAAAAAAAACGAGGTGATATTGCAGCCAAGCTAACTAAACTCCCGGGAACACCGTGGGCAAAGTATCCAGGAGAAAAACATCTTCCAGGATATAGTTATTGTGGACCCGGAACCAGACTCGATATCAGACTCGATGATCAAAACCAACCCCGACCCGGTGAAAACCAAATAAACGCTATTGATAAGGCGTGTCATGCTCATGATGTTGCTTATAAAAGCAGTAATCTGCAACACAGACATCTCGCAGATATCAGATTAATACACGCGTTGATTTCTATCACTGATAAATCCTTCAAAGAAAAATTGGCTTCGTGGTTAGTAAAATCGGCTAAGAAAGGTAAATTGATGTTAGGTGCCGGTAATTAATAATAACATGGAATCTATTTATTATTCTCCAAAAGGATACTGGAGGGGTAAGGCAGCAATTGGTAAACTTGCTAGTGCAGCAGCGGTGAAATATAACACTGCAGCGGATTGGTTATCCAAACAGGCATTATGGCAAATTTATCTACCGCCGCCTAAAAAAATTAACTACTTGCATTTTGATGTGACCATTCCTAATAAAGTTCATCAAGCTGATACACTATTTCTGCCACATGATGGTGGTTACAAATACGCGCTAACCATAGTTGATGTTGCAAGTCGATATAAACAAGCAGAAACGCTAAAGACAAAATCATCAACTGAAGTGGCTTCTGCATTTGAAAGAATTTATCGGTGAGGTCCTCTGTGTTGGCCAAATCTATTACAAGTTGATCCTGGCAAGGAATTTCAGGGTGTGGTTCTATCAACGATGAAGAATCATAATACCGCGTTACTACATGGGCATACTGCACTACATCACGATCAGGCGATTGTTGAACGATTTAATCGGACGCTTGCTGAGCGGTTATTTGGATATCGATATGCGAATATATTTATTCAGGATAAACGATCTCTTGATACTGGTCTGCAAATATCACAACATGATTTTAAAAATTTATATCCGATCTGTTACTTTTCGTTGGAACATCTTGATTTAACAAGACATTCCGTCGTTGATATACACTTTAGAGCTCGTATAGTCCCTGCTGGTGGTGTTAATTATAGAGTGGTTGCTGTCATTCTCAGCGATAAATCAATGCTACTCAAAGGTGTTGGTGGAAGAATGAGAGTGATAGATGCACCAGTGGAAAATATGTAACAATTAGATCAATCTGTTATTAATAAAATGCCATATGATGTTATTAGTGTTACGTTAACTCCTAATCAGATTAAGAAACTACAATCAGAAACAGCTGGAAAATGCGGAACTACAATCACACTAAAACCCAATCAGATGACAGGCAGGGCAAATACATTGTCGTTGAAACCTAATCAAACAAAACGTTCAATGATGCGTCTAAAAATAAAAAAGGAATTCGAATTAAACTTTCTGCGGCTGCAATTGCCAATGTGAAAAAAAACAGCGGTATATTTCCACTGTTAGCTGCGTTAACAGCGTTGATTGCAGCAGCGGCACCAGCAGTGGCTAAAGCGGCGGCATTAGGAGCCGTTGGTACCGCGACAGGAATGGCACTAAAGAAAGCAACTGGGAAGGGATATAAAAAAAAGGGAAAGGGTCTAAGACTACCAGGAACCCTGTATTCATGGTACAGCGGAAAGGGTCTAAGACTAGGACCGGTTTATTAACTCGGAAATCTTTGATTTCCAAACCTTCGATTGTGGAATCTTCGATTCCCATGTCCAATTTTGATTTACTCGATGCTGCTAAAAAATTGGCCATAAAAAACTTCAGAGGTGTCTTTATGAAAGATCAGTTACCGGCACAACCCAACAGCGTTGAAACCAGTATTATTAATCTCGATAACAGCATCGGACCTGGTACTCACTGGGTTGCATACGCGATTGATCCACGTGTAATCGTTTATTTCTATTCATATGGATTAGCACCGCCGAAGGAATTTATGCGTTATATAAACTGCTTAAAAATTCCTCACAAAGTGAGGCGTTGGTATTCTACGCTACCAACACAACAAATGAATGATCCACCAATATGTGGCAGCGAAGTATTAAAAGTCATTGATGCTATTTCAACATCTGGAAAACCACCACATGTTGTCGTAAATGAATACACTAGCAGTCGCTGGCGGCATCGATGATTTTTCAAAGAAGAGATTTTAGAGAGAGATTATATAGAATAATATGATTGATATTTGGGGACGACCTTTATTACCGTCGAAGAAACCTAAACCTGATGGCGCTGCAACCGGTGATATAAAAAAAAATAATCGAAGATGAAAAAGCTGAGATGTTGAACTTAGCAAGTGTTGATCCTAATGAAATAGTTGTATTTCAAGGTCGTCAGGGTAAATTGAAATCTAGTAATGTTTCCCTGGATGATATTTATGTTAAACAACGAGATGCAGTAGAAGATACTATCGCATTGTTTTCCAATCAGGGTAAACTCAAACCAGGTGAACTTATTTAAACTATCTTGGAACGAATTAACAATATTGATAAACCCGTGCTAGAATTTTTTGTAATCCTCCAGTGATCACACCAAAGCTCACAGAGATAAAAACTTCTATGTTGGAACTCGCAGCACTTCAATCCAAATATGAAGAATACGTAAAACAGCTTTCAATTTTTCGTAAAAATATCATAGATAAATTTCTTGGAACCACGTTGGATAAAATTGACATAAAACTCCCGGATATTAAAAAATCCATCGATGAGATGAAAAACTTCATTGAGGCAATCAAAATTGATTTTCCGAGGATGATAACAGTCAGTGAAAAAACAAAAATTCCTCATGAGAAAACCAACAATGTAGTATACACGATCCAACACGGATCATTTGCGTGGACTCATACAAACAACAAATTAGATATCACTGCGGCCGTCAAGGGTATTTATCGATGAACACTAGTGACACCAAATCAGTTTAATATATCATCATCGAGTTCATCTGGGGTCAATAATACGATATCAACGATCATCGATAAGAATACAACTGAACAATTCACGATAATGACCAATCGGAGGAATTATTTCGATTATAACAAAAAAAATATCATCATGTAGCCAGCGTAAACTGCAAGATTACATAATTAAATTTCATGTTGTATCAACTGCGTACTCGCAATTATCCTCGATGATATCGTCGTCGCTCGATGATACATTTATATCAGATAGTGAGTTCTCAGCGATGATAAGTATTTATGATTCCGCGATGTCAAAATTAGAAATACAACATGAGTATAATAACAATGACAACACCGCAAGAACTACTTCAACGAATAGTAAAAAATACCAAACCGATTCAACAAATAACGGAAAATACCACACCGGTGAAGACCAGCATGATATCAATAACATCAACGAATCCTGAATTCAGTGTGAATTTCCCTATTCCGATTCCCGTGAAGGAGATCGCGTTAGCGAAACTACGAGTATACCATAGTTGGCCTAATATTAGGTTGGTAGCAACTGGCGGTCAACAACCGAATAATTCATTAGTGTTTGCGAATAAGAATAAAGAAGACGGGACTCCAGACTGGAATGTTGTTTCGATACCAACTGGGTGTTACCAAATCGAACAAATCAATGCTGAATTTCAGCATAGAATAAAATCCATTACTGGAGCAGAATCGAAAATCGCTATAACGGTCCACGAGCTGACGCTATCATCTGCCATTGAGATAAACACGCCTAGTTATGTCGTAGATATCTATCAGAGTTCTATAAGAACAATACTGGGATGGCCTGAAATCCCACCTCGGACAGCTTATCAAATACCCGAACCACAAAAATCTGATTATGTCACCGAAAGAATAAAATCTGATAATCCAATAAAAAGCTATAGCGGTTACAATAAGTCAAAATTTTTCACTGAAATAATAAACGATCGCGCTAATAGATATTATCAAACTCGACAAGATGAAATCGTTAAAAATTTCACAGCGATGACTAATGATTTTGCGTTGCTGTTAGTATCTCTCGAGTCTGGTACTCTCACCCGAGATGAATTTATCAGTGTTGTGGAAACATGTAATAAAATCATCGATGACATGGAAACATATAATTTGAAAATTATTCAAGAGGTATTAGGTGACAATAATCCTAAAACAAGAACAGAATTTGCAACAAAGTATAATATAGATATAAGATATATTCCTTTTTTCAAGATTCCAGGATATAATGTCCCAGTGATAAAAGAATCTCTTAGACACGCCATCGATGAAGGTTTAAAAAAAAATCCATGACACATGGAAGAAATCACAAAAAACAATAATCCTCAAATATAATAATGACACTAACGGAGGCGGCAGGCATAACGCGCCGCTAAATGTGAATATATCCACGGTGATAGCATTGAAATGAGTATGTGATGTTATCGAAGGCAGCTATCAAATAAATCTTGAACAATCAAATCAAGCTCAGCAGGGATATATTTTACACTCTTTTGCACCAACAGCTCCACCCGATATCTAATAATTGAGGACCCAACTAATCCAGTTTATATGCGATGTCATAATAATTCGCTAACGAGAATTAATTTCAAACTCACTGATCAGTCCAATAATCTAATTGATCTACAAGATGAGGTCCTACAAATTAGTCTGTTTGTGAAATCGTAGTGATTTTCATTGTTAACCCATAGCAGCAGAGGGGGTGAGTGACAACGACCATGGCGTCTTCGAACAAGCGTTGGTTAGCCTCGTTGACGCATTTTTTTTATGATTTCAAGGAAGCCTCAGTTTGCTGAATCGACGCCTCCAAAATTTGTAGGGTTTTCCTCCTCTGCTGCTGTCTGCAATGTGGCAGTTGATACTGATGTCTAGCACTTGGGCATCATGCCTCAGACATCTAGCATCATGTTCCACCCAGTCACATTATCCTGACACCAGGCTGACCAGTCCTAACAGGAACCTCTTAATCCTGAGCGCTTTGTGCGGCAGCTTTTAGTACCATTTTTAGAAATCTTTGGTATGACTCAACTGGGATTTGAACCCATGACCTCCCACATCCGAGGCAGACACTCTAACCACTCAGCCACCAGACCGGCTACTTTATTACTTAGACAGGGTACATTTATGATATGTGCAAGGTCAGATATTGATGTACATGATATGTGCAAGGTCAGATATTGATGTACATGACTAGGACCTTTACAAATTAGCAAACCTTCTAATGTGTAAGGGTGTCCGTTTAATTTCACACTTGATATATATATATATATATATATATATATATATATATATATATGGTTTAGTAGATAGATGGAAGGGTGAAGACAAGAAATCTTTATTGTTACCTGTATTCAAAAGCAGGGATACAGAGAAAATCCGGAAAGGGTTTAAAGAATACAAATAAAGCAAACTTGTTTAGGAAGGTGTCAACCCTTAAATCATTCTTTTTCCATATCCAGCTAAAATCTTTTATAAGAGTTAACTTACCTTCTTCGGAATAGAGGTAAAGTACAGAACCTGTGTTGATGCCACAGTTCCTCAAAGTTTTTGAATGTTGTAACTGTTGGTGGTGTTCATCACATAAGATATTGCTGGACTTCACAGGAATCCCATTTTCATAACATACTTTACTGATAACTCGAGCCACTGTGATATTTTCAGAAACATTAACAGAAACTTTTCTCTCTGCTTCATCAGCAGGCACATTAATCACAACCTCTAATGCAATATCTGTCATTTTAGCACAATGGAGGAAAATGTAGTTCAGTGGTAGCTGCAAGCAAAAGAATATTTTAATCATGAGTGGTATTCATGAATTTGTTTTTCCAAACATACAGGATGCCTGAATAGGTTGCAAATCATGTGTTTGAGTTAACTCCCTTGCAACATTCATAACCTTACTCTCTTCAATAACAAAACAACGAAGCAGGCTGTTTTGGCACCGGCCGATTAGGCGCGACCGGTTTGGCGCCGGCCATTTTTGGCATGGGGCGGTTTGGCACCGGCCACTTTGGCACCTAGCAATTGTTATTCCTTTTGAGAGGTAACCATATATTAGTGGAGTAGGTAAGGACAACATTGATTACCTCAGTGATCAAAGATATCTAGTGTGTAAGTGAAATATAAAGTGAAAAATAAAAGTAAAATTATTCAAATTATCATCATGTGTGATATTAAAATAACTTTAACTAAACCTATGTTATGTTCATTCATCAGTAGAATGAAGTGGCCATCATCTGTAGCTGTATCAAGTTGGGCTGAACATTCATTTTTCAACTCGCATCGCCAAAATCTTTGAAGTTTATCTGCACTGTATTTATAAAAAAAAAATGTATTGATATCCATCGTGTGCGTACTTTTCTTGACCATGCTTCCATTTCATAACGCTTATTTCCAAAAAATAAAATTTTTATGTTAATTCATGTGACAGCACACTTATATAAACAAAAAACTATATAGCAATGGGTTTAAGCCTGAATGGCTAAATCGTCAATCCTATGCGTGGACTTCTTTTACCTTATCATTGCTTTCGTTTTCAAATTTGAATAACACGTTAGACATCAAAATGTTAATCTTTAAGTGGTCATAACTCACAGGACAATATACCAATAGAGTAAATTATCTTAAGCATCCTGCTTATATTGTTATTTCTTAATCCTTTTGTAAATGCAGACATGGCCTCTAATTATCTTAAGGATAATGTTTAATCTTTTGATGCTAATCCTTTTGTCGGTGCCAAAACTTCCAGCGCCAAAACAGCCCACGCCAAAACATCCTAGCGCCAAAACGGTCAATCCAAAACGTCACGAACCGCAAAACAAAATTCACAATGTGTTCTGTCAACATTTCATAAGAGACATCATTTTCTTCTTTAAGTCTTGTATATAGCATTTGGTCTACTGATGCAAAAGCTTTCAAGTCATGTACTTCTATGAATCTTGCATACAGCTATTGGTTTACAGATGGGAAAAGCTTTCAAGTCATGTACTTCTATGAATCTTGCATACAGCCACTGGATATGCAGTTGCACAATGAACTGGCAGATCTGGGTCTGTGCAGTTTGTTAGCAGTAATTGGTAGAACAAAAAAACAACACATACCCTGATCCGCAGATACCTTATACCACATCAGATTACGATCTTTATTGTTTGTACTCTGACTCGACTCATAAACAAGTCCCTTTAATGTAAATTAAATAATGGAAACATTATCTTTTTGACAAACAGTGCAAAACAGGGTACAGATTGACTGACAAATTTTCAATTTTAATGTTAATATTACTGTAAACACAAGGAAGGCTGTATTATTTTAACTTAAGCAACATGCAAATCAACAATTATTAATGATGTAAAAACTGAGATCACACTCTATATTTCAAATACATCTTCACATTTTGTCTTGTAGAACTTTAAATTTACATTTCTTAGGAAGGTTCATCTTGTAAACTGTTTTTGTGTTATTCTTTATCTTTATATTTGTTGCACTTTACTTTTAATTAGCATCCTGTTGCCATTATTGTGCTGAGCTGATGTTCAACACACAAACATACTGCTAAAACTAATGCCACCAATGTTGTCAACATATGGTATCACGGTACCAATTGTTTTTCCATAGACCTCAATGCTAATATTTGGAGAGATAACTATATTTTCTATCCTAATTTAGCATGCATCTCACACACTGTTATAGAGAACAATGTTAGATTGTCAATTTGACAATGACAAAACCAGGTACTCCATTGCATTTAAGAGAGATAACTCTGCTGGAACTAGACAGGGGTATGAGTTATCTAGTCACAACATACCTATTTTCAGTCATGTGTATTACATTTTCAAAAAATCATAAAAAATACAAAATTTGATCTATTTAGGAATTAGCATAAATTCCCATGTTGCCAAGAGGCTAATCTTTTTTTAAGCCTAACAGAAAGTACAACTCTTACATAATCCACCAATCAAAGCTTGTCTTGTTCTTAAGGTCTGAATGGTATGGACCCTACACCATAAGCTCCACCCACATGGACTTGCGCAATTGGTACCGTTATACCATATACATGTATTGCATTAGGGGAGACAATTCATTTGATAAACATGAACTAAAAATACCAATAGTAAAAAAAAAGAACTCAAAACTGAAGCTAAATATAAACAATAAGGTCAGCCTGAAATCAAACCTACCAGTACACTCAAATCATGATGTAAACCTTTTGCCCTTGACTTCTGAATGGCGAACAAGTCTGCTGCAGAATTATTTTTTCTTCGCATTAATGTATTTTAGGCATGTTAGGCATGAACCTAATCCAACAAATAGTGAAGGATAAGCAAATAATATTCTTTAACCAAAATACAAAAAACAATATAGCTGCAACAAGTTTTTTTATATCTATATATAACTGCAAGTGTGTTGAAATATTGATATATATCCCCAAAATGGCAGATGTCTTAAAGAACTTACCTGTCACTGTTGTGTAGCTGAATTAGTCAGTTATGTGGGTGGGCTGATTTGTTAAACTTATCAAAAACAGACCAAATGGAATATACTCCCTCACCAACATAAGGAGAGATTCATGAAGAGATTGTTGGTGTTCCTCTTGGCCACATGTGTAGCAACTTTTGGTCCCAGCAAAAAAAACTGCCTAAATGCCTGTTCTTTATTGTGCTAATAAATACTGGATTGTAAAAATAATGACATCCTTTAAGTAATAATGATTAGATAGGCCCATTAGACAGCAACAGCTTGAACCTCATGGACTTTCTGAACACAAGAGAAAAGGAGTCAGATATCTATAGCTCAAAATACTGTGTAAATCTAAACCAACTGCTAAGACTGAAATAATTTAAGCATTTTGGAAATGACCACTCTATAGCCCTTGATAGTTGTTACTGAATATCTTGTTCTCAAAAAAGAAACAAAAGGAAAGAGACAATTGATTTTACAGAGATTGCAAAGATTGATGAGTTTTTTACTTCTGCATCAATCACAGAACATTCTCCAGCTGACATCACAGACCATCTCCAGCTGACATCACAGACCTTGGATGTCCAAGTTCTACTAGACTGAATAATGCAACTTGCAACCTGGTCTAAAACTTTTTCTGGCAGCAAGCTGACAGGAGATGATCTAAGCATAAAGGTGGAAAATTATGAGCTGTTGTATTGGAGAGAATAATGAAATGTGCAAAGAGATATCATTGACAGTCCATGGAGACTGCCCTATCTGACGGATGCATTGTGTTCCCAATAGAGTTAGTGGTCTCCATCTCCTTCTTTTCTTGGTGATCATGAAGATTCCAGAGTTGAATGCAGGAGAAAGATCACTTATGAGTTCTCAGCAATTCCTTTCTACAATGTGCACCTCTTTCTGTAGTTTCATCAGCATGGACTGCACGCATATGCTTGCATAGGGGGGCTTCTGATAATGTATGTATGCATAGGAAACAGGGTGGATAGGGTGGGATGAAACCTCGATAATAATTTGTCAAATACTTTCTACTAGACAAAGATTTTAAAGTTATGCAGCTTATTTCTTTGGTGCAGCCAGGCATACAATGTTGGTGGACTGTTTTATTAAACACGTTAATATTATTAATCCTTGATTGCTTCTGTGTGGATTAAATATAGGTCATTCTATTGAATTTATTGAATTCGGGGGGGGGGGGGGGGGCGAGGAATCAAGCATATGTATGCACATGGGTGGGTATGTATAAAAGTTAGAATGTGTATAGAATTGGGGAGGTGGAGGGGTCAAGCTTTGCCAGATTTTTGTGTACCTACTAAATGGATGGCCCCCATTGAAGAGGTTTCATTTTTAGGCTGTGAATTTATCTGAAGCTGGATATGCTGGAAGAATTTAGCACATGCTCTTGTAAGCTATTTGCATTAGTATGCTTCCTGGAAGATTATGATGGGCCAGGAGTAGATCCTTGTAAAGCCAAGTTAGGGATGAGTCCATCAAAGAGGGTCTTGGAGCAGCAATTAGGTCTTTATAGTGATTAAGACTTTCAAGGATTCCAATGCAAAACATTATCCCAGATATGACGAGGTTCTGCCAATAAAGCCATTGCCACAGTTCATGCCAGGATGTCTTGGTCACAGCTTCTGGTAAGCATTGTGATGCGGTTGGATTAAGCATGGCCTATTTAGACAATGTGAGAAGCAATGCTGATGAACAAAAAACAGTTTCTGTTCAATAGCTTAAATTATTTTAATGGGAAGGCATTATTTTTGCCAGTTGGTTTCAGTCAAAATTCCATTATAAAAATCATCTTTAGGCTGCAAAAGGCACAACCATCTATCCTCTTTGAGCCTGTACAAGACAGATAAGTGTGGTGGTTCCAGGGGGGATAACTGTTGCCACAACTACCCACACCAATGTCTACATGAAAATTATAACAGCAAAAACTTTCCTTTTCTTGGTGCTGACTCAAATGAATTTTAACAATCACTGATGTTTTAATGCCAATATCAAGCTGAGCACTGAAGATTAAAAAATAAAAAAACCAAAGATAGTGATGATAATTTAAATGAATATAAGTTGAGAATTGGTGATGATTAAAATTGCTTGGTGAGAGTGCCAATAAAAAAAGAAAACTATCCTATACTAATTTCTGAGAATGAAATTGTGTTCAATAACTAAACACAAATGAGAAAAAACTGGTGTGCAACCTGATTTTCCAAGATAAATTGGACAAGACATATGAAAATGAATCTGAATATGAATTTAACTGTAATAAAAACAATAAACAGAATCTAGATAAGTCTGCAACCTTATTTCAGAAAGGAATAGGATAAATAAATAGCTACCAAACCTAAAAAGATAATTCTCAAACAATAAAAGTCGTACTAACACCCATGTGAGGTAAGAACCTAAATGCAAGACTATACAAAATGTAAAATTGTGAATAATTCTCTCATTAACCTTGATAAAGCATGTCTCTGTCTCTCTCTCACTCAGATTCACAAAGAAAACATACTTGATCAAGGTAATTCACACAATAAAAACAATGCACATAAAGAAAAAAAATATTTCAAATTTAACACATATAGTGAAGGCAAGTTCTCATCTATGTAAATTGAAGCAGCAGTGATGTCTGTGACCAGGAAAAGAATGAAGAACAATGGACATCAAAAAGCTATCTGCAAGTTGGTCAATAGGAATTCTGGTATTCCAGAACCTTTCAGCTATGCACCTTATGGGAAGATGATTTATCATACAGTCAATGTGTTTTCTGTCTGTGCAATATCAAACAGGTTACACATAACCATATTATACTGGCACTTCAGCTGTGTCAGTAATGCCAGGTCTAATTAATTTGACCCAAATTTTCCATGTGTGCAGGTCTAGGCAGGGTATTTCCTAGTATTACAAGTGTGAGCTCACTTCCACATCCCATATGAAGCTTTAGAATACATGAGTAAAAATAAAAAATGTTACCCACAATTCATGATGCCTACTAAAACAAATCTGCCACAAATGTGAAGGAAGACTTACAATACACAGGTCAACTGCCAAGTTCTATTAATAATGAATGAATCTGCTGACTGGGTTTGTGAAATGTCAAAATTCTGCATCTCTGATCAAAAGCCTACTCATCACACTATTAAAATAAATCAAAGAAACAAAGCAGTAAATGTATATTTTGCATATTTTCCATATGTAAAATTGAACCTGTTGACATTTACAAGATTTCAACTGAGAAAAGTGGAAAAAATGAATTTACTGCTAATAAAAATGTATTGATTTGTTGCCATTAAACTTCCAAGTTAATAGTGTTAAAACAAATTCAAGAGATACCAAAAGAAGCAATCTGATAAATGAAGATGCCAAGAATGCTATTTGCATGTGCCATGATCACTATGAAAATCTGTTGCAGAGTATCATGAGTGCATGATGTCATTATAATAATTCTAGAATATATCCTCCTTACCTGATTTCCCAGAACTGTGACTATTGGTACAACAGCTTAGAATTTCATGAGGACAAATATTTGTTCCAAAAAGCTTGAAGACTGTGTGATTTGTAAATAAAAAATTCTTTTTTTTAAATTGTAACTTTGGGTAGGAAAAACAGATTGTGTAATCTGTCTGAAGTAGGAAAAGTATATTCCTGTTGAGCAAGTAAGGGATAACATCAAGCTGATATAATACCGTTGTGGCATGCAGATAATGCATAATGCCTGTAATTCCATTGCAAACGTACCTAAACTATTCAACATTTTTGTCACTGATCATTATATGTCTAAATTCAATGGGAAAAATTAACAGAAACTTAGGTTAAGAAAGACGAAGTATGTCCACATTTCATTACGTTCCAGGCTATATGAACGGTGTCTAAACAAATTTTCCATAATGGTTATATATAAAAATTATACAAAAAAACTTCAGGTAATTAATGACCTTTTCATAAGCAAACACTATAAACATAAATCTGAGACTAAATGTCTGTAAGTCATGAGCCACTAATATAAATTTTTTGTTTTTAAAAAAGGATTTTATTAACAATTTCATAAGCAAACCAGATATACATGTAAAACCCAAGAACTAAGTTCAGTAGGCCTGCAATGGTCACAAGTAACTTTCATAATTGTTTTTTAAGCTGAATGCATGTACAATTTCATATCCTCTCAATTTCCAGCTAATAAAGCAGACATTATTTACTGGTCAACTGATTGTGTCTAATAACACTGCCAAGCCCAGAAACATATTTGCGGCTTTTGATTTTTTTATGTTTATTAAACTGTGAGACGCTTTTATCAACCCAACCACCGCTTTGCCTGCTGCTTGGTTGTATCTGCAGTTAAAAATAAAACACACGTCGGCTATTGTTTGAGCAACGATTGTATACGGAATTAATTGAAGAGAACCACAAAGACCTCATAATGTTTATTTTGGCATAACACTTCGAGAATCTGGTGAAATTGTTAAATTTAAGAAGTTATACCACGATCATATTATATTAATTTTCAGACATGAACTCTTCTCCAAAATGATAATAAATGTTTTACACACTATTTCTCGTACTTCAATATTTTAAAATCCGGTACTAGAAAAATACACGTACATATATTTAAAATTTCAGGAACCATGCCATGATAGTATTATATTTGAATTCAAGCTCTCTTCTCCTTACGTGATCTCTTCCCCAAAATGATAATAAATTCTTAATAAACTATTTCACTTACTTTGATGGAAATAAAAGCATGTGTGAATGAATATACAAATTTTGGGGAGCCACGCCGTGGCCGCATTATATCCGAAATTGCGTTATCACGGGGCAATTTATTGCAGGGTTCCAATGTAGTTGATTCTGCTACAAGTATCCAGCAGTTTGTTTTCATTATTACTGCTACAAAATAGTATAAAACCTGCTTGATACCTTTGGATATGAAACTAATGTAGTAGTAAAAAAATATTAATACAAATTTATACTTGTATCTTCACAGATGAGATGTGATTGTTTTTTGTTTGAAAAATATAAGACACCCACCACCCTGTTTTTAGGTTGCTCACAGTAAAGCTGTACCGATTAATTGTCCGTACTCATAATCTGGCAGATTATTAGAACAATCGGTATAATTGGTATCGGCAGAAATAATCAGTGCCGATGTAAACAAATTTCAAAACTAACAATTTCAAAAATATAAATTCAATCATAACATTTATCTTGACATGGCTTGAATTTTAAATCAGAATTAAATACAGTCCTACCCGTTTATATCGACATCACTTAAATCGACAAGCTGCCTATGTCAATAAAAAAACAAAGTTGCTGTCCCTTGGTCTATTATTACTACCAAATTGTCATGCTTATGTCGACGTCGAGATAAAATATCCAAGCTTGAACAAATCCTTTGTATTCTAATCATTTATGTCGACAAGCTGCCAGTTCCAACCCATACTTTGTTCAACAATTATTGATCTCGCCGCCAGGCTTTAATGTCGCAGTCTGATAACGTTGCAGTCCCCTACCAGAAGCAAACTGGGCATACCTGAAATGGTTATATTTCCAGACGAGTAGAAACAGCGGTTGCCATCGAGTTTAATTTTCAAACTTCTTTACAGCACTGACATGTAGCCCTTGTTTGTCCATTAGAGTGAGAGTGAATTGTCAGGTCAACATAAGGTCTAATTCTAAGCACTAAGTTTTGGCATTATACATAGTGTTCCACGTGAAATGTCAGTTCTAGCAACTTCTAACACGCTGTTGAATTTCATTACAATATTCGCCGATTAGCCATTTAACCCTTCTTGTGAAAATTTGCAAACGGCATCTTGTCTAACTCTCAACATGTCTTGATTTGAGGTCACAAGCACTACATACTTAGATTACAACACTTGGAAATGAAAACAATAATGAAGGCGAAAGTTATTCATTTGATGTACTCTTCTTATACACAAGTACATCAATGGGTCATTCTACCTCTGAAATCAGTCATTGTAAATATCAGAACATTTTCAAAATTATTCAGCTTATATGAGAGTATATACTGTGATAATGAAATAATTGGTATCAGCAATTTTAATAATCAGCTATACGTGGTATTGGCATAATCTGCAAAAAGTGACATCGGTAAAGCTTTAGCTCATAGCTCAGGCTTTTGTAACAACCATATCCATTGCATAATGATAAACATCTTCATTTGTCTGTGATTTTATTGTTATTTTACACTGTTTAAAAAATAAGTTAATATTGTTATGACAAAAAATGCTAACACAATCCAACTATGCAATAAAGCAACAGCACAGTAAATTAATAAATAACAAATAAATAAAAATAAAAAGTATATACGGTAATGTATTAATTATTCACATAAAATACTGGAGACAAATAAATATTTTATGCAAACTTTCAGTCATAAAAATGATATTTTTTAGATGAATTAGTGTAAACAAAATTATAATACAGGTAGGCATTCAAAAAAAGAATAAATATATGGATTGTCTTCTTACATAGCAGCAGGAGGTGTTTCCGTTACTTTTCGTCTCCCATTTTCGAACTTTAAGTCTCCATTTCCGATTCTGAGACTTAACAAAAAATCGATAACTCTCCATTTGCCATTCTGAGCCTTAGTGATTTTTGGTTTAATGTCATGTGAACAATCCACAGGTAAAAAAAAACTGCTTTGTTTATGAATAATTATCGATAATTATATTATCATATTATTTGATAATTATCGAATATATTATTGATCTATTATAAATAATTATCAATAATTTTTTTTGTTGAATAATTTATAATGCCAATAAAATCGACATCATTAACTTCTGAACAAATTCGAGAAATACAACAAGCTCGTGGTAGAGATACTATTGCAAATATTGCACAACGATATCATATTGGGATTCCTAGGGTGTATTCTATATGGGGAATACCGTTAAACAGTCGTAAGAAACTGAGTATATTAAATAAATTTCTAAATAAAATTGCAGATGAGAATCCAACTATTCCAGGGTCATTAATCCCCTCTGATGGGGTTGTTGATAATACATTACACTCTATCGAGGATACAGAGACTGTCAATGATAATACCACTGATAATTCAAAAGATGATTATGAGAATGATCTCGAGAATTTAAAAAATACTTATGAGAATGATCTCGAGAATTTAAAAAATGATTATGAGAATAATCTCGAGAATTTACAAAAAGAACTAAAAAAATCTCGAGAAGAAATCCATCAGCTAAAAAAATCTCAAGAAGAAATCCATCAACTGAATTCAAAAATAACAAAAAAAGATAGTATAATCAGCAACCTGGAGCTTATAAATTATAATCTTAATGAAAAATCACAACAACAATTGCGTGAGCAACAGCAGTTCCAACAACAATGTGATAAATACCAGAAGCAGGTAGAACAGCAACAACAGGATTTTCAGCGGCAACAGAATCAAATAGATAAATTAAAAAAACTATTACACAATCAACATGGAAAATATAAAGAAGAGATAGAACAACTTCAACAACAATGTGATAAATACCAGCAACCGATAATCTCTGGTGGTGGAAAATTAGCCACTTGTGAAAATTGTACTACTATCGAAAATAGATACATAGAAGAACTAGAATACTATGCTGATGAACTAGCACGAACACAAAATCAATTAAAAAGATTTCATAATTCCTAGTTAAATACTTGATCAAGTCCTATACGATATCTTGTCCGAGGGTTTGATAAATTTATCGTCACAAATCCATGAGGAGTTTTCTGAGCGTGGCTAAAGAAATTTCTAAACCGATTATGATCCATATCACCACCGCACCAAGTTTGCCAAATATTTCTAAGAGTATGAGTATCAACTCCGTTAAATACGCATAACAAATTGCAGTTATCTCTGATCACTTTTGGTATTTGAGTATAACGTTGAGTTACATATATCACGTCGGTGTTTTTATGTCTGCCTCTGGAAAATATTCTAGCAGGATTTTTTTGATTATCTAACATGATATCATCATATACGACTAAATTGTTAATACTTCCGTCAATGGAGTCAATACTAGGTGCTTCTTCGATATCGGTTATAAACTCGATAATATCATCGCCGTTAATTTCTTGCGCTGCATCATTAAAATCTTTTAATACTTCATAACATCGCTGATCATCTACACTCGGAGCAATCATATACAACTTATCCCACTTCATCCATCGAGTTATTAAATTAAGTAGCAATTGTGTCTTGCCGCATCCAGATGGTCCGATGATAATCGCGCGAATAGAGTTTGGTAACATTGCTTGGTGTCTAATAGGTTCTCGTCGTCTTGTAGCTGAATAATCAATTACATTCATGTTGTTATATATATAATTATGGATTTATATTGTGTGAAATGTAGGACGCGTACTGGCACAAATGACTTGACAACGATTACAACAAAAAATAATCGCTCAGCGCTTTCTGGTAAATGTGTACAATGTAATACGAAAAAATTTAGATTTATTTCCCTTGGTCCAACCAAGGTTTTAAAAAAAGAGGAGGTGATATTGCAGCCAAGTTAGCAAAACTCCCAGGAACACCGTGGGCAAAGTATCCAGGAGAAAAACACCTTCCAGGATATAGCTACTGTGGACCGGGAACACGATTAGATATCAGACTTGATGATCAAAATCTACCTAAATCTGGTGAATATCCAATAAACGCTATTGATAAAGCTTGTCACCTTCATGATGTCGCTTATAAAAGCAGCAATTTACAAAATAGACATCTAGCAGATGTGAAATTAATTCATGCATTAAATGCTATTTCTGATAAAACCTTCAAAGAAAAGTTGGCTTCGTGGTTGATAAAATCTGCTATGAAGGGTAAACTGATGCTTGGAAGTGGTAATTAAAACGCTAGCATTTTAATATGGAATCTATTTATTACTCACCTACTGGCTACTGGAAAGGTTACGCAGCAATTAAAAAACTAGCCACCGCCGCATCAGTGAAATATAAAACCGCGAAAGATTGGTTATCTAAACAGGCGTTATGGCAAATTTATCTTCCGGGTCCTAAAAAAATTAATTATTCTCATTTTGATGTTTTTGTACCGAATGAAGTTCATCAAGCCGATATATTATTTCTGCCGTATGATAATGGTTACAAATACGCGTTAACCGTAGTTGATATCGCTAGTAGATATAAACAAGCAATACCATTAAAAACAAAATCAGCCACTGAAGTTGCTTCTGCATTTGAAAAGATTTATCGTAAAGGTCCACTACGTTGGCCAAATCTATTACAAGTTGATCCTGGCAAGGAATTTCAAGGTGTTGTTACATCTACGATGAAAACTCATAATGTCACCATCAGACGAGGACATACTGCAATACATCGCGATCAGGCAATTATAGAGAGATTTAATAGAACTCTCGCTGAGCGATTATTTGGATATCAATACGCAAAAGAATTCATCCAAGAAAAAAGATCCCGTGAATGGGTTAAAAGGTTACCAGCTGTGATTACTGCGATAAATAATGAGATTACTAGAACAATTAACATGAAACCTATCAACGCGATTAAGAAAACATCTATAAATAAAATTCCACAAAAAGATAATGTTTTCCAACCAATTCTTGGTAGTAATGTCACTGTTAGGTACTTATACGAACCAGGAGAGCTTGAGGGTGGTAAAAAAAGAGCTACTGATCCTATTTGGAGTGTCACCACACATAATATATCTGGTATAACACGATCTACGGGTAGACCTCCAATCTATAGACTGGATTCAACTGCTCCTCAGCGGGGTTTTACACGTGAACAATTACAAGTTATCCCCCACGACACTCAATTACCACCACGAAAAATTAGTTAGTATCTTTAATGATAACTCTTCTCAATTGATTTATTCGTCTAGCACGAGATACCGCTAAATAAACTAAATTTGACCATTCAATACGATTAGCTATAATCCAGATCGTTGAATCTTCGATAGTTAATCCCTGTGATGAGTGTATTGTTGCGGCGTATCCTAATATCCAAGGTGAATTTTCAATCTTCAATGCATCTTCAACTACATCAATATCTACGTACACAATATCATTTAACACTAATTCCTCAATTCTAGAATCTTTACCTGGAATTTCAACATCAATATTCTGTTTTCTTGTATCACGTGGTCTGTAACATAATGGTACTTTTTCATTAGGAAATTTCTCTTTATGTATCTCAAATAATTGTCGTTGAAGATCATCCCGAGTTATTTTTAAACTAGCAAATACTTTATCAGTTGGTTTCCAAAGTTTCAAAAACTCATCTTCCGTTGTTTCTGGAATAACCTCTCTGAGAACTCTACACTGCTCGTAATTAGGTTGCCGTCTTATTTTAGATTTAAAATCTTTTATTTCATTATCTAATGATCTATAATCTTCCATTACTTCCTCGTAATAATCTACATTAGTCTTCAGCCATTCATGAGGAGGTTTTCCGATAAATGGAGGTGGTTGACCGTCATCTCCGCACATAATTATCTTGACATTATTCGTACGTAACCAACCTAGAAATTGTTTTAATATATCTAGCGGTACTGTACAAATTTCATCCCAAAGAATATATCGTGAAATATATTTATTACCCATTCGAGAAGGATCCCATTTATCACCTTTCCACCTAAAAAAAGCTGTGATAGGTACAAGCATTAATTTCGCGTTCTCTCAAGGATTTTGCTAGTGCATGAGTATGTGTTAGCGCTAATATACCAAAATCTTTAAACAATCTTATAACTCTTTCAGTTTTTCCACTTCCGCCGCAACCGTTTAAATAAATTATCTTATAGCGAGTTATTGGATCAAATACCGATGGTGCATTAGAAAACTCAGTTTGAATATTTTTGTGGTAACTATCAAGTATTTCAACATCTACATGATGATTATAGCAGTGTAATTTTTCTTTCTTAATTCTCCAACCTCCCCAATTATTGTTTACACTTAAATAAGGTGTAACTAGATAAAGATATTTTTTATGAAAATACATCGAATCCGTGGCAACTCTTACAGCAATATCAGGGAACCTATTTATCATCGAGAATAAATTAATAGTTGTATACGCTAACATTGAAGATCTTAAATGTGTGTATTGAGGACTTTCTCCATCTATGTAAGTTATAATAGTACCGTATTCTTTCCCATTTGATAATAATGCCTTTCTACTCGTTACAAATCTATTAGTGGAAGTAAGATTTTTAATAATAATTTTCTCTTCAGTTGGATCAATTACTAATCTAGAAGATGTTCTAGTATTATTAGATCTCCCTCCAACTGTAAATTTTCCTATTATTTTTCTTCCTAAATCTTTTGCTGATTTCTCTCTATCACAATACACTTGTTTAGCGGTTTCTATAATCCTCTCTTCGTCGTATTCCGGGAAATTCTCTCTTACTTTTTTAATTTCTCTATTTAAGTCTGGTGTTGGTAACCAAATATCTTTTTGACTTCCATAACTTATTATTGCTTCACTAACTTTTAACATAGTTAACATACCACTATCTAGCATATATCTTAATAATACTATTGGCATCCAACCTTTCTCAGACATATGTTTGCCAAGCCAGGCATAACTACAAGGATGTAATCCAGTTCTAAGTTGAAACGCAATAACTTTAGCAAATCCAGGTAAATCAAAATCAGAACTAGAAACACTAGTGTTTCCACTAGCAGTTCCAGGTAGATCTCCATTAATCGAAACTCTTGTCATTTCATGCGTTGGATGTCCAAAACGTTTAAAGTATTCAGAACATTCTCCCATTCCTAAAAACCCTCCTGGATAACTAGCGTTCATATCTGCAGAAATTAATCCATTAATATCATATTTGGTATTCCATAATCCTCCGTGACTATACTCAACACAACTTAATTTTACATCTTCAAGATACATTTTAGGAGTTTTTCTCCAAGAATTCTTTATTCTGGCATAATGAGCAGCTACCGATGATACAGTAAAAGAGTTAAGTAATATATTTTCATCAAAGTCTTCTACAAAATTCTTTGTAACATTTCTCATACGATTATTTAATTCTTCAGGACGATGTAATTCCCCATTAGTTTTCACAAACTGGTCAAATCCCATTTCAGGATCTTCATCACTTTTAAATAACCACACTGAAGTTGGATCATCTTTGTGTACCGTGGCAATAGTATCAAATATATTCCCATTAAATTCTTTCATATATTTTATATTTTTATTTTTAGGGAATTCAGTAACACCAGAATTCCAGGCGTGCCCATTATGATCTATAATTTCAATTGCCGCTTTATCTGATTTGTATTTACATTTATGTAATACCTCTCCAGTTAACGATTTAACTGAAATAGGAAATCTCAAAAGTTTTTGTAATTCAGCAACATCGCTAATTTTAGCACCACCACACTCAATCATCCGTTTTCCCCAGTTTGTTATCACTTCTTCTCGATGTTTGGTTAATCCGTTTCCTCGTGAAGAATTTTCAAAATGTTCCATAACTCGTTCTGCAACACAGTTTATCACAGATGACTTTCTCATTGGATACATTCTATCATGATCAATATCTGTATGAATTCTGTATAGCCCATACATCACAAGAGTTTCGGGATAAGCTCTATTATAATAATTGCTATCAATTCCAACGATCACTCCAGGATTCATATCGTTACTAAATATTACATTTCTTCCCTCTCTCATCACCGGATTATAATTATCTCGGATAACCCATCCAGTTTCATCATCGTATTTTATCCATTTTACTTTGCAATAATATAAATAATTGTCAAGTAATGATATTATATTCATCGCACGAACTTCATTCATTGTACCGTCATATAGAACTTCTTCATCATTTATTCTAAAAGTGGAATACATGTGTGTGGCTCCATCACGTAGAAATTCTTTCATAGCAAGTTTTCTTAATTTTTTAAGAGGATGAGGAAGCTTTTTCAAAGATAATCCTGATCCTGCATCAAGTGAAAAATATCGTTTATTTACTGCTGGCATGATATACAATTATAATATATACAATAGTGTTTTATATTTAAATAAAAAAAAAATAATTAAAATATATATTATATATGGATATGAAATCCGATTCAAACACTCGAAATACATGTAATTGGTTACCGATCGGTAGTAAAATAAAATGTCAGCGAAACTGCGTCGGAGATTATTGTTACACTCATAATAGAAATATTAAACGCGGAAGTACAGGGCCAAGACCTTGTATCGTATGTGGTATTGGAGTACGGGGTAAAGTTGAATTATGTGCAGATCATCACTCTGCAAATTATAGAACAATAAAATTATATTATGACACACATCAACATGTAAAACACCGCGGAGATGTTATTCAAACCCCGGAAGATTATCTAAAGAAATTAAATATACAATTCCAATTAAATAAAGAAATTCTTGTATAATTATATAATGTCGAACGAATACCGCTCGCATCCGATTTACGTTAACTACGAGGCATCTGGAGATGGAACGATTAGAAATAAGCGAACAAGAAAAGAAATAGGTATTGTTAATAAGTTTGGTTATTTACAAATTAGTATACGGATTGACGGAAAAACAAAACTTTATCGAGCCCATAGATTTATTGTTGAAGTGTTTATTGGAGAAATTCCCCCCGGATATGTTGTGGATCATATAGATAGAAATAAATTAAATAACTGTGTCGATAATTTACGAGTAGTTACTCAACAACAAAACTGTCTTAATAAAAGACCAGATGCGAGTAAAAATCGTGTTCCAAGACCAGTTATTGCCTTTTACAAAAATGCTAGCATTGGCCGTGATGAAAGTATAGAATTTCCGTCTATCAGTTCAGCCGCCAAATTTTTTAATATTAATCCCGCATCGGTATATAATGCCGCCGACGGTGTACTTACATCATCATACTCTGATAAATTTGATTGTAGAGTTTCATTTTCTTGGGGATGAAATGTAAAATATTTCTAAAAAAAAAATAATCGTTCAAAATCCAAAATCTTAAGATTTTTAAGAATTAAAATCCAACGGATTTTCTACATATAACTATTATCAAATTTCTCAGCGAATTGAGATATATTTTTTTCCTCTTCAAATACATCTCCCACATTTTTCAAGATTAAATTAAGAAGTTTGCTGAGCTCAACAAATTCATCTAACACATTATCATTACCAAATTCCCTAAGATAATAAATAATAAAATTACGCTGTCGTATCAATGTTTTAATAACACGATATTCTGATTTATAAGTTGGATAACCCTTGGCGGCTGCAGATTCAATTTTACGAAATTCATCTTCAAGATAATCAGCGTTAAATTGTGGTGTTTTTTTTTGTGCGATGATTTCGGCGATTTCTGGGATTTCGTGAAGGTGGTTAAGTTGAATTACGATTTCGTTAACGATTTTTTTATTCATTATATATAGAAATATATATATTTCTAAATTAATTTTAATTTTTAATTTAGATTTTCTACACAATTAAAACCTCGTGAGGTTTCAAAACCTTTATCATATAACCCCAAATATTCGCAATCATATTGTTCAACGAATTCACTTATTCTTATTTCTTCATCAAATGTATCTCCGATCGTTCTCAATAATGGATGAAGCATCGATCTAATCTTACCAAATTCAAATAATAATTCGTTGCTACGACAAATTTCATTAACATGATAAATAATTAAATCACATTGTCGTAGCAATGAATTAACTACAATATACTCTGATTTATAAGTTGGATAATCTCTAGCCCGTGCAGCCTCAATCTTACGGAATTCATTTTTAATATATTTACTATTAAAATTTTTTAATTTTAGTTGTCTGATGATTGAAGCGACTGCCGGGATCATACTAAGACGTTTAACTTCAACTACGAGTTCATCTACGATTGATTGATTCATTATACAAAATGCTAAAGCATTTTTCTAAATACTAATATTTCTAAATCAGAAATTCTAAATTAATTTTTTTTTATATTTATTAAGTTTGTAGTCTATATAAAAGTAGTAACAGTAATTCGGATAATAAAAACCAAATTCATTATAAAATTTAACCATATATATTTCTTTTATATATATAGAATAATTGGATATAAATAATCGATGAAGTAATTTACTGAATTCAATAAATTCATCTTCATTATACACATCAAATTTCTTAAGATTAGAAATTATTTTATTACGATGATATACTAATTTTTTAACAAAATTATATTTTAAATTATAAACTGGTTTTAATGATGAATGATATTTTGATTGATAACTTAGATAAGTTGGATATCCTAAATTACAAACTTCATCTTCTAAATCATAATCTGGTTGTTCTAACTCATAAGTTGATTCTAATAACGCTTGTTTGTTATAAAAATCTGTTACATAAGTTAGATAATCTTTTTGCGTTGCAGACTCAATCTTATGGAATTCATTTAGAAGATAATCAGCGGTAAAATGTTTGATATTTTTTTGTGCGATAATTGCGGCGACTTTTGGGATTTGATATATACGGTTAAGTTGCGTTACGATTTCTTCGACGATTTTTTGATTCATTATATATATATACAATTAAAATATATATTTAATTAAAAAATAAATTTGAAACTGAAATTCAGTTTTAGAAATATATATATTTTTATAATGGTTGGAGAATCATTAACAACGAGATTAACTAGAGAAAGATTAGCAGCTATCCAGAAAATATTACCTCTTCGTGATCGTATACGTGAAAAACTTCAACAACGGCAATTACTTCAGACTGATTTTTCTGAGGATACAGAACAACTATTTAAGCCAGTTGTTACTGCAACTGAGGGTGTGAAAACAGCTACTGAACGAGCAATATATGGAGATATTCCAGCCGAGGGGGAACGAGAAGAGAGGCCTCTTCTCCCTGTGTTGGAGAAAATAGCAAAACGGACTAAACAAACAAAACAGGCTGTACAAATACTTCCAGGTGAAATCGCAGGGGAGATGGAACTACAACGACAGCAAGAACGAGAAGAATTTCAAGAAGAAGAGGAAGAAGAACAAGAAGAAGGTGCAGTTCCCACGAAGAGTCGAGTTGCCTTTATAGACAAACTCAATCCTGATATTGTATCAGATATACAAGAATTTCAATTTAAAAAACCCAGTGATTACTCCCTCCTTGGTGAACTTGCTGTCAAAAGCTATAATATGAGAGGAGGAATTCTCAAAGAGGAGTATAAGGATACTAAAGTATCACAAGATGACTGGTATAGTTGGATATATAAAATGAAGAAGAATATTAAGAATCTTACTGAGAAGAGGAAGGAAGAACAGTCGTATATAGACTTTCAGAATGGAATTAAGGAAGGAGTAAAAAAAGCTAAATCAAAACCCTCTTCCAAGAGTAAAACCAAAACAGGTAGTGGCTTTCAAAATCCTATGGATTTTCACTCAAGAGTTGAAAACTCTAGTAGAAACGCTAGCGTTTCTGGAAATACAAGTATTTCTTGTCCTGGTAATATTCTTGGTGATATAGCAAGATTAAAAGTACTCGTAGGAGGAAAACGAGCTGGGAATAACTCACCAGAAATTATTAATGAAGCCGCTGATATCTGTAGGCGGTTATTTCAAGGTGGTATCATGGATATTGCAACATATCGGGATTTTATTGAAGAGCTAGCAGAAAATTCTTATGATTATCATAGTGACTAATTAGATAAATAACAATTTGGAAACACTAGTGATTCTGTATATAGAATAATGATCATACACTACAACCATGATAAACCAACAACCGAATATGTGGTAAACTCAAGATCACCAAAATACCGAGCATACTATGGAGATGGTCTCGGTAATACTATAATGGGATTATTTTCAAGAATGGCTCCAAAAGTTGCTCCATTCGCAAAACAACTATCGATGAAGGCGATTGATGTTATTCGAGATAAGGGGATTAGCGCTGTTGGTGATCTTGCTAGTAAGGCATTTTCAGCCGCTAAGGATAAACTAACAGCGCTAGTTCGACGCGGAAAATCTTCCAGATTTTCAAAACCTGGAATGACTTCACTACCATCTACTGCAGTAATGCCTACACAGGTTAGTAAAATAATAAATAACGCCGTGGATAAAAAACTACAGTCATTAATAACTCCGTCATCCATGACTCCGTCATTGCAGGATAACATAATAGCAAATGCCATAGCCGGAAGTGGACTTCCGGGAAGCGGCTTTAGGAAATTTCGACAGAAACGTTAACGCTAGAAGTACTAGTGTTTCCAACGTTAGAAATATTTATTTGAACAGGATTTCCAATTATTATAGTTATTGTGGAAACACTAGTGTTTCTTACATTAGTGTTTCTAACACTAGGATTTTTATTTATTTGAATAGGATTCTCAGTTGTTATGGTTATATTTGAAATACTTGGATATTCGTCATCATTTGAATCAGAATCACTAATGTTAGAAATACTTGTATCAAAAATGCTTGTATCAGAATCACTTATGATTCTATTAACGTTATCTTTACTATCATCAGCATTTTCAGATATTTTCACCATCATTATTAATATATTCAACTTAATAATTAATTTATAAAAATTATTTTTATTTTTTTTGGCTAATCCGTCAACATGAATTCCGGGGAGTTTTCACTATCGATTTCTAATTTAGACCAACAAGTATATAATAAAAATGTTCAAACAGAATCCTGATGTTGCATTTGATATGGAAGCCCCAGTACTTAAAGATGATTCTGTACGTGATTATCAATTTTTTGCTTATCACGCAGTACAACCTGATCTTCGTGGAAGAATCGAACTTCAAGTTCATGATACTAGTAAATACTTTTTACCCGCTGAAGCCTTTATTGAAGTCGAAGGTGAGCTTTTACAAGCGGATGATACACCATATGCAAATGACCCAACTATCAGAGTTGGTTTTGTCAATAATGGTATCATGGCATTATTTGAAAGTGCTAGATATCTCATTGATGGAAGAGAAATCGAATCTATTGAACGCGAGGTTGATGTAGCAACAACAATAATTGGGCTAGCAAGATATTCTGATGACTATACTAGATCAGCTGGTCCATCTATGATGTTTTCTAAGGATATTACTGATAACGCTGAACACGTCCAGTATTCTAGAGTAAAAGCAAGACAAGATACAGCAGTTGATCCAGCACCAGCCGGATATGTAAGACCACCTGGTACTTTTGATGTCATAAATAATATTACTAACTACAACCTAGGATTTGCAACACGAGTAGCAACGTTGCAAGGAGAGCGTCGACGGTTTTCATGTGCTATTCCACTCCATCATATATTTGGATTTTGCAGAAACGTCAGAAAAGTTATTTACGGAGTGAAGCATACTGTAGCTCTAATGAGAAGAGGTAATGATAATTATGCAATCTGGCGCGGTGCTGGCGTTGCCGCTGGTAAAGTCGTTTTATCAAAACTAACACTATGGATGCCAGTGTTGACTCCATCGTTAGCCGTTGAACCGAAGTTACTGTCATTTATGGATCAAGGAGGAAAGAGATTATTAAGTTGGTTGTCAACATCTACAGATACTATGGATTCTAATATTGATGGTACACTTACATGGCATCTAGCATCAAAACAAGGTATTTCAGCCCCACGTCATATATTTATTGCGCTACAGAATACTGAGCGATTAAATAATCAAGAACGTTCCCACATGATATTTGAT
Organism: Unio pictorum; assembly: GCA_030141615.1. Classification (NCBI taxonomy): domain Eukaryota; kingdom Metazoa; phylum Mollusca; class Bivalvia; order Unionida; family Unionidae; genus Unio; species Unio pictorum. The sequence goes on along the minus strand of JARLTB010000023.1, from coordinate 7,467,348 downwards.
CAAATTGGATGTAGTGAAGTCTCGCTGAGAATAAACGGACAGCAAGAACCATCCGAGGATGTACAACTTGATTATGGAAATAATCATATTGCACGAGTTTATCATCGGTTGTTGTCATATATGGGACGCGATCAAAATGTTGATACTGGATTGCAAATATCACAATTGGATTTTAGAAGTCTGTACCCGATTTATTACTTTTCACTAGAACATCTTGACTTGATGAGACAATCCGTCGTTGATATACACTTTCGAGCTCGTGTAATAAAACCTGGGGCTATTGCTAATTATAGAGCAGTTGCTGTTATTCTCAGCGATAGATCAAGGATACTCGAAGGTATTGGTGGACGAATGAGATTGGTAGATGCACCAGTGGAAAATTTATAAGTTTTCTAAATCTGTAGATCGAAATGCAAAGCATTGAAAATTGTAAAACAATTTCAGAAATACGAAGTATTTCTAATTTAGAATCAACCTATTTTATATAATGTCGTATAGTAATATCAATGTTACATTGACACCTGGTCAGATAAAAAAATTACAATCTAAATCAGCTAAGCAATGTGGAACCACAATAACGCTAAAATTTAATCAGATGAATGGCGGAGGGAATAAACTATCGCTAACAAAAACTCAGGTTAATCATTTTAATAAAGCGTTTAAAGAAAAAAAAGGAATTCAAGTTACTCTTTCTACGAGCGCGATCCGTAACATGGAAAAGACTGGTGGTATATTCCCGTTGTTAGGATTGATTCCAGGATTGATTGCCGCAGCGGCTCCAGCAGTGGCAAAAGCTGCAGCGTTAGGAGCTGTTGGTACCGCAGCAGGAATGGCGTTGAAAAAAGTAGCTGGAAAAGGGTATAAAAAAAAGGGAAAAGGTCTAAGATTACCAGGAACCCCGAGTTCATGGTACAGCGGAAAAGGTCTTCGAATTCCAGGAACGATTTAATTAGAAATCCGAAGGATTTCATACCTATGTCCAATTTTGATTTAATTGATGCCGCTAAAAAACTCGCGATAAAAAACTTCAGAGGTGTTTTTATGAGAGATCAGTTACCGACAAAACCAAATAATATTGAAACTGGTATTATTAATCTAGATAACAGCTCTGGACCTGGAACTCACTGGGTTGCCTACGCGATTGATCCACGTGGGATTATTTATTTTGATTCATATGGATTAGCACCTCCAAAAGAATTTATGCGTTATATTAAAAATTCTTTAAATTTTCCAATTTGGTATTCCACATTACCAACACAAACAATGCTTGACCCACCTATATGTGGCAATGAAGTATTAAATGTACTTAATGCTATTTCACGGGAATCTTTGATTCCTAAATCTAAAATTCATAAAATTTCAAAACCACCTCATATAGTAGTGAATGAGTATACTAGCGGGAAATGGATTGAAAATTCATGATTGAAAATCCGTTAGAAAGAGAAAAGATTTAGAAATGCTTTAACATTAGAAATAATGATTGATATTTGGGGACGACCTTTATCATCGCTGAAGAAACCTGATAGTGAAGTTAAAACCGTTGATAGGGATATTAAAAAAATAATCGAAGATGAAATAGCTGAAATATTAAACCTAGCAAATGTTGATCCTGATGAAATAGTTGTATTTCAAGATCGTCAGGGTAAATTGAAAAGTAGTAATATCTCTCTTAATGATATTTTGGTTAAACGACGAGACGCAGCAGATGATACTATCGCGTTATTTTCTGATGAGGGTAAACTCAAACCAGGTGTACTTATTTCAACGATTACAGATAAATTAACAACAGTCGATAACACGGCGAATGCATTGAAATCGCTTAATGATAAATATAATGAACATATAGTTGTATTTGATCAGTTTAGTGAAACACAAAAAAATACAATTGATAAACCCCTGCTAGAATTTTTTGGAAATCCACCAGTAACGGAACCAAAACTCACCTTAATAAAAAATTCTATGTTAGAACTAACAACTCTTCAATCTGAATATGATAAACACGTGAAACAGTTTTCAACTCACCGTAAAAACCTCATTGATAAATTTTTTATAAACCCACTTGATAAAATTGAAATAACCCTTCCTAGTATTAAAAAATCCCTTGATGATCTTAAAGCATTCAATAATGCAATAAAGGATGATGCAACGAGGATGATAAGTATTGTTGAAAAAACAAAAATTCCTCATGAGAAATCTATCGTCAACAACGTAGTATACACGATTCAACACGGATCATATACGTGGACTCCCACAAACAACATTTTACACATAACCGCAACCGTCAAGGGTATTTATCGATTAACAATAATATCACCGACTCAATTCGATATATCATCAAATAGTTCATCTGGAATCAATAATACGATATCAACGATCATCGACAAGGATACAACTGAACAATTCACGATAACGACTACAGATAGAAATCTAGTCAGGGTTTCAGTAACGTGGTACGTAGAATTTGTAGTTGATTTGAGTAAACAACTAAATTAGAAATGCTAACACTAAAAATATAAAATGACAATTCCATCAGTGAATCAATATCGCTATGATCAAGTCAGAGAATTTCAAACTAAACTCAACTCACTCTGTGAGGAGTATCAAATAAAAATCAAAAAATACAAAAGAAGAATAACCGCAGTTGATGTTACCATATACTCGGTGTCAGGAGTAATTACTGCTGCTGGAATAATATTATCTTCTGTTACAATGATTGCTCCAGTTGTAGTACCAATAGTTATTTCTTCGATGGCTACAATTGCTGGTATATTAACTGGGATCACAAAAAAATTATCATCGTGTAGCCAGAGTAAACTACGTGATTATATAATTAAATTTCATATTGCATCATCTGGACATTCACAATTATCTTCATTGATATCATCGTCGTTGGATGACACAACAATATCAGATAGTGAATTTTCAACTATGGCGAACTTGTATAAATCAACAATGCTAAAATTAGAGCAGAATAATAATAATAATAATAATGTCTTTAGAACTACTTCAACAAATAGTAACAAATACAACCCCAGCGAAAACAAGCACAATATCAGTAACCTCAATACATCCCGAATTCAGCGTGAATTTTCCGAGCCCTGTTCCAGTGAGCGAGATCGCACTAGCAAAACTACGAGTATATCATAGCTGGCCTAATATTAGATCGGTAGCATTTGGTGGTCAACAACCAAATAATTCCTTGGTGTTCGCGTGGAAAAATCGTGAAGATGGAACCCCAGATTGGAATGTTGTCTCATTACCAACTGGGTCATATCAAATCGAACAGATCAACGATGAGTTTCAACGAAGAATAAAATCTCTCACTGGAAAAGAATCAAAAATCGCTATAACAGTTCATGAACCAACATTATCATCTGCTATCGAAATTAATTCCCCTGGGTATATGGTAGATATTTATCAGAGTTCTATAAGATCAGTGTTAGGATGGCCTGAATTACCACCGGATAACTTACGAGAAAATTTGAATGATTTTTCACCCGAACCTAAAAAATCTGATTATATTACTGATAAAATAAAACCTGTTAATAATACCAAGACTTATCATGATTTTAGTCCCCGTGATTTCTCTACCCCCCAACCCCCAACCACCCCTAAGGATATTTTAATTAATATCTTAAGGAAAACTTTAGTTGATCCATTTACTGATTCATTTTATATTCCCACTATTCAACAAAATTTAAGAAATATGAATAAAGATTTTGCACTAGTGCGAACATCTCTTAAATCTGGCTCTCTCACTAAAGATGAGTTTATCAACATTGTAGAAACGGGTAATAAAATCATCTATGATATGGAAATATACCACTCATCAATTATTAATGAAATATTGAGTAATGAGAAGGCAACTAATGATTTTATAAATGAATTCAAAATTAATAAAACAGAGATTAAAGATTTTAAAATCCCTGGGTATGACCCAGACAAACTAAAGAAACAACTTAGTGATGATATTGATATTGGATTCAAAATAATTCAAAATAATTGGAAAAAATTGAAAAATCCTATAGTAAATATTCTGAAATCTAACAATGATCCAGAAGGTGGTGGTAGACATATTGCTCCGAACAATGTGAATATTTCAACAGTGATTGCGCTAAATTTAGTATGTGACGTTATTGAAGGGAGTTATCAAATAGATCTTGAGAAATCAAATCAAGCCCAACAAGGATATATTTTATACTCTTTTGCGCCAACAGCTCCTCCAGGATTTTTAATTACTGAAGACCCAACTAATCTAGTCTATATGCGATGTCATAATAATTTGTTAATGAGAATTAATTTCAAACTCACTGACCAATCTAATAATCTGATTGATTTACGAGGTGAGGTTTTACAAATTAGTTTGTTTGTAAAGTCCTAAAGAATTTCATCGTAAAAAAATTATTAGCGCATTAGCAGCCGAGATTGTGAACGTCAACTAAATGACGTCTTTTTTTTTTACCTGTGGATTGTTCACATGACATTAAACCAAAAATCACTAAGGCTCAGAATGGCAAATGGAGAGTTATCGATTTTTTGTTAAGTCTCAGAATCGGAAATGGAGACTTAAAGTTCGAAAATGGGAGACGAAAAGTAACGGAAACACCTCCTGCTGCTTACATTGTCCTTATAGATTTCATTTGAAAAGTAAGGAGGCAGATATTACCAATCACTTTCTTTTTTTCACATCAATAAAAACAAGCTTTTCACATAATTTGATTTCTGGATTGGCAATGCACTCGTAATTGTAAATTCTGAGTAATGAAAGCTGCAATTTCTGGATTGGCCGAGGCACATTTTCCCAAAATTTACTTTTATATACCACATACATTTGTAAAGTATTGCTTCATTAATTAACCCCAACAAATATTCCACAACTGGATTTGTTTTCAATATATCTGTACAAAATAATTCTCATTTTGTGGATAATGTTTTGTGCTGCCAATGAGTTATTTGCACTTGTTATGAGCAAACACCATAAAAATAAGTATACTTTATTTGCTAATTTGCTATTTCTAATGCTTGAACTTGTTAAAAAATACCATGTTTATGAACCAGAGATGAAATGTCAAATTTGGCCTGATGTGACTTGTGTTATCCATATAAAATGATTTTGAAAAACGTCGCAGATGAAAACACTGAAAACTTGTCAAAATCAAAGGAAGCCATATTAAACAAAATATTTATCTTTTTACACTATATCTTGTGAAATTTTGCAATGTTCAAAGTTTTTCCTGCATTTATAAATTTACTTTAAAATCTGGTATCAATTACTGCATTGTTATATCGAAATTAGGGAGTTACTGTGCGAAACTTTGATTATCCTCCAAAAGTCGTGAAAACATTATCGATACAATTCATAATTATCCCTAAGGTAAGAGCTTATTTTTTGGAAATTTTAAATTACCTAAATATGATTGACACTGCTGTCATACTACTTAATAAACTATCTCATTTTAAATTATGGGGCGTAACACAACACACTCATAGGACACACGGTACTAATTCAACTCCAATGGTAAACATATGGAAACACTGTCATATTCAAAATTCAATAACTTAACATTTCTGGGTGCTGATGATCAGACCTATATTTTTCCATGCAGAACTAACCTTGATGTAAACTTTAAAATGTAGAAAAACATAGGACCCGCGGCATGTTGTTGACATAAATTGGCAGGAAGCACATGTTATTTATTCTGCACCAAATGAATCAGGTGCTACTTTCATTATTGAATACTAATAGGTGAAGCCTCTACATTTACTTCAATTGCATCAATAGAATTTTGTCTATATTTTTTTAAATTACAGATAGGATAAGCTCTCAAAAAATATTTTTACTAAAATTTTAATTTTGATCATCAAAATTATATTGATGCAATTGAAGTAAATTTAGAGGCTTCACCTATTACTACTCAATAATGAAAGTAGCACCTGATTCATTTGGTGCAGAATCAATAACATGTGCTTCCTGTCAATTTATGTCAACAAAATGCCGCGAGTCCTATGTTTTTCTACATTTAAAAACTTACATCAAGGTTAGTTGTGCATGGAAAAATATAGGTCTGACCATCAGCACCCAGAAATGTTAAGTTATTGAATTTTGAATATGACAGTGTTTCCATATGTTTACCATTGGAGTTGAATTAGTACCATGTTTCCTATACAGGGCCTATACCACAACATGAGCCTGATGTTTCTATGGTTACCACGTGCATCCAGGGTATGATTTTGGTGGTTTTTAGATATGACAATCATAATGAAGTCTTTCTTTCATGATTTGCATGTGATTTTGGGGAAAAAATCTATAGAAAGCACAGATGGGAAGGGTTGTTTAAACTGGATAGGGACAGTGGACAGCTCGGGCTATGGGAAAAAGAGAATAGTATGGCCAGATGGCAGAATTTCATATGTTGGTGCCCACAGATTGGCCTATATGGTTAAATACCAATTAACATATGAAACAATTCCCAAAAAGGGGGTGGGGGGAGAGATGTTAAATGTAAGTCACATATGTCATAATCGCTTATGTATCAATACTGCTCATTTAACATTAGAGACACATTCAGTAAATCAAAGCAGAGCGCATTGTAAAAGTCAAGGACTTTGCACAAAATTGCACATGCCACATTGCCTCAACCTGTAAAAATGTACTAAAATGGAGGTTGTTTATGGTAAGAATGTTCATATTTTGCTTTTAATTTTTTAGCCATAGCACACAGTAATTTGCCTTTGCTATAATTCTTTTCTTCTTGATGTTTCTCATAAAGCTTGTAAAGAAATGCCCTTTTCTCTGATTTTTTTCTCTTATATGCTGTACTTGCTGTATGTATTTTATTTCTCCTATATATATCTTGCTTGCTTTTCAGATGTTGTGCCACAGAACTGCAAGCTGAAATCGGACAACCGATAGATTGACACAGCTTAACCAGAGATTCTCCAGGTCCATGGTTGCAGTTATGGACAGCACTATGAACCCTGCCAGGGAAGTTTCTCTTAAAGGTTATATTCTTTGGTAAGCTGCGTTTTATCCTTCGATTCACTGATTCCACTTTCTGAGTGTTCTTATTTAATTTTGTTTTTAACACTGCAGATTTTCCTAACCGGTACTCAACACACATGCGCAATGTACTATCCTCTCTCTCACTGGATATTTTCAGTTTGAAATCACTGGGCAAGAATGTGTTTCTATCTATCCAGCTTGTACCAGCTACCCAGCACACATTAGACTGCTTATGACAAAGACTATGATCACCTTGATAGCACTTAACTATTGCATCTGTTGCATAAGATAAATTACTTACTAGTAATTCTGTTGTATTTTTATATTTTTTAAATGATTGTTCAAACTCAGCCTGGCACCTCTTAGTCAAATCAAGTGCAAAGTTGTTCCACATCTTTTCTCTGAGTTTTTTGGTTCTTCCTGGCATCAAATCAATTAATTTGCTCTGGCCTTTAATGAACTTTCTATGATTTTGAGTCAGATGGCGTGTATCAATATGATTTAAAGGGACTGTTTCAGTTATTCCTTCCCTCCTAAGGTCCAGGCTAGCCCGGTAACTAGCAGTGTCTGGATCAGTTGTCATGTTGTGTACCTCAATATTGTCTGTTTTCTTTAAATTTCTAAGCCCTTCCTTACAAAATGTATATTCATCTCCAATATTTGTTTGTAAACTTATATTTGCTGAGCAGTTACACAATTTGGCTTCATCATCAGAAGCATGCATTTTACCCAATGTGCATAGTTTATTCTTTGTGGTTATATGAATTACCTTTTTCTCAGGAGTAGTGTCTTCAACTAGAATGTGTGCACACTAGGTAGCTGGTTGAAAGGGTGTCCTACCTACTCCACTATAAATTGCATTATTATATGTTGAGTCACATTGAAGATCAATTATATTTGTCTTTTTTCCTGTCATAGAATTAAACTCCTTCACATATTTCCTATGTTCTGCCATGTCTCTCATGTTGCTGCATTCAATTTTCTGACAAACAGTATTGGAACTTTTCTGCATCCCTTTTGTTGAGGGAGCAGGGACATTCGCACTTAAAAGAATAGTTCTAAACCCTTCATTTCCAACAGAAGTCTGTGAAAGTCCTATCTGTATCGCATTATTTACACAGGCAGTTTTTCTTCCAGAACCTTCCCTTGGCATTTCTTGATACAGTTCAAACATTCTTGAAGTGTAACGGCATGATGAACATATTGCTCTCTCTCGCCACACCAGACCTCTTTTCTCTTCATGTTTCAAGTCCCATGACAGAAACCCCTGACATTCAGGGTGTAGGCACTGGTGCTCTTGAAAAACAGTATTCCACATCTCAGCATTTTTTTCTACATGAACCAATCGATATGTGTTTTTCTCACCAGACCTGTTGATATAAATAGATAAAACCAGTTTCATGTTAGAAATGTAGTTTCAGATTTGAAACAAAATCTATTTTTAAATGCAACATTGCTCTGCACATACTATCAAGTGATAGTACATAATCATTTAGCTGTAAATTAGAGCTTGCTACTTGGTATGCCAAATCAATGTATATTACCTCCCCTTTGACTAGAATTGAGTGACTGAAGGTTTGATTTATTTCTCTTTTTTTAAATAATTTATGTACTTTATTCAGCTTTATATTGAAAAGTAAGTAATTTAAGACTACCTGTAGTGCAAAGTAGCCATCATAATGATTTTGAGACTTTTTCTAAACTTATTATGAGTTTGGGGTAAATATTGGTATAGTTTTATGCATTAGACAACTTTAATATGCAATTCAATTCTATTACTTAAATTTACCAAGTAGTTTATGCAGTGATAAGTTATATAAATGTCTGAATATTGAATAGAAACATGGACTTACCCTGGCATCGCAATGTTTTCCACATATTGCTCCACCTCCAGCTTACTCCTTGGCTTGGGCCGTAGCAGTTTGTAGATGGGCTCTCCATCATCATCTTCAGTGTCAGCATTATATGAACTTTCTATAGCTTTTTCAAATTTGTCTCTTGTTGTCCTTATGTAATAGACCTCAGTTGGCTTTGTCTTTTGGGTTGATGTACATTTTTTCCCCTTGTTGTGGGGAACATTACAAGGCTTGAAGAAATGACTTTGTCTATTCTTTGCTTCCTTATCCTTTCCCATAGTTTTATGCTAAAAAGTATCACTCAGTTATTTAATTCTTCAGTATTAAAATACTTTTGGAACTTTCCTTTGGCTTTTATACCTTTTTATTAAGATTTGGGGGTGATGAATCACCTGTGTTGATAGTTTAAATAGTTTTAGAATGTCAGCATCATCTGGATGCCTCATTGGGTGTGTCACAGAAGGACAATGACCTCTTATCATTTTGACCTGTCATGTGGCACACTTATTGGTTTGGTGTGAATGATAGGAATCAGGGATGCACTGTATCTTATTTCTGTGAATGTCAGCAAGAAAAGAAATGCAATTTTGAAATTTAAAACATTTAAAACTTGTCTTATAGCCAGTGAGAGATGGAAAAACTAGGTGTCATGTAATTTGATACCCTATGATGTCATACTTGCTGATGTCAGCATGTTTGTGTTTATTTTGTGTAGCATGCATGCTATAGAAAGATAACACGAAGATACAAAGTCGGAATCTAATTTTTTTAATAACAAGAATAATGCACTAATAAGTACAATACAACACTTCAACATGTAATGCGGATGCAATTTTGCTATGTTCAGTAGTATCACATAAAATGCAATTGCACTATTATTCATGCACCAGCATGGCCAGGTCTTTCCTACAATTATACTCTAATATCAATGAGTAAAATGCAACTTTTTCAAAAAAATTAAAATCTGGTTATAGGACACACGGTACTAATTATACGGAAGAGCTGTGAACCAGTCTAAAAATGGGTGAAGAAATAATAGAGTATATAAGGCTTTGGTGGTCCATAATTGGTTAATAATGAAAATTAAAATTTTAGTAAAAATATTTTTTGAGAGCTTATCCTATCTGTAATTTAAAAAAAATATGGACAAAATTCTATTGATGCAATTGAAGTAAATTTAGAGGCTTCACCTATTACTACTCAATAATGAAAGTAGCACCTGATTCATTTGGTGCAGAATCAATAACATGTGCTTCCTGTCAATTTATGTCAACAAAATGCCGCGGGTCCTATGTTTTTCTACATTTAAAAACTTACATCAAGGTTAGTTGTGCATGGAAAAATATAGGTCTGACCATCAGCACCCAGAAATGTTAAGTTATTGAATTTTGAATATGACAGTGTTTCCATATGTTTACCATTGGAGTTGAATTAGTACCGTGTTTCCTATACAGGGCCTATACCACAACATGAGCCTGATGTTTCTATGGTTTCCACGTGCATCCAGGGTATGATTTTGGTGGTTTTTAGATATGACAATCATAATGAAGTCTTTCTTTCATGATTTGCATGTGATTTTGGGGAAAAAATCTATAGAAAGCACAGATGGGAAGGGTTGTTTAAACTGGATAGGGACAGTGGACAGCTCGGGCTATGGGAAAAAGAGAATAGTATGGCCAGATGGCAGAATTTCATATGTTGGTGCCCACAGATTGGCCTATATGGTTAAATACCAATTAACATATGAAACAATTCCCAAAAAGGGGGTGGGGGGAGAGATGTTAAATGTAAGTCACATATGTCATAATCGCTTATGTATCAATACTGCTCATTTAACATTAGAGACACATTCAGTAAATCAAAGCAGAGCGCATTGTAAAAGTCAAGGACTTTGCACAAAATTGCACATGCCACATTGCCTCAACCTGTAAAAATGTACTAAAATGGAGGTTGTTTATGGTAAGAATGTTCATATTTTGCTTTTAATTTTTTAGCCATAGCACACATTAATTTGCCTTTGCTATAATTCTTTTCTTCTTGATGTTTCTCATAAAGCTTGTAAAGAAATGCCCTTTTCTCTGATTTTTTTCTCTTATATGCTGTACTTGCTGTATGTATTTTATTTCTCCTATATATATCTTGCTTGCTTTTCAGATGTTGTGCCACAGAACTGCAAGCTGAAATCGGACAACCGATAGATTGACACAGCTTAACCAGAGATTCTCCAGGTCCATGGTTGCAGTTATGGACAGCACTATGAACCCTGCCAGGGAAGTTTCTCTTAAAGGTTATATTCTTTGGTAAGCTGCGTTTTATCCTTCGATTCACTGATTCCACTTTCTGAGTGTTCTTATTTAATTTTGTTTTTAACACTGCAGATTTTCCTAACCGGTACTCAACACACATGCGCAATGTACTATCCTCTCTCTCACTGGATATTTTCAGTTTGAAATCACTGGGCAAGAATGTGTTTCTATCTATCCAGCTTGTACCAGCTACCCAGCACACATTAGACTGCTTATGACAAAGACTATGATCACCTTGATAGCACTTAACTATTGCATCTGTTGCATAAGATAAATTACTTACTAGTAATTCTGTTGTATTTTTATATTTTTTAAATGATTGTTCAAACTCAGCCTGGCACCTCTTAGTCAAATCAAGTGCAAAGTTGTTCCGCATCTTTTCTCTGAGTTTTTTGGTTCTTCCTGGCATCAAATCAATTAATTTGCTCTGGCCTTTAATGAACTTTCTATGATTTTGAGTCAGATGGCGTGTATCAATATGATTTAAAGGGACTGTTTCAGTTATTCCTTCCCTCCTAAGGTCCAGGCTAGCCCGGTAACTAGCAGTGTCTGGATCAGTTGTCATGTTGTGTACCTCAATATTGTCTGTTTTCTTTAAATTTCTAAGCCCTTCCTTACAAAATGTATATTCATCTCCAATATTTGTTTGTAAACTTATATTTGCTGAGCAGTTACACAATTTGGCTTCATCATCAGAAGCATGCATTTTACCCAATGTGCATAGTTTATTCTTTGTGGTTATATGAATTACCTTTTTCTCAGGAGTAGTGTCTTCAACTAGAATGTGTGCACACTGGGTAGCTGGTTGAAAGGGTGTCCTACCTACTCCACTATGTTTCCAGGACTCAACAAGTTCACTTCCGTCGTATCGAACTGGTTCCATAACAACTGATATTAATAATATTGCCTATTTAAATTGACACTTTTATTGTAAACCAGTCTATGATTGGTTGAACAATTTTATTTTCACACTTTCTTTTTATTTCTCTTATATATTAAGCAAAAAACCCATCACTTTAATTTTTTAGATTCCCTTCAAGAGATTTATATGATATCTAAATGAAAAAATTATAAGATAGGGAAGTTATTCCCGATTTGAATATATTATGTTAATGAGGTATGGATCTCTGTACATGACGTCACTAATTAGGGTCTAAATATAAAACTATTGTACAGGCAACATGTACACGGAAGTTATTGCAAATATAAAATGCTAAAAGTTATGTGATGGAGAAGCCGAAAGTTAAGATAAATATATGCATGTTAATTTAATTTATTTTTTATTAAATCTGCTGTATTTATTATGTTGAAATACTAGTGAAATGTTGGGTAAATAAAGGTTGTTTATATTGAGAAAATGACCCAGTTCTCTCGAATTTATCAGTTGTATGTATATACATGAGGGGTACCGCATCGTGATATTTTCCATCTCTGAATTATGGCTGTTTTTCAGCTTATTGGCACACCATGTGGACAGCACGGCTCCTACACGTTTTACAACGCCTTCAAATTTTCAAAAGATGGAAAAGAGAAAATTGTATCACTTGGGGAATTTTTCTTCATGAAGATATTAAATACCATTTCTGAGTGCATAGCTGAGTTACAACTATTATGGGAGGATCGAAGGGCTATTGGACAATTCGGACCAAAGACAATTCGGCCCAACTTTTACGGAAAATTGGACAATTCGGCCCAACTTTAAAGACAATTCGGCCCAACTCAAAAGACAATTTGGCCCAACCAAAGACAATTCGGCCCCGTTTTAAAATACAACTGACAAGTATTTATATTTTGATAATTCTTATATAATATGTTTTAAAATAAAAGTTGGAACATTTTGTGAACAAGATAAATGTTTTCCGAAGTTATAATTGTTAGGAAAAACCGGAGAAAGAAAGGAGTATAGTAGAGCTGTACGCTTGGCCTCCAAAACTCGTATTTGAACGTATTTTTTACAAATAAATTTATAAAGATAAAATGTTTGAAAACTGCATAAATAGTTATTTTGCGATAATCTGACAAATTTAATTCAGAACATTATTCCGTTTTGCTGTTATATGTTACGAAAAAGACAGATAAATGTGCACAATGAAAGATGCATCTTTACCAAAATTTCTTGTATTTTAAATTTCATTTAATTTGATAATGAGTATTCAAAACACCAGAAACATTTTAAGTTGTCAAATTAATACCATTCTAAATATAACATTTTTCGATTCAAAATATTAGCGCGAAATGGCGTCCTCATGTGTACTTTCCCCTTACATAATTTATATAATTAAGTAACCATACAATAATTAATAATTTAATTAAACCATTTTTTTAGAATTTTTTAAAAATATATTTCAAGTTTAAAACTATTCCCTAACCTTCATTAGTGGTCCACATTCTATAAGGGTTCTCGTTATAAAGTCCGTTATTATTATTATTAATTCCATAGGTTCTGGCAACAGTCATAGTTTGTTACTTAATCGCTCAAATTTTGTATTTTTTGTCTTTCTCTTGCGTCTCAAGTTTAAAACGTCAAATTTCAGAATACTATATTTTTTGGGCACGCGCAAGAGCCCTACGCCTTATCATCTGAAAACATTTTCCTTTTGTTACTTTCATTGGCGCCTTAGTCTCGGGAATCCATGCGGATAGCGCCCTTGGGGTGTCGTCTGTCTCTGGGTTGTTGGCATCGTCTGTTGTGGCTGTGGAGACCTATTCGTGAGTGACAGTCCCTCTTGCAGTTTTTGCAGACAGACTGGGAAGCCCAAGTTGCTGTGGTTGCTGTCACGTGGCCCTTTCTGACACATTTCTCTGCTGCCAACTGACCTCTCCTCGTATCAGCAACTAAGATACCTTTTTTTACTGTCAGTCTCCAGGTGCCTCGGTCCTCGGCCAGCACTTCCCAGCCATCAGGTGCGATGGCACATGCCTTCAGGTCCCTCTTGCATGCATCCTTGAAACGGAGTGAGGGACGGCTGACTCTTCTTGTGCCAGTGGCCAGCTGTCCATATAGGATGTCCTTTGGCAGCCTCCCATCCTCCATGCGTCAAACGTGTCCCAGCCATTGATGGCGACGTTTGCTCAGAAGGGAGAACATGCTGTGGGTGTTTGCTCGCTGCAGGATTTCGCTGTTTGGGACACGGTCTTGCCAGCTGATTTTCAAGATGCGTTTAAGGCACCGTATGTGGAAGGAGTTGAGCCGACGCTCTTGCCTCATGTAGGTATTCCAGATCTCACTTCCATAGAGAAGGGTGCTGAGAATGCAGGCTTGGTAAACTTTGACTTTGGTTTGCACTGTCAGCGCGTTGTTTTCCCACACCCTCTTGGTCAGTCGTGACATGATGGTACTTGCCTTTCCAAGCCTACTGTCCAGCTCCTTATCGAGCGAGAGAGTGTTGCTGATGGTTGACCCCAGGTAGGTAAAGTTGTTGACTGCTTCCAAGGTGACACCGTTGATTTTGATTGTAGGGGCAATGGTGGTTTCTTGCACGCTGACCTTTGTTTTTTCCAGGCTGATGGTGAGTCCAAACTGCATGCAGGCATCAGCAAAACGGTCTCCCAGTCTCTGAAGAGCTTCCTCAGTGTGTGTCACAAGAGCCGCGTCATCTGCAAAAAGCATCTCCCTGATGAGCACAGCCCTCACTTTCGTCTTTGAGCGCAGTCGTGCCAGGTTGAACAGCCTCCCATCGGACCTGGTGTGTATATATATGCCATCAGTGGACGAGTCAAAGGCGTAGGACAGAAGCAAGGAGAAGAAGATCCCGAATAGGGTTGGTGCTAGAACGCAGCCTTGCTTCACACCGCTGTTAACTGGGAAGGAGGTTGAGGAAGATCCATCATACATGACTGTTCCATTCATATCTGCATGGAAAGAGATTATCATAATTTATATAATTAAGTAACCATACAATAATTAATATTTTAATTAAACCATTTTTTTAAAAAAAATAATTTTAATATATTTCAAGTTTAAAACTATTCCCTAACCTTCATTAGTGGTCCACATTCTATAAGGGTTCTCGTTATAAAGTCCGTTATTATTATTATTACTTCCTTATGTTCTGGCAACAGTCATAGTTTGTTACTTAGTAGCTCAAATTTTGTATTTTTTTGTCTTTCTCTTACGTCTCAAGTTTAAAACGTCAAATTTCAGAATACTATATTTCTTGTATTTTAAATTTCATTTAATTTGATAATGAGTATTCAAAACACCAGAAACATTTTAAGTTGTCAAATTAATACCATTCTAAATATAACATATTTAGATTCAAAATATTAGCGCGAAAGTTTACAACGTGTATGCCTTTTTGGTCAATCCAAACATATAACGTATGTATCAGAGACATACGAGAAGAGACTGTTCATTAAATATGTAATCGCTTTTACTCAGTTTTCCCTTTTGATCCTAAAAATATAGCATGAAATTATTACATATCTTTATGTATGTATGTATGTATGTATGTATGTATGTATGTATGTGCGTGAGTGTGTGTAGATATACATGTGCATTCAAGCTGGTGAGTCCAATGTATACGGGCTGATGTATTTTGCTTTGTTTCACTTTATCACTTTCAGGCAATTATTTTCTTTTTCATTTGAGAGAGAGAGAGAGAGAGAGAGAGAGAGAGAGAGAGAGAGAGAGATGCACACACAGACACATTCAGATGTAGCAGCTTACAAGGGAACAAAGACAATGAGTACCATAATTAAGATAATTAAGATTAGTAATCAGTTTATTCACAACTACGCTGGCAAAATGCTCGACATTTCTCTCTCTCTCTCTCTCTCTCTCTCTCTCTCGCAGACACACACACACACACACACACACACACAGACCTGATATGAAAATAATGCGACTCATTTCTTCAACTGCGTGGTCCGTAAATCCTACCGCACATTCGTAAAAGATTGTTCACGCTAATTTCCTTATTGGCGTACATCGCCCAAAACTTAAAAAGTTGTCCGTGCATGGTACGGATCTGTTTTGTTTGGTGTCTTGTTAGCTTTCCTTCGGATAACATCTTTACTTGAGATGGTATCATCTCAGCTTCGTTATAAAGTAAAGTAATCATGAGATAAAACTTCAGATTGCTTTTGCGTGCTTTTCGATTTAAACGACTATGCCACCCCTCCACGTCATTGTTTGTCCGTACACTTTTGCCAAAAACACTCCACGTGGATACCGGCCAAATTGTGCTAGATATCCACCTGTCAAAAATGTAGGTCATCCATTCGTCTAACGCGTCGGATCCTGCCTTTCTTTTCAATTTTGCAAATACTATGATTAGTGTTTTCAAGAGGTATGCATGGCCTCTACTCTGTGCAATTGAGTGTCTCATATATTAAGCGGTGGAACAATCTGAAGCCTAATATCAAATATATTAGTATAATATCTCATGTACGATGTCGCTACTCTTAGAAAAATGTAAACGTGTTCTGTAGAATATTATCTGTTAAGTATTATTATTTGAGAAATCAATATAGATAATTGGACCAGACGACTTAAATTGAGAATATCGTTGTGTAAATTCACTAATGAGGCAAAAATCAATGTCGCTGACACTTTATCATATCACTAAAAGTAACAAAAGGAAAATGTTTTCAGATGATAAGGCGTAGGGCTCTTGCGCGTGCCCAAAAAATATAGTATTCTGAAATTTGACGTTTTAAATTTGAGACGTAAGAGAAAGACAAAAAATACAAAATTTGAGCGATTAAGTAACAAACTATGACTGTTGCCAGAACCTATGGAATTAATAATAATAATAATGGACTTTATAACGAGAACCCTTATAGAATGTGGACCACTAATGAAGGTTAGGGAATAGTTTTAAACTTGAAATATATTTTTAAAAAATTCTAAAAAAATGGTTTAATTAAATTATTAATTATTGTATGGTTACTTAATTATATAAATTATGTAAGGGGAAAGTACACATGAGGACGCCATTTCGCGCTAATATTTTGAATCGAAAAATGTTATATTTAGAATGGTATTAATTTGACAACTTAAAATGTTTCTGGTGTTTTGAATACTCATTATCAAATTAAATGAAATTTAAAATACAAGAAATTTTGGTAAAGATGCATCTTTCATTGTGCACATTTATTTGTCTTTTTCGTAACATATAACAGCAAAACGGAATAATGTTCTGAATTAAATTTGTCAGATTATTGCAAAATAACTATTTATGCAGTTTTCAAACATTTTATCTGTATAAATTTATTTGTAAAAATTACGTTCAAATACGAGAATATCTCATGTTTTGCTTGATAATTAAGTTTTGGAGACCAAGCGTACAGCTCTACTATACTCCTTTCTTTCTCCGGTTTTTCCTAACAATTATAACTTCGGAAAAATGTTCCAACTTTTATTTTAAAACATATTATATAAGAATTGTCAAAATAAAAATACTTGTCAGTTGTATTTTAAAATTGGGCCGAATTGTCTTTGGTTGGGCCGAATTGTCTTTCGAGTTGGGCCGAATTGTCCAATTTTCCGTAAAAGTTGGGCCGAATTGTCCATAAGCCGATCAAAGTTCGTCTCACACTTTATCTAGTGTCAGACTATATTTTCTTCCCCAAGATACACCGGACGGTAGACAAAGCCATCATGGTGAGGTAAGTACATTATGTATTTTTTAATTTTTTTTATTTTGAACTGTTATAAATTTAGCAAAGTCGAATTGGAACATTTGGGGAAAATAATCACACAAGGTGTACATATAATTTTACAATTGAGCGAGTAGTCAGTCATGAGACAGAACTTGGGCATGGCGTAAACATATTCATCAAATTCCGATTGAAAATATTTGTCAGCTATAATATTTTTTACGTTGTTTCAAAATGTATTAAATATACTTCATTTTCAATAAATGAATGCTTGAAATTTATTTTTATAATCTGAAGAAAAATAATCACCCATCAAATTGTTTTTATACCAAATTCTTATTTTTGTTAGCTTAAATGGCATATTTTTTATATAAATTATATTTTTTTATATCGACATATATTATGATAATTATGCTAAATATTCCAAGTCACTACTGGTTACTTTTTAAAAAGAAATATTTTATACTTTTGTGACATGAATGAATTATTACCGAAGTTTTAAAAAATTATTATTGATGTTGCTAAATAAATCTCAAAGTAAAATGTAAATAGCAGAAAATTGCAGATTAAACACGGCTTGGGAATAATTATTTTTGTTGATTTCTTTTTGCTTAATGTAATAGCTGTTGTCATTGGGGTGCAAATAATGAGCTAGAGCCCATTGTTAAAGTCTGTTTCACATACCTGTTCAGTACTGAATCAATAAGGTTATATGTATGTAAATCCACTACAGCAAATAAATTTTGGGGCTTCCAACGGGGAGAGAGAAGGAAATAGTCCAGTGATCGTTTATACCTTGAAATTGTTTCATCATGTATTTGCTTATTGATATGAGATGAAGAGTTGGTTTGGAAATAAAATTATTGACTTTTGTTAATTTTTATTAATATTTCTCTTTTTCTGGAATGCATTTTGTAACAATATATATACTGAATATTGTATGAGCTAATAAAAGAGTACAACTGCAACAACAAAAAACTTGATCTACCATCACTTAATATAACTGCTGATCAGGGTCTATGTTGTTTTTGTTTCTACTGATTACTCCTATTTCTGATTACTCCTATCAAACTACACATACCCAGATCTGGCTACACATTATGTAATAGCATATCTGTCTTGTGTAGTTTGCAGATGGATTTTTCATTCAACCCAGTACATGTATATATATGGTATAATATGTAATAAATTAGGTGATAGTCCAAAAAGAAACTTGTATAAACCTATATATATATATATATATATATATATATATATATATATATATATATATATATATATATAATAGTAATTTTAGGGGACATATTTTATATTTCCAATACCCTTAGAATTCTATAAATTGAGGGATATCGCATTAGAATGGTTTGCATATATTTTTATGGCCATGATAAATTTACAAAACAGGTGTTGAAGTCAGTAAGAGCAATTGATTGCAGTCAAAGACTTAATCTCTGTTTTGTACAAAGTAATGATAAACAATAACTGAGCTATCAGAACATTTATCCAGGATAAATTAAACAACGTAACACTTTCAATTTGCTATGGAGGAGTAGAGTTGTATAATAGTGATAAATATATTCAATAAAACTTGTTTTTAGATTTGTTACAAACCAATCAAACTTGTGTTTAGAGTTGTTATACACATTACAGTTCTTGGGATTGTGAATCTTTTGTAATTTTAGATTATTTTATTGCATGAGCTATATGGAGTATTTAAAAATTATGTTCATTTTATTTTTTAAAAATGGTTTCTTATTTTGCTTTAAAGGGTTTGTATTTAATAAATTGATTCAATTATCATTATTGTTTCCTTTAAAGTGAACTGTTGCTTAAAAGTTTATATTTTTATATAAAGAAATTGTGGGAGACTATTTCCTTAAATTTGTAAATGGCTCGTGAATGGTTTTACTCACTATATCCTAATGTTGTTATCTTCCATTGAGAACAATTGTTCCATATGTAAATGGAATTGGGACGCAAAACCTGTTAATTTTGTTTTATTTCCTCACAAGAGAGATATTAATAGTTTTTTAATGATTTTGATATTTTATTTAAAAAAATCTAATAGAAGGTTAAAATATTATTTTTTAAAAAAAATTATTCTTCAATTCTCTAAGCTTTGTAATATTTCTTTTTCCATTTCCTTAGGTTTTATGACTTCTCTGAAGAATTAATTAGGTCCAATTTTGTTCATTTTGTGTTTTACAGCATAACAACACTTTGGAGGTTATATTTTGTGGTGGTAAATAAAGGTCAAGGACACATCAGTTGAGCTATATAGCTCACCAGTTAAATCCGAAAGTTTAATGTGCTTGTGTTGACAAGTTTTTCCTCCGTGTATGGTATGTTAGCCTCAGTGTAACGGTATGTTAGCCTCAGTGTATGTTATGTTAGTCTCTGTATGGTATGTTAGCCTCAGTGTATGATATGTTAGTCTCAGTGTATGGTTTGTTAGCCTCGGTGTATGGTATGTTAGCCTCAGTGTATGGTATGTTAGCCTCAGTGTATGGTATGTTAGTCTCAGTGTATGGTATGTTAGCCTAGGGAGTTGGAGTACCACTGTGATCTATCATGTATTACTGTTGTTGATAAAGTTATACACCAATGCTAGCAGTAATGTAGACATGCAGCACTATTTTTCCAAGCAGTTGTTTTGTTTGTTGTTTTCATCTTCCTTCCTCAAGAATATTTTTGAACAGCAAATAAACGACAGTTTTTATTTGGAAGAGGTTGATCGATTAAAAACCATAAAAAGGATATATATTTTGTCTCCATGCTATAAGTGATATGCATGTACACATTTGTTTTATAGAATTATTGAATGTCATTGTTTTACCCTCTGCCTGCTCTCCACCTCTCTGTTTTGTTTGTGTCATTCAAATAATGGATGGTACAGAACTAAATAGTTTCAATTAAAATTCCAAAAACAATCAACAGTTGTAAAATATAAAACAATAATTATACTTATAAACATAAATACAGGCAAGTTACTAAAATATTCTACTACCAGATTATACATACACTAATAACTTAAGTACTCTGAAAAATTAGAAGATTTTTTTTTTAATGATCCTCACAAATACTATGCTCGCTTAAACGTCCAGGCTACCTGTAGACTGCACAGACCTTGGTGTGCCATTACATAATACTTTGGCAGTCCTCTGTCTATGCTGCTTTTTAGAGATAATCAGTACCACAAGCAACACACTCTGATCAAATACACTTAATTATCAGATCAGAGTGTTGCTTATGTAAAGGCCATTTGGAGAGTGTGTATTTCTTTGTTATATGTGTACCAAATCTTGTTTCATTAAAGTCCGTTTTAAGAGTGTGTATAGCAAAGGTATGAGTTTTAATTTCTTTGTTGCATGTGTACTAGATTTTGTTTCAGAATACACTCCTATGTGTCTTATGAGAGATTTGAGTTATCAGGTATGTTTTACCTGTAGAACAAGCTGATCACAGGTGAGCTTTGTTGTCAACAGGTGACAAGTGTATTATGATTCAGATGTAGTAGTTATACCTATGCTGAAAATCCTTCACTCTGCCCCCCCCCCCAAGAAAAACCAGTGTAAAAATGAAAATATTTGTCAATATAATTTACTTGAATCTAATTTGTTTATCGAGTTATAAGAATTGCAATTTTATTGCACACTTGTAATAGATTACTGCTTCCAATGGCATATAAGGCAGGTTACAAATTTGCCTTCTTGTTATTAATAGAATTTACTGAAGTGTACTGCCATATTGCTTACAGAGAAACAGAACAAAACTTGTGTGTACACATTGTATTGCTTTTGATGAACTATACCTTATACTTTGTGAATAATGTTACTCTGTATGGAATTTTTACCCCCCCCCCCTTTAATTCAACTTACTGAAACTTAGCTACCATGTTACAGTGTTTGTCCATAAGACACTGCCCATGTGGGGCTATTTTTAATCATTAGTTTTCTGCCTAATTCATAAGCCCTCCATTAAGCTTTGGTATATATGTATAGATATGTAGTTGAGCTGCAACAGTTTGGAGGTTAGCATACCAGACATGTAACCAGAAGGATGCAGGTTCTAGTCCTGTGTCTCCAAGCAAAACACTGCATTCTAGTTTTCTCAGCACAAACTTTGTGTCCTGCTATAACATAGTACCAAATGAAAAGAAGAAAGCACATGTTGGGATAGATCATGTGATGGCAAATCCTGGGCATTGTTTAAAAAACATCAGAAACAAAAAAAAAATACCTGTACAAGATGGGTCTTAAATGTACCATACATTTTCATCCTTGCTGCATCAGTGATCTCTGGTACTCACCTTTTCGAGATCTGTAACATCTTACCTCTGTACGCATGGGTTCAAGTCTTGGCAGTGCCAACGTGGATATGTGAGAAAGTTTGCCAGTAGTTTAATATTGGGTTGTTGGTTGTTCCTGGTGTTTTGTTAGGTTCTTTCTCCACCAAATATACTGGCCGCCATTTATCTCCTATGTTTTGGAGAATTTTTTTTGTTAAACCAACAAAACCAGTAAAGTCTTCTTTTAGAACTGCATCCATACAAATGTGTGGTTAAGTTTTATATTTATCCTATATAAGGCTGATAAAGGGCAATGCAGTTCTCAGTATAACAAACATAGACCCTGATCTGCTGGTACATACTATGATGACAGATTACAGCTTATGTTCAGTTTGAGTAAGTGAGTATATGTGGTAGATTTTTGTGCTTTGACATTTGTGTTATGTAATACCTCTTTATCTGTTGCTCAGTTCTCAGTTCCAATGTGTTAATTTGGTTGCAGATGAAAAGAAACCATACCATATTCCTCATAATATCCACCCATGCTTTAACAAGCTCGCAACCCTATTTTTGGTAAAAATTAGCTTAAAAACATCCCATCTCAAACATGTCACCCAACATGACTCATGGGAGAAGAGCAGCTGCTAAAACTAGCCCAGAATGTCATAATTTTTGTGAAACGTACCCCATTATGTGTCATATGTTTAATGATGACAAGACTTTGTCACTCAGGGTAGCCATGTTAGGATGAAAAAAATGCATCTGCAAAGTGGAGAGCTTTCAGCATGCTTAAAGGAAGATAATGCTGTTAGTAAGTACATGTAATGTGAAAGACCTTGTCAGAGTGTACTTTTTAGGATGAGGTTTATGTCATAAAACTTATGAAGATATTGAAGTAATATTTTTAAGTGCACTGTGTGATGTTACTTTTAATATGGTAAATATAATGATTTGACTGTACCCTCATAGTAACAAAAATGTTTTTGAATCTTAATTTGTTTCTACACTTGATGTTACATGTAAAAACTATAATGTTTGCAGTGGTATGTTCTGCAGCGATAACTTCAATGTTTTTTCAACAGATTTTCATGACATTAAAAAGTATTTTGGTATTATTTCAAATTGTGGTTATTTTCAACAGTAAGTACTTTGGTTTAATATAGTTATAATTAGCTGCTTTCACTGTGCTTAATTCCACCAAACATGCAATTTTTTTTATAGATGCTTTCACAGATGACTACCATGCTGCATGATAGGTCTGACTTCTGCTTTTGCAAGATTAAAAATCCCACTTCCTGCATTTTAACAAATGTATCAGGCTGGCACACAGGTCTTATCATGCGGGACATACTTTACTGCTTAAGAATTCAAGGTTCTAATTCCTTTCCCATAGTAAACCAATACAAACATCATGAAATTAAAATTTGATAACTTAAAATTTCTTATTGCTCATGATCAAAGCTATTTATTTCAGTAAAGACAGATCCTGGATGATGGCCTCCATGCAGAGAAAACTATGTGACCATGGCATTTTCTTGATCTATGTGTAATTCAAACATGTTCTTTCAATTCTGCACCAAAGAGTCAGGTGTTAATTTTAGTCATGAGTGTTCTAAAGTCAGGTTTGTAAAAGCGCTAAAATTAATCAATAAAGCAGTGTTTTTATTATATTTAGTTACTATATAAAATAAGCTCTCAAAAGATTGTTTTTACAAAATTCTAACTTTTATTTTCAACCAATCCTGTCTAGCAAAATGCATATATACTCTATTTTATCTTCACTCATTTTTGACTGGTTGTCCGTTTTCTTTTTCAATATCATTAGTAGCGCGAGTCCCTACATTGCTTTTAGCATATTTAATGTATCTGTTCAGTTATTAGCATGAAATTTCTGTTAAGTTCCATGGCCAGATGACTTGCACTTAAAAAAAGAAACCTCTACATATTGGGGTCACAGAGTTAAAGGTAAAGGTCATGTTGAGTAGTATATGAAACTTGTTTATAAAGAGTAAATTTAGTTGAAGTCTGTATTCACTGATCAATGGTTAATATTATTGATCACTAATCTGTTTGTACCTTGAGGAATATAGTTACTTCCAGA
Source organism: Unio pictorum (assembly GCA_030141615.1). Taxonomy (NCBI): domain Eukaryota; kingdom Metazoa; phylum Mollusca; class Bivalvia; order Unionida; family Unionidae; genus Unio; species Unio pictorum. Next base: position 7,443,191 of record JARLTB010000023.1, on the reverse strand, counting down.
TAATGTTGATTAGGTCAAGAAATATATATATATATATATATATATATATATATATATATATATATATATATATATATATATACACACACACACACACACACACACACACAAGAAGAAAAAGAGAGAGAGTTTTGCTTGCCATAGTTACAGACAGAAAATGGAACTGAAGTGCTTTACCACGAAAACCATATACAACTCAATGTAAATTTTTTATATAAATAAGTCACAGAAATTATGCCCAAAGAAGTTAAATGAATTTACCATTGATAACTGGTCAATTGTTCCTAACACAGCTAGTATCACTTGCTAGTATACAGGTCAACTCAATAACAGAAATATGCAGGTAGTATTAGCTTTGTGTATTATACAGGTCAGATGATATGGTATGTGTGTCTGTGTATGATTTGGATATTAATGTAGCTTTAACAAGTCATACCACTACAGTGTCTCTGGCAGTTTATAGTGATGTCTTGCACAGGGGCATCATGCCACAGACATGTAGCATGATGTCCCACCCAGTCACATTATCCTGAGATCAGGACAACCAGTCCTAACACTAACCTTTTAATACTGAACGCCAAGTGTGGCAGCTGTTGGTACCATTTGTGTAAGTCTTTAGTATGACTTGGCTGGGTATCGAAACTACAACCTCCCACTTCTGATGCGAACGCTCTAACCACTAGGCCACTGCAGCAGTCACAACAATATGTTGTAATTGGAGAACTGTTTGCATGTCCACTCATGACAGGTAGCTTATATGGCACTTTAATTAACATAATGTTCTCCAAGAAACACAAACATTACTTCCTTTTGAACACAGTTGAGCACAATTTTAAACGGATTATTATTTGATGTAAATAGAACATTTCTGACAGATGTGTTGGTAATACTTTAATATTGATTCTAAAAAATAAAATACAAATTAATATAAAAATGGTAACCAAAAATTATGGAGTGAAAATCCAGAGAGGACATTGGTGGAAAAATATTAAGATGATAGAAATTTGGTGGCCAGGAGATATAACTAGCTGTAAAATATGGGAACATCTACGACTTCTTTGGGTATTATCTTGCAACAAGCGGATAAAAATCAGTGGCAGTTTAATGGTTGGTGGAGGGGGAAGGGGCACAATAGCCCCTGGGTGCCAGGTGAATATGGTATCATCATTAGCTCTTCTTTTTTTTGGGAGCTAATAATTATATTGCATTTCACAGCCTTTTTTTGTGTCATGGTGATTATCTTTACAATACTTAATTTAAGAGTGGAGGTTGACAACCAACATAAAAACTGTTCTCTGTACCAACACTACTTAAGAACATTTTTCCCAGGGGCCTTGAACTCACATACCATCACTGATTAATATTTAGATATTCTTATAATAAGTCACAGATTAAAGGATTATGTTTTGCTGACCTTTTGAATTCCCAATGAACTTGTTAGTAATCTACAGCATTGAATTTTTGTTAGGGAGACTTATTGTTAGAAACAAAAGGTTCAAAATGAAGTTGCTCACTATCATAAATGTAAACATTAATTCCATTAATAATTTAAATTAAACCCATAGGCATCTGTTAAATCACCATTATGTTGGAGATTTCTGTGTTAGCTGTTGCGAAGGATGCTGATAAAAATGGTGGCAGAACAATGTTTGCAAGAACTTTAGACCTGAGTAGGAGAAGCAGTCTTCATAATTAAAAAAGGTGAAAGGATTCAGAAAATCTTATTGATAAGATTCCTACCATTTATATTGGAAATACAAACTTCCAGCTTGCAGCCATCATGAATTGAACCCGGAACATTAAATTCTTGTTGAGGACAGTTATGAAACAGTCAGCTAATACGACAAAAAAATTAATCAGAGTAATGAATGAACATCACATATCAGAAGACTTTGATGAACAGAATGCAACACATACATTTGAAGAAGAACAGTAAAGAAATAAAGGAACTGATTAAGAAAACTAGCCTGACGATGGTTGAGTTCAGTTTTTTAAGTTACTTTATAATGTAATATAATGAGGTTGAGGTTTTGTTTCAGGTATGTAATAAAATAATGATCATGTAGGTTTTCCTTTTTTTTTTTTACCTTTTGAAAATGAGGGATTTCCAACTTTACACTTCAGCCTAATATATATATATATATATATATATATATATATATATATATATATATATATATATATATATATAAACATATACACAAGTTTCTCCACAAGATTTTGAAAGTTGCATCAATGATTAAAAAAAAATATTATGAATGTGGGGATTCAAAACTAAGCAATGCATATCAAAGGGATGTGTCAAAGCAGATCCACACATAATTAGTGTCTTTCTCATCAGACACTATATTCTTTTACTTGGCTTCTTCATCTCCTTGTCTGCTAAGATCTAATCTATGTGCCTTCACCTCATCCCATTAAAATCACTTTAACTTGGATTGATTGATTGCTCACTTATTTCAAAGATGATTTGTTCAAAGTAATACATGTATATATATAATTATAAAATGCACAATAATGTGTAATTTGTTTCAGTTGTACTGGTTGTTAATTGGAAAGAACAATTCCTTCATTCAGCCATGATGAACTTCACTAACATTTTCATGATGTGACAAAAAGATTTTATTTTATTAATTTTTATTTGTATTTTCTTCAAAATTTTGACTACATCAATGTTTTTTTATAATACTTACACAGGATTCAATTTAATGTTAGTTATGGATGTAACAGATTATAATTTGTCAGCTTGAGATTGCTGTAAAATACTTCCAGTCCGTTTCATAGTTCCTTGTTGACTATGAAATTGTTCAGGTCCAAAAATTTCAGTATAATTTTAATCTTTCCTTTGTCATTATGAAAGACTTTGTATATCTTTCATAAAATAAATTTTTATAGTGTGTGTGTGCTTAGGATTTTTATCGTAGCTATACAAAATATTCAGTCATATCGCTACTATGTCAGTTTATAGTGATGTCTAGCACTGAGGCATCATACCACAGACATGTAGCATGATGTCCCACCCAGTCACATTATCCTGCCACCAGGCCGACCAGTCCTAACACTAACCTTATAATGCTGAGTGCCAAGCGAGGCAGCTGTTAGTACCATTTTTGTAAGTCTTTGGCATGACTCGGCCAGGGATCGAAGCCATGACCTCCTGTTTCCGCGACTGATGCTCTAACCACTAGGCCACTGGAGCGGTATTTTTTATATGGTAGAAAGGTGTTTGCTTTTAAAATTCCTTGAAATTCGTAAAAGAAAAGAAAATCTTATGAATATGGTGCTAATTTATCAGACAATATATTAAATCATACTACCATATATACTCATTTGTAAGCTGTGTCTAAGTTAAAACAACATAGGCACTAATCTTTCATCACATAGTGTACTTGCAGATCAGGTTCTATGTTATTTATTCTGCTGATAAATCAGATTAAACTGAAATGCATTAATCTTCCATCATTTAGTGTGCTGACTGTCTATGCTGTTTGTTTGCTGATTAATCAGAGTATATTGCATGTTTCTCGGTTGGGTTTTGCTGTAAAGTTAGCACTATTACATTAAAAAATATTTTAATATTTGAGATAAGTATTATGTCAAATCCTAAATTATGTTAATTATGCTACACTACACTAATTATCCAAATTCGCAAGACCTATGTACAGTGTACCTATACATACTTATGTAACAGACTATTTTGCAATGCTGACTTTGTGTTTTCCAAACATTGGATATACAAATTATTGCTATTATTCAATGAGAAAAATGTATATTGCAATCAGCAAACACATAATTACATTTAATATTGTAATAAATTATAATTATTTAAAACACTTGAAGGCATATTTTTTCTCCTAGACTTAAAGGATGATCAATAATTGCAGATTTGGCCAACCTTAACTCTTGATTTGGTACCGCATTCTCTAAAACTTATCCTAGATGTGCGTGTCCCATCCAAGTGCAGATTATATGTATATGATCACTTATTAGTTGTCAAATTGCAAACAACAAATCTTTTAATCTGTTGCAGCATTAAACACCTGCAGATCAGGGTCTATATCTATATTCTACCGATTATTCCTAACATACTTCATAGACCCAAATATGTTGGTATACTGTGTGATGGCAGATCTAGGTCTATACAGTTTGCAGTTGGAACTAAACATATAAGGAAGTATATACAGTAAACACTGGTTTACAATATATATTTAATTAGTATGACATTAATAAAGTATGTCACAATTCCATACCACACCCTTAAACTCAAATTTATTTTATAGACAGAAACCTGCAGTATTTAAGTGAGCAGACAATAGAAAGCACTTTTCTAATATCTCTTCCTTTTAGGAATAGCACTCAATTTCAATGCTGGGAAGCATATTCAGCTATTTCCTGTTTTGGTTATGTAGAGATCCTTAAAATATCCCCAATTGGCGCCCCCGATTTGTCAGCGTGAATTGCCATTTGGTGAATGGAAATGAATGGAGGAGGTTTTCTGTTCCCATTTATACAAACACAAGCTGCCAATTGTGATATCTGGCTCGGGCCCTTGGTGTTTATATTTGACTTTAGAGAAGGTTAATAGCGTGTGCATTTTGCAAAAGGATTTTTAAAAATGTATAAATCTTTCATGTCCAAAAAGTTAAATCATATTTTGTTTAAAAAATTTGAAACCAAAAAAATTCCTTTTGAGATCATTATATTTAAAACTGCATTATAGCCAATACTTAATTATTGTATCATATTTCTTGAAGAATTTTTAAAAATTATATAAATATATTTGAGGATTAGTTTATCATTGATAACACTGATATTGCCCATGGGCAAATGTTTAGGTCACATGATACGTTTTCAACTGTTTAATGGGACCTGGAAAAGCTGAGAATACACACTATACAAAAGTTTCTTGTCAGAGATTCCAAACAGGGAAAACATGCTCATTTTCTTTAATAATTAAATTTAAACTCTTGTTTTTCACACTTTTTCAGTGAATACCATATATACCTACTTATGAATCACTGCTGACCCTAATCATCTGGTGCAAAATGTGCCATCATATCTGTGTCTTTGCAATTTATATGGAGTAATCAGTAGAACAAACAACATAAACACTGATCAGCTAGCACATTATGTGATAACAGACCAGGGTCTGTATTGTTTGCAGTTGGACAAATCTTATAGGCAAGTATATATGGTAAATGTGTAAGTTCTGGGTTAGCTTATAAATAATTCCAGGTATTCATTATCCTGGTGTCCAATTATGTCCAATTATAAATGGTCTTTGTGAACTTCCTCATGTGTATACATGAGGCAGGTTTCAGAAAAAATATAATTAAAGTAGAAAGTAGATAAGGTAGGTAATGTTTAAAACATGATAACAGTAAAAGACTTATATTGTAGCAATGGGGTGTTTTATTGAAAAGCAGTTATCTTTATATTGTCATCCAATTTCATCCTACAATCAGCAAAATCCAGGAAGCACCAGTTGGCCAAGTTTTCTGAGGCGCACACTTATACAGGTCACTCAAACATCTGACCTGTCCACTCAGTCAACTCCGAGCCTCCACTTTTGCTAGACCCTTGGCTTGAACAGCAAGGGTTTAGGGGTAAAGTTTGCCAGTAACTTCCCATGTTCTGAAATCCGCAAAACCCAAATCTAAACATTGTAGTCAGATAATGTTATGTGCTACAATTAATGAACAGTACAGTGTTTTAAGCCCTTTGATGAGCTGTGACAGCCTGGTAATTACAGTCCTAGAACTTAGCATAGATTTCTTTGTTGCATGAAGGATTTGAGTCAGTGTGTTATGCTATGAAATCTACTAGTCAGTGTGTTAAGCTGTAAAGTCAACTAGACAGTGTGTGTTATGCTGTAAAGTCAACTAGTCAGTGTGTTATGCTGTAAAGTCAACTAGTCAGTGTGTTATGCTGTAAAGTCAACTAGTCAGTGTGTTCATGCTGTTGAGTCAACTAGTCAGTGTGTTATGCTGTTGAGTCAACTAGTCAGTGTGTTCATGCTGTTGAGTCAACTAGTCAGTGTATTAATGATATGAAATTTAGTTAATGTGTTCATGCTGTTGAGTCAGTCAGTGTTAATGCTATGAGATCTACTAGTCAATGTGATAATGCAGTCGAGTCAACTAGTCAGTGTGTTAGTACTATCAACCAGACAATGTGTTAATATTATCAAGTCAACATATATGAACACTGATTTTATAACTCTATGGTTTTAACTATGTAACAGAAAAAAGCAAAATCAGCTTGTTTAGCAAAATTCAATAAAAAAATATATATATTTCCCTCGAATGCAAACTGAAAATTAATAAAATGAAAGTTTACAGTATTTGTGAATTAAATCCCAAATAAACCTGTTCTATCATTGAACACTCTTTAATGTGCTAATGTACCACTAGTCTACGGGTTGATGTGCCAATAGTTTTAATGATATACCGGAAATCTAGATTATCACTGAATGAATCCTCAAAAATCCCAAGATAGTGTTTTAGTTCAAAAAGTCAATGCCAATGAAAAATGTTAGCTAAATAAATCTTCTCAAATTATAACTGAACACAGCAAAAAGTGATTCCAGAGACTAAAATTAAAACAAAAATAAATAAATGTTTACTAGTCCTTTATATACAGACTGTCACCCGCACCAATTTACAAACAAATTGCACATTATGTGGGTAATTTATTAATGTAAATTCCATCAAATTTGCTTCCAGAGCATTCTTACAGCATAATCAACCCAAATTCAAATAAACATCTTTAAAAAGTGGCAATAGTAAGACAGGTCATAACTATACTCTCAATCAAGGATAAAAGGTCTACCAAAGAATATAAATTAAATATACAAAACAATATAAATTAAATATATAAAACAATATAAATTAAATATACAAAACAATATAAATTAAATATACAAAACAATATAAAATAAATATACAAAACAATATAAATTAAATATACAAAACAATATAAATTAAATATAGAAAACAATATAAATCAAATATACAAAACAATATAAATAAAACAATATAAATTAAACATACAAAACAATATAAGTTAAATATACAAAAACACTTTAAAGTCAACTAATCAATGAGTTAGTACTCTGAACTAGTTGATATGTTAGTAATGTCAAGTAAACTATTCAATGGATTGGTACTGTCAAGACAACTTGTCAATGTGTTAGTATAGTCAACTAGTCGATGGGCTACTTCAATCAAGTGTTCAATCTGTTAGTACTGTCAATTAGTCAATAATCTTTTAATTGTCTAAAAAGAATATTTCACACCACTGATGTCTCACAGCATGTGTCATGAACTAAAGTAATGAAAGATCTCAGAATTTTGGACATTCAGTGTCACTAGAAAATATTATTCCTGGTTTTATTTGTATCTACATGGAATTCATATTCTCACTAGAAAACATTATTCCTGGTTTTTTCTGTATCTACATGGAATTCATATTCTCACTAGAAAACATTATTCCTGGTTTTATTTGTATCTACATGGAATTCATATTCTCACTAGAAAACATTATTCCTGGTTTTATTTGTATCTACATGGAATTCATATTCTCACTAGAAAACATTATTTCTAGTTTTATTTGTATCTACGGTACATGGAATTCATATTCTCACTAGAAAACATTATTCCTGGTTTTATTTGTATCTACATGGAATTCATATTCTCACTAGAAAACATTATTCCTGGTTTTATTTGTATCTACATGGAATTCATATTCTCACTAGAAAACATTATTCCTGGTTTTATTTGTATCTACATGGAATTCATATTCTCACTAGAAAACATTATTCCTGGTTTTATTTGTATCTATATGACCATACTTTTATTTTCATAATAAGCTGCATGCGAGTTAACCTGTTGATATAAAAGGCTCATTTCATTCATTGGGGGCAGGGGGTATGTGAGAGGTCATTTCAGTCATAACATTATCTTACACACAATAGGAGGCACAAAAACATGTTTCCTACTGAACTTGTTTTAAAAGGTGGAGAGGTATATGGAGAGGTCTTGCTAGCATTTTAAAACTAAGAGACCAGGACTCCCATTTTGGTAAAAATATGAGCCCCACCAGCAAAGGTTGCAGTCCCTTCCCCCTTGCCAGAAAATGTTTAATTTTCCTGATTAGAAGAACTGTTGGTTGTCACTGAGTTTAATTTCCACATTGTTTATAACACTTTCATGTACAATCATGTCAGCCTATTTGGGGCATCTGTTAAATCTGCACAATGATATGTCATTTCTGTCAACATTGGATCAAGTACTGTTTTGGTTGAAAATTAACTCATTGGCTACAATGCCCAAAGTAATGTATTTCATTTCCATAGCCTGATGCATAAACATTACATCTTTTCAAAACCCATGCGCAGAATGGGCCGCCATATATCTCGAATCTTGATAAGATAGGAATGGTATGCCATTTGTCCAAAAATAGCATTATTTTAAATAGAATATTTTATAAACATCTGCTGGTTTTCCATAGGTGAGCATATTGCAGAATGTTAGTTTTGTCAATTAAATTCGGTATGGGTTCTGCGCTAATATTGGTGACCTTAGATGCGCAGAATAGCCCTACAGCAGTGTAACTCTTTTAAGTCCTTCAGGGTGAGACTGAATTTTGTCAATCCAAGGAATAGTCTTATTCCAGGGCCCAAAGCAGTAAAAAATAATATGGTGTCCCTCCCCATTCTACAAATTGTGAAACTCTAAAAATACAATATCAAAAACTAAAAAGGTGGGAAAGTACCAGCCATGACCATATTCCACATACCAGGGTCATTTCAATTATGACTGTATGTTCCACACAACAAGGGTCATTTCAATTATGACTGTATCTTCCACACAACAGGGTCATTTCAATTAACATGACTGTATCTTCCACACAACAAGGGTCATTTCAATTATGACTGTATCTTCCACACACCAGGGTCATTTCAATTATGATCATATCTTCCAAATAACAGGGTCATTTCAATTATGATCGTATCTTCCATACAACAGGGTCATTTCGATTATGATAGTATCTTCCATACATCAGGAATATTTTGATTATGATAGTATCTTCCATACCTCAGGGTTATTTCAGTAATGACTGTATATCTTCCATGCAATCTGCAACTTGTTATTATGAACAAAATTAGGTTAATGACATATCATTTCATATCCTTGAACTAGTGTATTTCTTTCTTAAGTTCCGTAATATATATGCTGATACATGTATATATGTTTTTAACTTCTAAATTATGAGGCATACTAAGACAAATTCAAAGGCAAAAACCATGGACCTGATTTACAGGACCATAAGCCTGATGCACATGACCATGGGCCTAATTTACATGACCATGGGCCTGATTTACATGACTATGAGCCTGATTTACATGACCATGGGCCTGACATGACCATGAGTTTGATTTACATGACCAGGGCCTGATTTACATGACCATGGGCCTGATATGCATAACCTGGGGCCTGATTTACATGACCATGGGCCTGATTTGCATAACCTGGGGCCTGATTTACATGACCATGAGTTTGATTTACATGACCATTGGCCTGATTTGAATAACCATGGGCCTGATTTGCATGACCATGGGCCTGATCTACATGACCATAAGCCTGATTTACATGACCATGAGCCTGATTTGCATGACCATGGGCCTGAATTACATGACCATGGGCCTGATTTGCATGACCATGGGCCTGAATTACATGACCATGGGCCTGATTTGCATGATATGGACCTGATTTGCATGACCATGGGCCTGATTTACTGTTGATTTTCCTGAACATTTAAAATTATACCTGGTCATATAGTGGGAATTTAAGGTACCAAGTTCAAACAAATTTCTTCAATGCAAACCAAGAGTTTAATCTAAGCAAAAGTCCTGAAATCACTCATCTGGGAAACCATTATTGGTGATCAACATTGGCATGCTCTGAAAGGCCAACTTGGGTTAAAGACAATCCAATATGGCAAAGTGTTAGCTTCTTATGTTTCAAATGGTGATATCATCAAATTTGGTATTCAAGCTTTTAACTGAAATTGGTTCACCCAAGGATGCTGCTAATCAGCAACAGATTAATTCATACACATGTGAAAAATGGTCTGGCTTTTCAATTCAATAGAGAACTTACATGGCTCCTAATGTAATGAAACATCAATATATCTTATTTGATTTTATCGGAATCCAATGATATTTAGGACCAATATCTTTCAAGATTCATTATTATTCAGATGGTTTGGCATATACAACTTTGTGCACAAAATTCATGAAGTCAAACTCTACTGTTAAGCACTACGTCGATATCACCACATCCTGCTTTCCAGCATGATCACTCTACCCTCCAGACTTATACCTACATGTTGGCACTTAACTGGTGGTTTAACCTTGTAATGGTGCACCAGACATCCTCATATTCACACGCTCATCTGGCTATTTACGGTCATACTCAGTGAGCCAACTCTTTGGCTCAAACTAAGTGAAAATAGCACCTGCCCCGACAGCTAAATACATTTAGAGCTTCTCTCTAGTGGTTGTGCCCTCTAAGATTTCTACACGATATATATAGTCATGCGCATTGATACATAACTTGCTAGTGCTGTGCAAGCAATAAAGGTGTCATGCGATACAAAAAAAAGTTAAATTTATAAAAAAAATATTATGCCATGCAAAACATGACACCTTGATAATAATAAAATGTATGGTAGTCTAAATGGGCCATATCGGGCATTTCGTAACACACTCACTGAATACATCCTTTCAGGAGGAACTTGCTTACATTTTTATAATCAGAAATATTATCATTTAGTCAATATAAACATTATTTGCAAATTATCATAAAGGTTCTGTATTATAAAATACACCATGTGAATTGTATTACCATAAAACTAAATTTGCGTAAGTAATCTAAATTTCACTTTTTTAAAATAAATTTAAAAAAAAAAAATATAAATCCTATGTTACTGAAACCTTTCAAGTGCATTCATTTCTGTTTAAGTCTCTGCAATTTTTTTTATGACCATATGGAAGTCAATGATATGCTGTACTCCCAACTTTGAAAAGAAAGATAAAACGTTAAACAAATAAAAACAAAAATGGCAGTCACATGTGAATAATTGAATCAAAACTGCATAGGTTTTGATAGTTACACTAGGGATGAGTTCTATCATAACGTAAAAAATTTTCAGATATCCAATCACAGCATTATTGGGGTTAATTTAGACAAGCGAGAGCACAATTCTTGCAGTTGATATGTGAAAAAGATATTTTTCATATAAGCTAAATGACCATATACTATGACTTGCCCAGGGTTTCAAGCTGTGACCTCCCATATCCAAGGTGGATACTCCAACCACTTGGCCACCAAAGCAAGAGAGATTAGTGTTAGAATAATATTCACTTCATTTTGGTAATAAATTTAATTTAGTTTAAATTACAGAGTTTTCAAACCACCTTGCTGCAATACAGGCATGTTTCTGGTCACTGTTCTCAGAATAAATACGAGTAGTAAGTGTGCATTATATCTATTCATAAACATTATTTGACTTCTGTTTAATAATTTTTAATTTAATGTACATCAACATTGGAAAATGATTATTGTTGATAACATATGACTATTTGACCTCTGATGTCACTGACTTGTAGGTTTCGAGATTTGTGTGGTCATGTGGCTATTTTCAGGTCCAGTTTTATCAATGCTTCATTTCATCTCTTCTGTCAGAGGATTAAAAACATAACAAATGTTATAATCACAATATCTGCAAACCTAAATTGATTCATAAATTATATCTTGATGAAATGTCGTCAATTTTGCAAGGCCAGTAAGGCTACTCCATGCTGATATCACATGGTGTTGGCAAATTCAAAATTGTCAACAGGCAATGGAATTGAACCTTTCACAATCCAACATAAATGTCCAAATATTAAAAATGAGGTAGCTAGGGTCAGCAGTAGTCCTACAATGTAAGACAAAGAAAATGCAATATTTGTTTTAGTCCTATGTCTTACTAATAAATAATGGGTTTGATAGCGTGTTACAATGTCAGTTGACATCTGAACGAGTAATAAAAGTTTCAGGAATATCTCACACACTTGGCAGCACATACCAACATTCTTCCACACATTGATATGTAATTAATATAATTATTGGGCTGTTTTTATTATCGTGGAATCAAAATCTGACACTAGCAAATGGACGCATTTTTTTGTTCAATTGACATACATTTGAATTTGTTGAAATGCGACAGTAGTCGAGGTGTGGTCAAGTAGGTTCATGTGGGGAATATGTTTCTTGAATGAAATGATGCTTATAGTTCCAATACGCAAACCATATTTTTTATTTGTTTCATTAAAGAATATTTCAACTTAACCCAATTTCAGCATCCCCAGCTCTCACTGCTTTCCAGTCAACTGAAATGTAGGCCAAGGAAACTTGAAAACTGGTCCATTTCTTTTGCGAGAACTTGAATTTATTAGAGAAAAGACATCAGAGTAAGTAAAGTCTGACTAAAACATTATGACTTTACTTTGTAGAAAAGCATTGTTATTTGAGTTGTGTGAGATATTCCGGAAAATTTGACTTTCATTACGCTGTTAGTCAACATGAAAACAAGCTATTTAGGCAGTTAAGACACTGATGCCCAAAACATAAATATCAGTGTCAAAGTTTCACATGTGGAATTGCATCACAATTAGTATTTCCAGTTCAGTAACCACAAATGTAGTTCTAGTCTATTTTTAGAACATTATTTCCTCTCTCATTTTGGTGGTAAGAAGAGTTATATTGATGCATTTTTGGTAGGGATTTAAAGGTAATTGTTTATTCTTAAGAATATGAATTAAGAGAGAGGTTTTCTGTGTGTATTTTGGCGACAGTGCACAGCGAGTAATAAGGCCTTGGTGATGATCCAGAAGTGAAATCTGTGTTTTGTTTACATGCTGTTCTATTTATAGTTCAGCTTCTCAACAAAACAAATGCAGGTGAACCTTTGACAAGAACTTCAACGTGAAGTCATCTTTGGAGGTAGTTTAGATTAACGTATGCTTTGTATTGATTGTCACACAGTGGAAAGGTCAGTACTGAGAAATATATGTAGAGAATATATGTAGAGAAGACATAGTAAAATTAATTGTAATGTATATTATGTCAAGGCAGTATATATAAAACTTTAAAATGCTATTTAAAAAATTGTATTATTAATGATAGACCCATGAAATTTTAATATGTTATATATATTTTCTTTGAAAATATAAAAATGATATTTAAAAAAATTAAATAACATTTTTAAGGAAATTTAAAAAAGAATAAACAAAATTAGTACTTGCCCATTATAATGCACATTTATACTATTGTTTGGAATGATATTAAATGATATCAGTATGTTTATGTTCATATACCATATACAAGCTCCAATGATTGATATTGTCAAATTTTCTCAGAGAAAATATTTTTGTAAGTCAAAATGAGACCATCATTTAAAATATGCAAAGACAAAATTCTATGTTGTATTGGTCATTCAAACTATTTATTTGGGGTCCAATCATTTAATTATTGGGGTGACTTTCTGAGTAACACATATATGCTTGTATAGCCTTCAGTAATTGTTTATAAACATAGTTACAGGGTATTTAGCGAGACAACAGAGATGAAACTTTTATACTTGAACCTACTCAAGTTTCTACTAAATCATTTTAAACTGTCCAAAAATGAAATACAGGTCAAAGGCATAAAATATACTTTCCACAGGTATATTTACCCTTGGATGTAAGAAAACAGCAAAATGATGCAAGTTGAACACAAAATACATTAAATTATATTGTTCAATTTGGTTAAGATATTGATTGATGTAGTGCGGCATTATGGTCTATATGATGTAATGGTAAGTCTAATAATCCATCTTGCTTTATGCATTATTAATTACTAATAATATTTGTTAACTGACACTCCAACGATGCTGCTCTGTTTACAGTTTAGCCTCTCAAAAATATGACAGTGAACCTTTGACAAGAACTTCACTGTGGTGTCATCTTTGGACGTATTTTAAATTAACATTTGAATTGATTGTCACACTGTGAAAAATGTCAGTACTGATAAATAAATGTATAGAACATATAGTAAAATTCATTGTGATGTATGTCCATGTAGGACTTGGATATGCGGAAATTCGGATTACTCTACTCATCTCATGGACGATGATCATGAAGCTACGACATCGTAGCTGTACTAGTTACAACTAGCAACCGGGTGTACTCATTATGTTCTTGATTATTGTAAGGTTAAAAAAAAATATTGTGACAATAAATTTAGTGCTAGGAATGCAACATCACAGTCCTCATCAGAACTCTGATATACGATTGATTCATACAACTGACAAACGAAGAATGAAGTAGAGGACCGAACCACGAATTTTTTTGTTCTGTTTCAATACACGTTTGTGTACGCACAAAATCTCATTATCATAAGAGTCGAACACATTAGGTTTGTTTAAGGCATTGAAGAGAACGTAATCTCACCGTCTGTTTTTGTTTTGCAGGTGAAACGGAAGAATTCTTGCTGTCTACAGCATCCATTTCTGATGTTGCTATTACTGACCTCCCCACTTCCGTTTCAGTTTCCGTTACCTTCATAGAAAAGAGGGCTTCCGATAGAGAAATGTGATTGATAAATCAAACACTTTTTCATGAATAGCATGTAGGTTACGCCGATGTGTTAACATATTTCTTGAGAATCATACATATATTATACATATTAACTGTATATATGAATGTCTATATTTATGAAATCTCAACATTTCAAGTGAGAAATAGTATTGACTGTTATCGATAATTTAGCCGATAAATTCGGCTGCTATCTGCAGTGATGCCTCGAGCCTTCCGTCTGTATTTTCCACAGCCTGGAGATGAGCCTGTGTCGCCAGTTCAGAGGTCTACATCTAAAGTAGAGTATATATTTAATATTTTGATTAAGTAACACCCCTTCAAAATTGCAAATGACTTAAAGATTTTCCCATACATGATAGTAGTATTTTTTTTTGGAATCACCCAAAATCACCCCAAATTACTCAAAACTGCCCAAATCCACCACAAACATACCAACATTATATAAATAAAAAATGAAACATACAAAAAAAAACCACAAGAAAACATTGGAAAGAGTAATATCTTTTTGAAACAGACGACAGATTTTATACTGCATTTAGTACATGTATTTACATCGGATGGAAATGGCATAAGGGAGACAAATGTTACTGGATTCATCCCATGCTGGGTTGTCAAGTCAAATGCGGTCCCACCCAGTACGTTCAAAATATAAACGACCTCATTGTAAAGTAAATAATGGATCATCGGTGTGCCATACATATCAACAAGGTTAGTAGCAATAACATATGCTCAATATTATATTTTTTACATGTAGCATGTTATTTGTTATTGTCTTTATTAACAATTTGTTGTCACTAAATGCTATAGCAATATATATTTCTTTATTTCTTTCTTTACATCCAATATATATATATATATATATATATATATATATATATATATATATATATATATATATATATATATATATACACACACACACACACACACACATAGGTCGTGGGTTCGATCTTTCGGCCGAGTCATACCAAAAACTTTTTAAAAAAATGGTACGAACAGCTGCCTCGCTTGAGGCGCAGCATTAAGAGGTCAGTGTTAGGACTGGTCGGCCTGATGTCAGGATAATCTGACGGGGTGGGACATAATGCAAAATGTCTGTGACATAATGCCCCAATGATAGACATCACTATAAACTGCCACACTACAGACGTCATAGTGATATAAATGAAACATTGTTAAAGTTACGTTAAAAATCGTAATCACACACATGCACACATACACACACACACACACACAATATAAAAACATAAATGCAGCCTATTTTGTTGTCTGTTCTACAGAATAATGTTTACTGTTACCAATGTTTTTTTCTCGTGGAATTAATTTACATCAAGTTTGTATTTATTTATTTTTTGTTACATAGTATGCTACAGTATGGTACTTTATTTATTTATTTATTTATTTATTTATTTATTTATATGAAAAAAAATCGAAACAAGTGGAGGGAACTGGTCAAATGTTCAGCAGCACAGTGCCTCATCAACCACACGTGGTCAAGAGACATGATGATGGTGATGATGAAATACAACAATGATTTATGTTTATCACAAAGTGGTTAGATAATATAGTCTGACTATACTTCCCCGTTTGTTTGTACCTCCTAGCGATTTCAATAACGAAAACGTTTAATGTGATAAAAGTTGGCAGAAATAAATCAACTGAATCATTGATTGATAATTTCTAACTCACTGAGGCAAGAATGACACTAATACTGGTATATCTGGCACCTTTCCTGCTTAACGGACTTACCATACTAACACGGCACCATATTGCGCACGCTATGGGATAGTTTATTTCCATCAGACAACATAATGACGTGGCTCATCCTTTTCAGTAACTGCTCGATAATTCCGTAAATTACATAATGTTAAGAGTTTGGAATTATATCCCTTTGCACACGTCACATGAACATGGAATTGATCCGCTTGGTAAATTAACGTGAAAGGCAAATTTGTTGCTGTATTTACTTTCTTTTTATTGATTCGACATTGTAAATATGCGAGGTATATCGTTGAGTGTCCATGTGCAAGGCACCTTACTTGCCTTGGCACCATCTAACCGTCGTTGTGTTCTCTCCCATAATACACAAAAATACGAGCCGCAAAATAATAATTCGTTACAGAATAAAACGTGCTTCCAGTTATTCATGACAATACCTACTCTCTGTGTGTGTGTGTGTGTGTGTGTGTGTGTGTGTGTGTGTGTGTGTTTTATAAATCTTAAAATCAAGTAATCAGCAGAAATAAGAAGAAAAAATCATATAATAGATACTTACTTGGAAATGAAGGTCCTCTGTTTTCTGAATTGAATTCCATGCAATATGAAAATCTAAGAAAATAGGCAACCCAAAGGTCTTCACGTAACAAGTATAACAAACGCGTATGTGTTAAATTAAATTATATTCTCTGCGATTTCATCACTAAAAATATCAGGAATTTCATTACTGACAACAACTTCATTTAATTTGATTTCGTTTGTATCAAAACATGTAAATATACTGAAGCAAAATATAACAAATGGAGCTATGATGTTTTCAGGCAATCTCTAATAGTAAAGTTCCTGTTTACTCAGTACTATAATTTTTTCACTGTAACGCATTGTTCCTGTAATGACGGCGACCAGTTTCAAGAAGGTATGTCTCGTAATTCATTGGTTGCAGAATCAATACCTGGCGATTATAGCCCAGGTAGTCTGACTTGCTGTGTCAAGGCGATTAGCGAATTATGTGATAAAATGCCGTAAATACCACAAAAAATAAAATTGTTTAAGTAAAACCAAAAGAAAACGAAATTTTCAAATTCGTAAAATTAATACGTTTTCTATTCTTAAATTCATACATAATTGTCCTCAATAACTAGGCAGTACACACATATACACAAGCCACAAGGAAAAAGGTATTTGGAAACCATGCCGACTGTTATTACCTCAAATTATATCTGACATTTTTAGGGTTAATTTAAAAAAAAAGAAACAATAACTCGTACGGGTAAATGCATATCAGTCAAGGAAAATAACAAGAATAACCTCTTACTACTTTTTTACCTTAATTATAAGTTAAATGCGAACGTCCCTTCAAAAAGAGATACTATATATAAGAGATATATAGGTGAGTTGCGGTTGGTGTGTAATGTGTCATTCCGGGAATACATCTTTTGTGACTAAGCTGGGCCAAACAGCTCCTTCGTTATGTACATTAGCTAAATCATTCACTGTTTTATGCATTTTAATCTTACATACAAATTCGTAACATTAATATATTTTCTATTCTTAAATGTGTGATGTGTCATTTCGGGGAATGCAAGTTATATTGTGCTTGCTGATATTAGATTTTTTTTATAAATACATGTAGTTCTTCGTTCAACATTCGTGATAACTATATACCAATTTATATGTCCATCTATTCAATAAAAAAAATTAACGGAACGTATTCCTTTGGATAGTTATGCTGTTTCGCGCACTCATCTAGATCTGAAATGCTTTTTTGGGTTTCTTTCTAACTGGAGTGAATATTATGCCGTTGTTCCGGGTGAAATCTATCTTTTCCTGTCTACCAAATTTACGAAACCAGACTGTTATATGAAAAGAAAAGGTTGGTCATCAAACAGATCTTCAATTCACTAAGCAAGGACTGTTCTATTACGACAAAGTTTGTTCAAGAAATATTTCCAAATGAATAAGCAGTAAGTGTTCTATGAAAATAGATTTTGTCAACATAACAGGTAAAGTTATTTTGTGAATAAGGATTCTTCTATTACGACAACTTTTGTCCACATGATTTCCTAATCAATAAGTAGCAAATGTTTAATGAAGACGGATTTTATCCACAATACATCTAAAGTTTATTTGTGAATATGAGAATCTTCTATTACTACAAAATATCGGAAGTAAGAAGTAGACTTACGCGTGTACATCTGTAGTCCTGAACACATCCCTTCTCTGAACATGGACTTGTCCAGGAAATGGCACTAGATCTTGAGCATCTCCGTCTATTATAAACTTCCATTACACATGAAAAGAATAGATGTTGACTGTATAAGGGGCGTCTCTGCCCACAGTCTGGTTAGAAATTATAAATTAATCAATGAAATGAATAAGTTTTGTGCACCTTATTTAAAAGCACATGAAAGGTTTCCATTACTGAAATCAGTAGAGGGAGGGGGGCTTACAAACAAACGAGTTGGTATAGTTAGACTAAAGTCAGTTTGTCTAATCCGGCACAAAATCGAATTAGACAAAACATCGAAAGTGACAATATAATCAAATATACAAAAAAGTGATATTCGGATCGATCTGTTTTCATGCTAATGTAATAATAGGGACAGTACTTCCATGCCAGAATTAACTGCATTTATTCATCAGAGAACAAACAGATGGTGCGAATCATCATTGTTGGTATAGATACGGTATGCATGAGTATTTGAGTGGTAAAAATGAAGTTTCACGTTTTATCTATTTTCACGATCGTTTTTGCATATGTCAGCATATCTGATAAAAGTTCTTCAGATGAATCGCTCAGGAGATAGATGTGAATCTAATCAATACATATAAAAACATTCAATTGCTAATAATGTCAATCATGCAGCAATTATTATTTCATTGCTTTCGACTTAATTCGAAGCTTGAATAAACGACATTTTGACGAAATGTATTAATATAAATAAATATATATATATATATATATATATATATATATATATATATATATATATATATATATATATATATATATATAGTGTTGTATTCAGCGAAACTTAATTCGATGAATGGTTTCCAACAAATTGACATTGATCTGACCATTTTCTGGAATGAAGGGAGGCTTGTCATTAGCAGCATGGGCATTTAACCTTACTTGGAAAATCTCTTGACATACGGAAAAGAAGCAAAGAACACACTTGGATTCTTTTCCAATTTTCTCACTTGATATATTTCTTTTCTGTTTGAGAACACTGAACAATTGTCATCAATTACCGGATGTTTCTATGTGGCTGTACTGAATTTTTAATTTTTTTGTCGAAGGTGTCGACAACGGTTCAAGTCAATGGAACACCAGTAGTAATAGGGGATACTATAGCGACAATGGGAAAATACATTAGAGACACACACCCATACACCTCGGGACACTATGGTAACAAGGCTTTTACAATCACCATGGGATACTATAGCGACAAGGGGAATTTGCCATGGTAATATTGCGACAAGGAAATGTATAGTTGTTATATAGGGACAATATGAATGGAACAGGTGAGATAACATCACGGTACGGAAGACTGCAACAATGTTGCAACGGCCTTACCTGAACCAGGCTGAACATCAGGACTACCTTGTACATGCGTGACTTTAAGGACACATATAAACATGTATAGAGATGTAGACATACATGAAGATTGCACACCGTAAAAAATGCCGCATTGACGGACGGCAAACAATTTCACTAAAATGTCATCATCGACAGACAAAACCCTAAAGAGCTTTCTTGAGCGAGATCAGGCAAAAATGTCTCACTGCAAATGGTTAGAGATTTTGGGTCGAGGAGAAACTACTATGAATGCCATGGATGGTGCCAAGTCAGGCATTCCTGCTTCCCTGATGCCACAGCTAGGACAAGACATAAAGAGGCGCAGAAAACGCTCCTTCAGAAGCCTTCATACTCATAAAGCTAGAAAGACTAAGAAAAGAAGAACCGTGAAAGACTTAGACGTTTTTGATTATTTAAAAAAAATCATAGAGAGACAAATTGCACAGAGAGTATTGTGCTTGTTCCAAGTCGGAACTTGATCTGTTTGCCATGCCACTCACCATGATGATAATGCACGAATCCCAATGGGTAGAATTTCATGTCATCTCATGTTTGATGGATTCAGCTTCCATCGAGTTTGAAATAAAAAAAAACAGCCCAAAGATTGCATCAATCTGAATAGTAGTTACTTGTAACTGAAAGTCAAAGTTCTAGATAAGCCTGGATGTTCTATAGATGACACTGTTTCCAGGAGAGAACGATTTTAATTGGGATTTAAGTGGATTTTATTCTCTTTTTCACAAGTTTTGCGTTTAACATGATGTGCATAATTGGGACCTGATACTGGATTGGGATACGAAGTACAGATTTCCAAAACTAGATACAAGCAGTAAACGTCATTACGACTAGAATATAAAGAAGAAAGCTTCCAAGACTGATTGTTCATTGTAACTACAAATGTCAAACGCTAAATAGGAATTCTTTCAGACTGACACAATTCAATTCATTTATTCTGAAGTCGAGTGCGATGCCACGCCTTGCGATTAGTGGCGTAGCGACGGCGGGGGCAGGTGGGGCATTCGCCCTATGCGCCGGTGGCTAGGGGGCGTCAAATGAGCGCCAAATCGGCCAAAAGTATCAAGATAACTGAGCAACAGGGGCAGCCGGGCTGCAAATTTGGGTGTTTTGCCCTGGGCGCCAAATATCCTCGCTACGCCACTGCTTGCGATCGCTCCGAATTCAGCACATCATGGAAAGTGACTTAAATATCTTGGAGAACCTACCTCCGAAAAATTAGCCAGAGTCGGATTTAAATATACTTGGGCGAAGGTGATAAAGTCAAGTGCTTCAGTTGCTGTCAGTCACAACACTAGTTGGAGTGGAAAGACTCAGCTTATCTGGAACATGCTCAAAGGTCTCCGCACTGTCACTACCTACCTTAATGTTACGCCATTAATGTTTTCATTGATTCTCTACAAGAGAAGATTAGTGGTTTGCCTGTGGAATTGAGAGAATGCATTTACCGATAATTCGTCAAAATACCAGTGAAACGAAAAGAACAATTCCATCCTTTATGCCACCAATGTTTGAACGAGTGGTTCCCGAATGCTATAAGAGGCCAGACATTGATAAACTACCCAAGACTAGAATTATTGCTTTACTGCTGACCCTATTTACTACAAGGCATCTTTACTACAATGAATTCCAGATGAAGAGTTAGAGGGTTCAATTTTTTTTTTTGTATAGAATCTGATCGCGGTTGAAGAGGAACTTATGTACGATATATTGTATGCAAGTTAGTGACGAAGCAATTTAGATTGGGCACAGGAGTACGATCAGCCTTGTGCAGACGTTTGAATGCCTGCTTCAGACGGGAACGTAATCCTATGCGCTGATAGAACTCTTAACAAATAAAACAACCGTTTTTAGGGTTACCCCAAAACTCGATAAGAGATATACTACTCTATTGCCATAATGGTATATCTTTGTGTTTGGTATGTCAGTGTGATTGTAAGTAAAAAGATAGAAGTGTGCCTACAAACAAATCGTTTCCCTCTGTGTGTGTGTGTGTGTGTGTGTGTGTGTGTGTTATAGAGTTACATGTACGAGTGGTGATAAACTGTGTTTGTATTAAAAAGTGGACGTGAGTGTTTCTTTTAGGTCTGCGCGTTTCATGTATTTTATTCTGGTGTGGGTATTGTTAGTTTTTGTATAAGGGGTATGTTTTCCTTCACGTGCTTCAGGTATATAAAGTGTAGCATTCGCTATCCATTTCCAACCTGACAAAGTAGAAGATAAATATTCTTGAGCTCCAGATTCATCTCAAAAATACCAGTTGCCTCATTGAGGAGCTGTCCATGCAGGCAAAAACAGGATAGGAAGAAGAAAAAAGAAGAAGAGGAAAAGAAAAGACAATATTTCCTCACCTGATAATGAGGCAAAGGTGAGAAGTCAAACCTGCAGTGAGGAAACCTCAACAGTGCCAACACCACCAGCACTACCACCACCGAGAGCCGCCGTCCCTTACATTCCAAATTGAAACGACAAATTCGAGAGGCAGCTGCAAGAGTGGGTACCTCAGCCCCAGGGATAATATCCGAAGGCATTCAGCAGAGAAAGGATGAAAAGAGCCTTTAGGGTCCCTCAAAGTGAAAACTGGGATGATGAGGACACTCAAGTTGCCTCCGCACTCACAACAACAACATTAGGCTGGGAGCAGGATTGGAATAAGCTTTGTGCGTGTGGTGTTTGGCCCGGGAGGTGTAATCTTTAAGAAGCTGCATCTGGAGTTTTGAAGAAAAAAAAGCTGATTAAGTTGCCAGTTACATGTTTGTGTTTGTTTGTAGTGTGTATTGTGCATATGTGCATATGTGTTTTGTTACTATAACAATGCTCTTGTTATACTCTAATGTGTGTTTGTTCAGTGTGAAAGTGGAGTAGTGTAACTATAAATATTTCTTTGCTAATGTAATAGTGTGTGTGTGTGTGTGTGTCTTTAACCCAACAACAAAACCGTTGACCTACTCTTATGAGTGTGTGTGTTTTGTTTGAAAGTGGAGTAGTGTAACCATAAACATTGCCTTTTTGCTGGAATGATTGTAGGTGATAGTGTGTTTTGCAAATAAAAACGTTCCATCTACACTATGTCATGGTAGGAATTATAGAGAAGTTTTGTTGGTAATAGTGTTTTGGCTTGTATAAAGAATGTAAATTTTTAAAGTTGCTCTCTAATCACTTATAAATCTTTAATATGTGATATGTGTAGTTCGTTTAAAGCGATGTTTTCCTTCATGTCCTTGCTTGAGTTATATAAAGTGTAGCGTTCGTCATTCGCACCATACAGTCATACCCATTGACTCTCAAAACATCCTACAGTAACTAGAATCCAATAAATCTCATAGCAGAACAAACGTTTTAACGGATGTAAATTTAATACTTTGAATACTTGACAATAACCAGCCAGCAGTAGAATCCATGCTGATACCATCCCATATCGACAATCCAAACAATGAAAAAGCAGACAAGGAGGCCAAATTGAAGTTACAAGAACAAAGCCCTGTCGAAATACAGTATACAGGAAGTTTACAGCCAAATTAGAAGAAAGAATTATACAATCTGGAGCACTAGAAGTAAAGGGATAACCTTATATACGATACAAAATCATGTGAATCGTAATATACTAAAACCAGATCTCCTTAACAGTCAGGCCATACAAATTGTCAATCAATTTAAAACAGGAAAACACTTCTGGGAGGCAGTTTCGGAAGATTTCTAGAAATAAACGCCTTACTGGGGCTAAATGTCCCCACTGCTTGAAAATTGAAGACTTAAAAAATGTCTTAAAGTAATGTTATAAACGGGAAAAACAAACCAAAATTATATGCCTCGAGTTCATAACCGGAATTTTTGTGACCACCAAACAATAACCCAATGATATCCTTTATTAATATCATGTTTCCTATTGGATATAGAAAAGAAAGGCAAATTTAAACTTTGATCTCTACCATCCAATAGTTTTTCAATTTACCCCTTAAAGGTAAGTATTGATCCCTAGACACTGATGCATACGTTGATGAGGTTCCCAAAAATATTAAGCCGTAAGAAAGAATTTTGTACATTAGGATTAAATTGAGAATTTGATGTAACTATAAATAATAAAATTAAAAATCAAGTGTTAAGGAAATATAATAATAACCTAACTAGGATAGAATTACAAACAGCAAATTAGCGGGAACCGTTGGTGGACATGATAAAGAAATATATATATATATATATATATATATATATATATATATATATATATATATATATATATATATATATATATTATAAAAGTCATTGGTATACTGTCTACTAAAAGATTTATCAATTAATCAATGTTTAATATAAATCACCAATAAATGTTTTAAATCAGCCAAAGCCCATTGCTTTTATGGCCAGCGACACAAGATAGGAATATTAATTACATAGGGCCCCAAATTAACTATAAAGTTGTCAAGAGCCAAAAACCCTCAGGTCGCCCGCACATCGCGGACTAAATATGATAGGATTTTATCAAATAAACATGGCATAATTGGTAAAATACCATGAAACCTGGTCCAATAAACTAAACTATATCTGGTGGTTCAACTCCAAAACCATCATTGTCTATATTCAACACTCAGTCAAGACTGAAAAAAATATGACTACCACTGGATAAACCGGAACATGCGTGACGCCCATGGCGCATTTTTGGACCCAGATCTCCCACTTCATCTCCGGACATGATAGCAAATTAGACGGTGCAGATGAGTATGTGTTTCGATTTTTACTCATTAAATGATCCATGGGCTTTTATTGCTCAGAGTTCGGACAAAGTTAAGAAGCATGCGGTGTATGCATTAAAACGTACGGAAGGTGGAACTAATTCTTTTCCGTGCGTGTAGCTAAATATTAAACGGTGCTGAACTAACTAGAAACACTTGTCCAGGGACACGAAAGCGTGCAAGTCAACACTGAATAATCAAAAATGGCGAACAATTACCTAGACAAGACGCAGAAGTTACAAGAAGTACTGTACTCTTTAGGAATGGTGGCACAGATGGATCATGGGTGTTATAGCCCCACAGAGTGATAACGGAGATACATAATTTGAGGAAGGCCAAAGAAAAAATAAGAGACATGATCAAAGAGGAAAAGGAGGTAAACGAACAGATAAGAGCATCTAATGACAAATTAATGAAAGAAGATGAGAATAGGAAGATAATAGAGGAAGGGTAGAATAAGAAGATGAAAAATGTCCTGCAAAAGATGATGTGTTGGTGGAAAGGAAGAGAATAGAGAAAATAGAAGAAAGTTAAACGGCCGTTTTTGGGGCCACGCGTATGTCTCGACAAGACGTATATTCTCTCTTGCCTAAATTGTTTAGTCGATTGTATGGTTGTTTGTTTGATAGATTTAGGTAGATAAATATATGTATGTATATGTCTATATACATGTCTATAATCATGTCTCTATGACTATGTCTCTGTTGTGCTTGTCCCTACCTTTAGTAGCACTTATTCAGATCAACTCTTGCAACACTGTTCCTCACTGCTCCGCCCGATTGAAGTCAGCCACTTGCAACATTGTTACCACTGTTCCCAACTGTCCAGTACCGTGACGTCACCCCGGGTAAATATTCATTGTCCCGAGACAAGCCCACTACACCGCTGATATACATTCCCAATGTTGAATTCCCGTTGTCCCTAGACAAGCCCGCCCATGTTAAAATGCCTTTTGTCCCACGAGTGCTGGGACCATATTTTGAAATTTCATCCCCATTGTCCCGTGATTGCGCCCAATAACTACTGCTGCATATTAATGGAACATTTGCTCCAATTCTTCAATAACTGCTGAACTAATAATCAATCTGTTGAGTAAGAAAATCAAGTTTTATTCGTCTGAGAAATGTCAGGAGGCTTTTGATAAGTTCAAAGACAATATTTTAGAGGGCACCAATCATTTTAGTCCCAATTTTGGGTTAATTATTTAAAACGTCTGTTGTGGCAAGTAATGCTGGGGTTGACGTAATACCGATTGAAGAAGACAGCAATGGTATAGATCATCCAGTATGCTATTTTACTATTTAAAAAATAATAAGTACAAGAAACATTATTTCACAATAGACAAGGAATGTTTGGATTTAATATTGGCTTTGTAATACACTGAAGTTTCTCCGCGTATTGTATTCAGTGACCGCAACCCACTTACTGCCATTTACAAGATAAAAGAGGCGCCCCTAGTGGCAGAGTGGTCTAAAGCTCTCTATATTACGGACTACTTCCATCTCATCTCTGTCTGCGTGAGTTCTAGTCTCATTTTCGGCCTTTCAAGGTATGTGAATAACCTATTTTGTCCTGAAAATGCCTTTCAACCCTACAACAACAAACAACAATATAAAAAAAAACATCAGAGATTATTAAGGTTGGTTTTTGATGCTGCAAAAATAGACTATTGACACCTGGCACATCAAGGATAAGAATAATCTAATTGCAGATGCACTTGTATATAAGTATTAAATTGTATGTTCTGTATTATAATGTTAGTAACAGATTTTATCTTAATAAATTAGAAAACTAAATTTTGACCCTCATCCTGCTTCTACTTTTGTGCCTTGTCTTTTTATACTAGGTTTATCAAATGAGAAATTATTATTTCTTCCACAATAGTATCTTAACATCCCCATTTGGCAACGATGGTTCAGGGTGGGACAGTTTGTTGCAGAAGAGGACTTCCTATTACACATAACCTCACAGGTTATCCACTGTCATGTTTGCCTCATCTCACAGGATCTATCAGCCAGGACAAAGTTCTGAGAAAAATTGCAAAGTGCATCATTCACACCATTAGATATACTGCGTCAAATGTCTATACTGAAAAGTGGAAAATCTTTTGCGATTGGAGTCTTGGCGCCTGCGAAACGACGTAATAAGTTCCATGCATATCATTTGATAAAGATTACCAAAGATTCAATGGCAATTACGAGTTTGTATCTCTTCTTTGCCATGAGGTTTCTTATAATAGTAAAAGAATCAGCCATCTTCGGTATGCACATCTACTATATAGATTCTCTGTCGCCTCGTATCTTTGCTGTTTATTTCTGAGATTAACTTTTATGACCAGCACAGATTCTGTTTAGCATACGAAACTGTCTTTCCTTCACTTTTTGAATTAATTTAACATTTCTGGTTTTATTGTAAGATAATCAGGATAGCTTATTTGTCCCTGGCCGAAATGGATCTTTCAGTCATTAGGATTAAGGTCTATGAGGTATGAGCTATTATTACCCCATGGCTTTTCATCATTGGATGGTGTTATGAACGCCGTGTTTTGGCGATCACATACAAACTTCTTCTTCGGCCTTCATTCTTTGCATCAGAGGGAATTCAGTTGTATTCTTGAGCCAATAGTGACGACACAAAAACAAGCTATAGTGGATACAAATTTACACAGGCAGACATTTACAGTAAGGGTGAATGCATTCACTTTAATACCAATTATTGAGGCCTTTGGCTTTCCACTTTGTCACTGCATTCCCAAATTCAGCATACAAATACGTGATGTACTGTATTATTGATATTAAATTGTTTTTGTTTTAGTGTTGTATTCTGGAGGAGTGGATGGGGGCCGTAGAACTGGTTTTATTGACGTAATACTAACTTGTCAGTAATGCTAGATTCCACCTTCCATACCGCGCGCTGATGTCAAATGAGTAGTATGAACCTGAAAAAGAACTAGGACAACTGGCGCACGTGACCGAGAGTTGGACATCAGACTGTGTCTGTTGTTGTTATAGAGTTGAACATCATTTTTCAGGACAAGATATAATATACATGGCGGCCTGTATTAATGGTGGAGGAACAACCCGGGAAAACCCCCATAAGAACCACCGACCCACGAGAAGCTACCGGCAAGCTTTTCACATACACACATTGGCCGAGACCGATAATCGAACCCACGCAGACAGAGGTGAGATGGCAGTGATTCGTAACGTTGAACGCTTTAAAGCACTCGGCCACTGAAAGCCCCGACTGGGTTTGTGTTATGGTCTGGATCTTTTCGAATTCTTTATGGAGGTTCCTCCTTGGGAGGAAGAAATCTTATTATAAGGACAAACGTAATTCCGTCCAGGGTCAGATATGCGACACAGACATGTAAGTATTAAATCATTAAAATTAATTTGCTTCCTTCCCCACTGAAACAGGTCATAGGTCATAAATTTTTTAAGCTTTATTTAAACCTTTTTTACCCATTGAATGATTAGTGATTGCATAGATTATTAGTGCATCAGCTATTATGGAATGATTTATACCTGTTGGAGACAGCAGGGTCTAAGGACAACGACGAGATATTTTCCTAATGGGACTGCAAGACGTATATGCTTATGTAATATGTTTAGAGCTAGAAATTGGATGTCCTACAAAAGTTTCATTTTACATATGGCATTAGCGGTATTATTTTTTTTTTAAATTATCATTATTATTATTATAATATCGCGTATTCATTTAATACTATAATAGAAAGGAGTTCAATTCAAGCATCCAATCTTTCAGATGGCTTTTATGCGGGGAGTTGGTCGATTTGTCGGCGTGGTTAATGATCAATACAATTTGGAAGAATGGAAAGGAAGGATCGAAAGTAAAATTAAGGTAAAGTTTTATATAATTATCTTTTAAATATTTTATCATATTATCCAGTCCGACAATCATGTCTGTTCTATATAATTATCTTTTAAATATTTTATCATATTATCCAGTCCGACAATTATGTCTGTTCTATATAATTATCTTTTAAATATTTTATCATATTATCCAGTCCGACAATCATGTCTGTTCTATATAATTATCTTTTAAATATTTTATCCAGTCCGACAATCATGTCTGTTCTATATAATTATCAGTAGTAATAGGGGGCACTATAGCGTCAAGGGAAAATCCAGTCAAAAACAGCTTGGGGCACTATGGCGTCAAGATTTATAGCGTCAAGGGAAAATCCAGTCAAAAACAGCTTGGGGCACTATAGCGTCAAAACAGCTTGGGGTACTATAGCGTCAAGGGAAATGGAACAGGGTGGGTCTGTATAGCGTCAAGGGAAATTTAACAGAGTGGGCCTATATAGCGTCAAGGGAAATATAACAAGGGAAATATAACAAGGGAAAAAAGGGTGGCAATGAAAGCTACTATCTTTTCGAGACCTATGAGTGGCCCTGAAAAGGGCCTTTGGATACTTCTTCTTCTTTTATTTTCTGCTGTTGTTCCACCACCTTTTGATTTTACTAATGATTCCCTTCTTCTTCTTTTCGTCGGGAATCCAGTCAGGATGCCCCATAGCTCTAAACTTCTCTTGTATCTTTATCCAATTGTTATTTAATCTTTCAAAGTCCTCTTTCTTTTTTTGGTTTTCATTGTCCTTTCTTTCCTTTCTCTCCTTACTCCAGTTATCTTTTATCTTCTTCACTTCTTCTAATAGTTCCTTTCTCATCAGTTCTTCAGCTTTCTTGAGCGGGTCTAAACCCTTTTGGACATGGGGGTACTCTGTCAAGATATTATCCAAAAAGCACTTGACGTTTTCGACAATATCTATCACTTGCTTCAATGTCCCCACTCTAACATAGGGTGGATTAATGCAGCCTCGTAACTTTTTGGCTTCTTCTTCTAGCATTCCTCCTAAGAGCTCCCTGGCTATTTTCAGTCTTTTTGCAAAGTCCAAACTCTTCGTAATCTTCCATTTATGATGTAGTTTTTCCACTTCATATTCCCCGTCTAATATCCAGAAATAGCTGTGTCTTAAATTGTTGAATAAACTTGATGCTTTCGCCATCTTCTATGGTTATTCCGTGGAATGGTTATAATGTCAGTCACTTTGAGTATATATATCTTAAGCACGGACGTGAAAGTAAACACCCCCTACATTCACTTTTCATATTATATACTATCCACAAACCCTATCATTTACTATCCCAAATCACACCCTATACTAACCACACACACGGGGAAGCAGCCAAAACACACCATATCATTTACTATCCCAAATCACACTATATACTATCCACACACACACGGGGAATCAGCCAAAACACACCCTATCATTTACTATCCCAAATCACACTATATACTAACCACACACACGGGGAAGCAGCCAAAACAAACCCTATTATTTACTATCCAAAATCACACCCTATACTAACCACACACACGGGGAAGCAGCCAAACACACCCTATTATTTACTATCCAAAATCACACCCTATACTAACCACACACACACACACACGCACACACACACACACACACACACACACACACGGGGAAGCAACCAAAAACAAACCCTATCATATACTATCCAAAATCACACCATATAATATCTAAATAGAGACAGTGTTTATAATCACACTACTCCTCTCTCATACCCATTGGCAATTGACATAGTATTTCTTTTCTTGTTATTTGGGTAGCCCTGAGAAGGGCTGTTTTTTAAACTTCAAATTACACCTGGCTAATGCTGGCATCTCCCAGGTCTAGCCCCACACACACATCTCCTACTCCAATCATTCTCCCAATTCACTCTTGTGATTGGGAGCGCAGAGGGAGAATGAGTGGCTTCACTATCCCAATCTTCTGTTTGAGGGATAGTGAAAGTCTCTTCATTTCTGCCTCTATTCTGCAACCGTGGATGAGGCTGTGGTTGTTGCGGCTGAGGCAGTGGGGGCTGCGCCTGTAGTGGACGAACTGGTTCTGGTGAAGGTGTCCTCACCATAGGCTTGACTTCACTAGTTTGCCTCATCATGCGGTGAGGCAAAATTGACATTTTCATTTCCTTCTCCTCTTCTTTCTTTTTCCTCTCCTCCTCTTCTTTAATTCTGGTCTCTTCTTCTTCGGCCTCCATTGCCAGCTCGTCCAGGAGACGTCTAGCATTCTCCAGATGCATTTGAAGTTCTCTTAATTTCTGTACTCTATTCATCTTTGGTGTTGATGCGCCAACGATGGGTAGCCAGACTGACTGACTTGTGGGTTTTTTAGTTGCCACCGCCCTCTAGGGGCATTTGGGCAACTTTTATAAGTATCATATCGATACCCATTTAGTGGGAGGGGTGTTCCCCCTCCCGTTTAAGTGCTTAATTGCACTATAGATTTAGGCGTTCCCCTGAATTACTAAAAAGTAACTATCAGGGGAAATGAAAGCCTATATTGGGGGTGGGTAGGAATAGTACCTACACACACCCACCCCTATCATCCAATCGAGCAGTTGTAAGGTAGCGAGGGGAAATGTTTCCTCATTTCGCTAGTAATTTGGGAGCAGGAACGGCAAAGGAGGAAAAGGTCCAGGTCCAGGAGGGCGTTGACACAGCAGCACACACCAGAGCACGCAAACAGAAGACAGCAAGGCCACGAACGCAGTCCACACCTGAAAAAACAAGGTCATACCAAAGGTCAAATTCAGTCCAGTTGTACTAATGGACAAATAGCATCCAATAATGTGTTAGCCACCTGTGCAATTATTCAAATATTTAAGTTGAAGAATTATTATTTATCATCCTATTGTTCTAAAAATCTAGTACATAAGCGTACATGAAGTAAGTCCCTAACAAATTTAGAAATTAAAATGTCTAAGCGACATAGTAGTGTAGTCAATGGTAGGTAATTTTTGGTCTTGAATTTTGCCGGAGGCAATACCAATAAAGTCAAATTAGCTTTTTAGGGCCACGGAAAGTTATTCAAAGAGGGGTACTCGTAACCAAATGAGTCCCCTATTATTCAGGCAAAGACAATGAAAATCTTTTCATTATAAGACTGCATTCCTTGTAGTACTGGTGGTGGTCACTGTATCCGCATGGAAGCTGAAATCGTATCACACTTCTGAGTATCAAGGGTGGAGTTTCGCTGACTTAACGATATCATCCTATGTCCTCGTGCAGTCCTGTGGGACAATCTCACTCCTATTCTGATATCGCTAGTCAACACGCCCAAGGTCCGCCATATTGTTTAAATATCCATGGCAGGTTACAATATGGTCTCAAAAGTATGATAAAGCAGCAGTCAAGCAGCTACAGCATCCAGTATTCTTCTCCTTGTATTTTGATGAAAAAACGGCCACTATTCTCCCCTCGCTAAATCCCCTGCCACAAATCAAGTTCGGGACTTATGTTGATTCTGCGTTGAGAAAGTCGAGGTCGCTGCTACACAGTATTCTCGCTGTTTCCATTTCAGCCACGAACAAGTCGGGAGTTACGAAATTTCTTCTTTGAGTCCGCTGTGTAATTCGCCGCTATACTAGTTGATGTTACATTCCATTGCTGTGACGGGATAACATAACAGCGTACATCTTTAACTGTTAAGCCCAAGATTCATGCTTTCGCAATAGCACTGTGACGTCACCAGGTCGCCAGCTCTGGAAAAGCCGTCTTACTCGGTCCGCAGTCTTCGCCTGAATGTGGCCAGACTGACTGACTGACTTGTGGGTTTTTTAGTTGCCACCGCCCTCTAGGGGCATTTGGGCAACTTTTATAAGTATCATGTCGATACCCATTTAGTGGGAGGGGTGTTCCCCCTCCCGTTTAAGTGCTTAATTGCACTATAGATTTAGGCGTTCCCCTGAATTACTAAAAAGTAACTATCAGGGGAAATGAAGGCCTATATTGGGGGTGGGTAGGAATAGTACCTACACACACCCACCCCTATCATCCAATCGAGCAGTTGTAAGGTAGCGAGGGGAAATGTTTCCTCATTTCGCTAGTAATTTTGTGAGCAGGAACGGCAAAGGAGGAAAAGGTCCAGGTCCAGGAGGGCGTTGACACAGCAGCACACACCAGAGCACGCCAACAGCAAGACAGCACAGCAAAGGACGCAGCCCACACCTGAAACAACAAGGTCATACTAAAGGTCAAATTCAGTCCAGTTATATTAATGGACAATTTAACATCCAATAATGTGTTAGCCACCTGTGCAATTATTCAAATAATTAAGTTGAAGAATTATTAGACTGGAGACTACCCCTGCTTTATATGGTTCAAGCGCGGACGTGATGGAAAACACCCCTCGACGGTTTAGGGTTTTGAAACGTTTAGATAGTTTGATGTGAGGGATAGAAAGAAAAGTCAAAGAGCATTTATATGAATACAAATGTAAAACAAACGACAGACGCATTGGTTTTCAAAACACAACATTTTTATTCAAATAACAAACATTATTTTCAAATAACAAACACAATTTTATTCAAATAACAAACATTATTTTCAAAGAACAAACATTTTTTTCAAATAACAAACATGTTTTTCTTCCATAACACTAATACAATCTCTTTTGACATGGTTGACAACGTTGTGAATTAAATTGAGATTTCCACTGTTGGAAATCATTGGGCCATTGATGTACACTACGTTTCCTAGCTAAAGACAACAGATAGCCATAATGGTCACAAAACCATCGATCTACTTTGTCATCGTTTCGAGACGAATGACGATCGAAATAAGTCACTAAATGTTCTAAAGAATATCCAAGACTGCGATGATGCAGATAATAGACACAATATTGTCCACACACCATAGAATCTGTGCTTTGTAATTTCACATTATTGAATCGTGTCGTCTGGGCATTTCTTCTCATAAAGTCAATGATATCATCTTCGAAAGGGGGTAATCCATACGAATCAAAATACTCCGCACAACCCTCTTGAGGAAAGTAGACAGCTACCCAGTGAGTTCCTGGAAGATGACTGTCATCTGTGTTGATGACATAAGCTTGATTCTCTTGAGGTTTGCGATGAGGTAGTTCATCTTTAGCACACACGACAGGATTCCAAGAAGCAGTGTACGAACTACGGTTCAAAAGATAATAAAGTTCCCAGGTATCCATTTGTTTGTTTTTGTAGCCTTGTTGTTTTTTTCCCTTTTTTTCACAGGTGATGATAAGTCATCAATTCAATCCAGACTTTTTGTTTGAAACGGTCTGTCAAGTAACTGTTGGTTTGCTTTGTCTCTTTACTCTGGGCCAAGAGAGCTTCGATGCGATCAATTTCTCGAGCAAACAATGGAGGAGAGGAATGAGCACACAAGTCTTTATACCACTGATGTAACACGTCTTCTTCGGAGATGAGACTCCAAGCTTCGTTCAGATAATCGTCCAATTTTTCTTCTTGACTCATCATCATACATTTATCGTGTTGAATTTGACTGGGATGATCAATTTGACATCCATAACAATCTTTTTTAATCATGTCCCTCATTTTATCTTCCAAGTGTTGTGCAAAACAAGCCACTAACTGTTGTTCCTGTTCTGGCCATCTGGATTGTATGATCACTACTTCTTCTTTTTGGTCTTGAGGGTTTGCTTTTTCTGTTACCTCCCATTCCATGGATTCTCCACTATTCAAAGAAGGACAAGGGTTTTCCATAGTGTCTAATAGTCTAGAATGACTTCTCTCAAACTGTTGATTTCTATGGTATTATCGAATTCGGCATACAGAATGACATTCACCGTTTCGGGAAGAGCTGGTGAAAACTGAAGTTCCACACGTATCTGCCCAGATTTTATAGGGTGGAAATGTCCCTCGTCACTGCCTTGGTCTGGAGTGAAATCAAAAGCCCACAAAGCGTAACCTCCTGCAAAATCTTCGTAGGAAATACCGTGACTGGTGTTGGTTCCTAACTGTCCTGTGGCTTCGTACAGTGACAAGTACGACCTCAAGTAATTCTTCGCAGCAAACTTGGGTTCGAAGGGTCTGGTACACAAAGTTTTGCCATCGCGACTGACTTCGATTTTGGATACTCCGTAGTTCTTAAACTCGAAAGGATTTTGAGTGTAGGCACCGTTGAAGGCTGCATTGCTGACGATACCAATGAATAAACGTTTGGGTAACTGTCCTTGGAACAGATGATCTTCGATCTTAGATTGGAGTCCCTGGGCAATGGTGAACGTTTTGACTTCCACGCGTCGTATCGGATACTTGGCTGTCGTTCTGCTCAAAGTGTGACTGATATCATTTCCCACTTTAGGTAACACTTCCACACGACGCACGTATAACTTGGCTTCTTGGATACTGATTTTACAGTGGTGGATAGTCTTCTGATCAGCTGGTTCAGCAGGTTCATAAGCTATCAAATGGAAAGCAGCACTGCTACGATTTAGTCTCAAGCGAATATCCACTCCGTTCAGCAAATACTTCTCTTGAAACCACATGTCCAAATGCAAACGATCGCACAGTTCTAAACTACGTCCAAGAATTTTCTTTCGACGCTCGATAAAACCCACATTGTGGGTATTGTTGGCTTCTGAGGCTGTGGCTGTGTCGTTAAACTTATCTGCGGTGTCAGGTTTCCATACCACGCAAGCATCTAAATGAGTGTTCTTGCTTCTTTTCCGTACGTCAAGAGATTTTCGAGGTACGCTCGGTAAGGGTAAGTATCCATGCTACTGCTAACCAGTTTGTTATTCATGTACAAATCCACTTCGCTGAACAAGGAATGCATGAAATTGTTGACGGGAGCTGCTTGGGTATCGGCTGCTAGAGCGGAGCCGTCCGTTTTGGTGACTTTCAGTTTCAAATACAAGTAACTGTTGTTGAGGTCGATGTAATCTTCGCGTTGTCCTTTGATTTCAAACTCGATGGGAGCTGAATCCGTCAAAGAGGAGACGGGATGAAATTCGACCCATTGGGCTTCTTGCATGGTCGTCATGGTGGGTGGCATGGCAAAGAGATCTAGTTCCGACTTGGAACAGGCACAAGATTCTTGGTGCATCATTTTTTCTTTATGTTTTTTTTCTTCACTTTTAATAATCAAAAATGTCTAAGTCTCGAGAGGTTCTTTTTTTCTTCGTCTTTCGAACTTTAGAGGTACGGAGACTTTTGAAAGGATGCCTTCGTCGTCGCTTTCTACCTTGTCCTTGCTGTGTCGTCAGGGAAGCAGGAATGCCAGACTCGGTACCGTTTAGGGCATTTATAGGACTTTCTCGTCGACCCAAAATCTCTTTACCCGTTTGAAGCAAGACATTTTTGCCTGCTCTCAAAAAAGCTTCTTTAGGGTTTTGTTTGTCAATGAGAACATTGTGAAGAAAATCTTTGCCGTGAGTCAATGCGGCATCTTTTAAGGCGTGCAATCCTCGTGTCACCATCGGTTTCAAAACAGGGACCACAGAACGAAAGGCTGATTTAAACATATCTCCTAAACCATGTCCTCGTTGTCGAGCGACTCCTCGGTACACAGGATACATCACTTTTTCAGTTGTTGGAGAATCGTTTTTGAAAATGGAGTTTCACTGTTACTTTCCCTTTGGTAAATGGAATATTTTGACCTAGTTCTCCTTTTATAGTAATGTTGACACTGTCGAAATACGACTTACTGACAGGTAAATAATGAGGATGTACAAATTCACGGTGAACGTGATAGGTATTTCCACCTTCCTCGTCAGCGGCGACGGCAGAATCCACTTTGAAAGGAATGACACGTAGTAACGGTACAGAGGTGTGTCCTACCACGTTGTACTCTACCACATCGGAGTACACAAACATCAAGTTGAGTCCTTGGTTCAATTCTACAGGGAATCGAAAATATCTTGCAAACATGATGTTACTGGTTATGGATGGTATTTGCTTTTTGTTCTTGAGCGACTCGGTGTCTCCACCTAAAATCTCAAACAATTCAGGACAAAAGGTAATGCCTATCATTTCATCCTCTGGAAATTTGATCATGAGACGACGAGCCACTGAATAGTACTCAAAGGTAACACTTTTTTTGACGGGTAGTTTATCCAGGGCTTTACCAAACACAGCATTAAACCTGGCAGCAAGTGTAGTCACTAAATGTTGACCACTAAAATAATAGCCTGCAGGAATGCTGATCACATGAGTGGACAGGGTTGAAGTTGTGGGTCCAACTGATGATTTCTTTGTGTCAATGCCAATGATGCCTCGTTCGATTAAGGCTTTTTGCAATTGCTCGTCTTTCACTTCTACTGTAAAAATGTTTTGATTTTCGACGATGTTTTTTATTTGTGACGGGTGTATTATTTCCACTAAAGCCACTTCCCAATGAGCATCTTGATCCAAATGCATGGCTTGAGGTAATTTAGCTGTGTAACAGCACAACGTGTTCTTAGGAAACACCTTCATGGAACTGTCACTGGGTAACGTTAAGTAAAATTGATTAATAGTGTTGTTCATAATTCCAATGTTGTTCTGTCCGAGGAGTCACTCGAGGTTAAAGGAGTATCTAAAAGAGGATTGTGATTGGAAGGGTGACTGTCAGGAGAATGACTAACGTTGGACGCAAGACTCCCAATATTGTTACTGTTGTTCCCGTTGTAAGAGTATTTCAGGGAAGGATTAGGAAGAAGATACCCGATGCAACTGCTGAGTAAAATAGTCCACAATTGTTTGTCTCCTTGTTGCAAACTCAAATTAGCAATGGCTGCACCGATCACACAATACACCACAAAGATTTGACAGAAAAAGACGATTTGGGTTTTAGGGACACGTTCTCCACACCACACCCACAAGGGTTGCTTTTGTAAATCTTGCAGAGATGACGTGGGTGAAGGAGTAGTCACTGTGGATGCTGAAGCTGTATTGAAGGGCATGATGGTCACTTCTTTTTATAGTCGATGACTTGGGCAGCGTCAATCCAAGAATCAAAACTAGGAGGATATCCTTTCCAACGTACTTTGACTTCTTTGACACGACGTTTTCCTACTTTACGAGTTCTTCGTTCGAGAATGCTTTCAATGTCGTACACGTCGTCTTCTTTTTTGGTGACACGTTGTAACTCAGGCAAGTAAAACGTTCCTTTTAATACTTCTCCGTTCATGTCTTCCAATTTATAGACGGCAGGATGACGACCACGCACTCGTCCAGTAACACGAAACAATTCGGTGGTCCAATTGGGTAAGTAACCTTTGTCGAAAGTGCGTTTGGTTTTACCAATGCGAACCCAATCTCCCGGGGTTAACACTTCTCCACCTTTCTTGGGGACAGCCCTCGTTCGGGACGTACCAAACAGACGCTCAAAAACAGTTACTTCGTTGTCGGGTGTCACCTCTTGTGGGGCACGTCCAATGCTTCTATGGTAAGATTGATTGTAGGCTTGAACTAAGTGCGGTAAGACGTCGATGTACTTGAGAGTGTGTTGATGCGTAAAATATTTCCACATGCGTTCTTTCAAGGTACGTTGAAAACGTTCCACGATACTAGCTTTGGTTTCAGGATTTTCAGTGGTGAAAAAATGAATGTCACGTTTCTTTAATTCTCGTTGGAAAGCTTGGTTTAGAAATTCGGTGCCTTTGTCGGTTTGCCATCGAAGAGGGTGACGACCACTTTGTTTCAACACCAGTTGCAAAGCTCGTACTAACTCTCCGCTCGATTTGGATGTCAATGGTACGACCCAGGCAAATTTAGAAAAGACGTCGATGACACAAAACAAATATTTGTAGCCACGATTGTAGGTGGCTAAATGAGAGACATCGGCTAAATCGGCTTGCCATTGATGATCGATGCCTTCCACTTGAGTGCGACTTCTGTGAAATTTTCGTCGAATGGGTTTGTGTAAAGTGTACGTCGCTTGTTCTTGTAACCATCGTTGTACTGCTGGTAAACGGAGCTTTTTCAGGCGAGTTTTGGCAGCACGATACAATTTCTGAATGCCTCCGTAACCTGCAGGGTGAGCTGGATCGTAGTAAATGCTGGCTAATACTTTCTCCATGGTTTAGGTTAATAAGTGACCCACTCTTCGAGGATATTGCTTTGGGTGGGACGAAATGGGGGTTGTTTGGAAACGGTTTTACGTGTCCGATGTGCCACAGGAGTTGACGTCGAGGGTACTGGTGGTGGTGGTGGTGGTAGTGGTGGAGGTAATGAGATAGCTTTGGTCTTCTTTTCTTTTCTCACCTCTGGTTTCCTTTCTTTCTTTTTCACTTCTGTTGAAGCAGGAGTAGCCATCATCTTTTTAACCCAAGTTTTGAGTTCTTCTCGTTGGGGCGTGGGAGAAGGGGTCAATAAGGAAGCGGCAATCTTACTCGGAATGGGAGTAGCAGTGGGTGTTTGAAAGAGATCATGGGGTTCTTTTTCTTCCTTGGGTAATGGTGGGGTGACGTCTGTTTTGGCTACTGTAGAGGGTAAAGGCGACGGATTATTCATTAGTGCCTTCAAATCGGACAGTGTGGGTAGAGCTGTTTGTTCCACAGCTTTTCGATGAAAGAGTTGTAGTCGTTGCAGAAGTTGACCGTACTTTTGCGATTTTTCGGTTTCGGACAAATCGTGGCGATGCATCAAGGATTGCAATTCGTGTTGTAATTGGGACATCTCGTTCAAATCAGGATTGGGTGGTAAATGGGGGGTACGTTGTTCTTGCCAACGATGGTATTCCATCCATCGTTTGTAAGGAACTAAAGTCAGTTTTCGTCCTTCCATGGGCTTCCAAAGGTTACGTCTGAGTTCGTGGTGTTCCATGAGTCCCTTTTATCTTCTGGAAGGATCATACATATTGCTACCCATACCTTGGGGACATCCCTTGGGGCATCCCTGGGGACATCCCTTGTGTCATCCCTTGTAAAAAACCTGGTAATATGCTGGATAGGATACCGGATTTCGCTAATCCTCCCAACACAGGAAGAAGAAAGGGTAAAAATCCTCCGCGTTGCACCAACATTTTTTTCTTTTGACGGACGGGTATTTTCTTTTGGACCATTTGACGAAGAACGTGTCGATGTTTGGCTAAGCATTTTTTCTGGTGTGAAGACAAAGGTATCGTGCCTTTCAAGACATTCAAACAACATTCGCACACGGTATCGATGACATCTTTGGAAGCCGTTTTAATGATTTGTTTTCGCATGGGTGGAGAGGCTTTGGACAGGACAGACAACACGTCTCCGTGTTTGACTAAACGAGGAGGTAGTCCTTTCTTTTTCTTTCCTTTGTGGGATGAAGAAGAATGTTTTGTGCGAGGTGACATCTTTGCTTGTTCGTTCCACAATGCCACTGACGTCCATGACTTGAAACACACCCTCTTTTATCTTTTTTTTTTTTTGTTGTGCCATCACTTGATTTATAAGTGGTATCAATTTTTCTGGAAAGAGATCATGGGGTAGGAAAAATCCTCCGCGTTGCACCAGCATCTTTTTCTTATGACGGACGGGTATTTTCTTTTGGGTTTTTTGACGACGAACGTGTCGATGTTTGGCTAAACGTCCTTTCCTTTTCTTTCCTTTGTGAAGTGAAGAAGAATGTTTTCTGCGAGGTGACATCTTTGCTTGTTCGTTTCACAATATTACTAGTGTCAATGACTTGGTACACACTCTCTTTTATCTACTTTTTTGGGAACTACCGCTTCGTCAAAAAGGTAACAATGTGTTTCCCAAAATTGCCAAAGTTACCTCCTTTTTGGTGACTCTTCTTTTTCTTTAAAAGACTACGTCTTTGGAGGGAAGGACGTCGATGTTTGGTTTTAAGCCTTTGGTAGGATGACGAGATTGTCTTTTTCCTTTTCCTTTTTGGACAGCAGAACGACAAGGGTAGTGGTGGTGTGCATGTTTTTGAGGAGGCATCCTTGAGTGTTCAGCAGTGGTACAGAAAAAATACTGATTGACGCCGTGGTCTTCAAGTCATATTTTTATACTGGAATGCGACGCCACTGATTATCTTTCCGTCGTATCAACTTCATGGCAGGTAACACACGACGTGAAGGGGTTCGTAACGGACTCAATCGGGACAGTTCTTGTTTGGACAAATCTAGCAAACTCTTTAACATGCCAGATCTTTCTTGGACTTTGACTTTCGGGGTTGGTACTTTGTGAGCAGCTGCTACTGCCGCTAAGGTGGACGAGGGTGTCTCCGGTGGAGGAGACGTTTTGGGAGACGCAGATTTCCAATGTTTCATCAAATTAGGAAAAACGGGTGTCAAATTGGGTTTGGCTGGCATCACCCGCAACGGAGAAGTGACAGTCCCTGAGGCTACTGGCAACGTAGTCCCTGCCAAACGTCCTTGTAGATCTTTTCTTACAGGTCGTGGTTGACGAAGATAAGGTTGCGTCCTGGCCGAAGTGCCTCTTTTGCGGGTGACCGCTTTTGTCTGTGGACTTTTCTTTTTCTGTGCTTTGGTCTTGGTACCCTTGTTCTTTTTCTTAGGGGCTTGTTTGGCTTTTTTTGTTTTCTTCTTGGGGTGAACTTTGGGAGTATTGGGATCCCATTTTAAAAGGGAACGAATGATGACACCTCCTAGAGAACCACTACCTCCAGGTTTCAATATGATTTGCTTTTTGGTGTGAGTGTCGATGCGAGGATTGGCCAGTTGCGTCAAGGCTACTTTGTTTCTGTCAAAAAAGCGTTTGGTTTGATGTGGAATGTGAATGATGCCTTGCAGTATTTGACGTGCTGTCACCGTAAACCATCGTAAGACTTCTTTGAGACTGGCTTCTAAGACGTGAGCACGAATTTGTGGATTTTTTTCGCGACTGATGCCGTACAAGGCACGAATCAATTTGATGGGAAGATGAGACTGAAGGGACGTCATGTTGACGATGTATGAGACAAGGTCAAAGTGACCCAAGGTTTTTATAGATTTTTTTAGTGCTTCATAGTGTTATGTCGACGAGGAGGACGTGTACACGACAGGTCCTCCGTCTTGACACCAGTCGTGAAACAAATCGGTACGAAATCGCAAATAATCAGGGGTAGTGGGTTTTAAATCCACGAGTAAATAGGCGTGTGGCGTTTGAGTGGCATCATCGTACGCATGAGTTAGCCAAGGTGTTCCTAACTGTTTGGCTAAAACTTGCACTTGTGATTTATCTCGAGGACTTTTAAACAAGACCACGTAATGAGCATTGAGACTAATGGTACGATGGGCTTTACTTTGTTGAAATAAATTTTGTGTAATGTAAATGACACTGGCATTACGATGATGCCCTTTACGTGTAAACCACAGTTTAATTTCTTCTTCGTCTTCTCCTAACATGTCGTCAAAAATAACCCAATGAGTTTGACTAGCGTCAGACACGATCCCCTCGTCTTCTTTAGGAATGCCTGCTACAAACACAATGGAATCACCTTGACTTTCTTGCAAGAGGCTGTATGACGATTGCCACTCTTTGTAACACCACACGATGCGTTGAGGTGGACGATCGATCAAATGATGTTTATGTTCGATCAAACGTTTGACAAATTCGGTTTTGCCTGAACCGCTCGGTCCAGCAATTAACATGTTAAAAG
Source organism: Unio pictorum (assembly GCA_030141615.1). Classification (NCBI taxonomy): domain Eukaryota; kingdom Metazoa; phylum Mollusca; class Bivalvia; order Unionida; family Unionidae; genus Unio; species Unio pictorum. Next base: position 7,401,056 of record JARLTB010000023.1, on the reverse strand, counting down.
GATGACGAAGATACAAGGCTTTCCAACTAGCCTGATCTAAGTGTTCGTCAATGACTTTGAATGTGGAGGAGGAAGGAGTAGTAGAAAGAGTAGAGTGAGCCATAGTCGTGTAGTGGTATGACAGTATTAACACAAAAACAGACAAGACAAGAGGTTTTTATACTTTTTTCAAGACACGTTTATTTCAATGCATGTTTAAATTTGAACAACACGAAAACATAAAAGCCAAATGGATAAATACAGGGATAAAATACATAGGCAAACGATCAAAGTGGCAAATAAACAACTCCCTGTACAAAATGGTTTGGGTAACGAAGGTGTCCTAGAGGTAGTATGTAATGTTCTTATAGTCTCCTCTACAGGGGGTACAGTCACATAGGTGTCTTCTCGAAAGGGCCTTTGTGGGGGAATGTCCATGACAGTTCTGTCTTGAACAGAGGGATTGTCTTGGATGACAGATTCTTTCTCTTTTTCATCTGGTACTGTCACTAACACAGGTTTAAAAGTGACTTTTTTCACTCGACGATGAATTTTAGGAACACAACGCTTGGGCATAATGGGATGCTTCGTTTGTCCAAGCCTCAAAATCCCAACTTTTCCAGTGACGTACATCTGTCCAATGAGGGTGTAAATCACAAGCTACACACACATCTTCGTACACTGCTTCCGTACGTAAAAGTTGATGAATCTTTTTTTCTTGGAAAGGTCGAGACGTATCCAGATGAAAGCGTAAGGCTTTGAACAGAATAAGTCTCTCGTGGACATTTAAAGGAACCACCATACTGTCTTATTTTTTTGATAGGTAGTGTTCGTAAAGTGTCCACAAGGAATCGGCAGGTAAACGAAATCCCAGAAAGCAAGTCACTAAAACACACACTACACGTCGACCCCAATTCATAGGGTATAGTTCTTGTAATAAGTGTTCGTAATCTTTCACCGTGTGAATCTTCTCATTGATATCCTTCCACGGAATCTGTTGGATCACAACTGATAAAGGTTGTGGCATGGCCGTTCTCTTTTATACTTCTTTAGGTCGAAGACTATCAGTGTAGATTCAACCCAGAATTAAACATAGAATTAAATTTGCTCCAAAAGCGAAAGTGATTAATATAACGTGTAATTTCGTCCCACTGCCATTCAGGGTAACGGTTAAGAAGGATCAAAGCATCTTCAGAGGTAAACGTAGTAAATTGGTAACAGAGCAAAAAAATACCCTTAATCCAGAGAAATCTAACACGTTGGTTAATTTTTGTCACTTGCCTCTTGTGAATTTCACGACACAAAAGTTCTACAGTCACCCATTGCGATTTTTCTTTAGCAAGACCTTGCCAAACGTCCTTGTAGATCTTCTCTTGCAATTCGTGTGGTAATCCTTGAATATAATGTTTTAGAGAGGGTTTATATACTGGTCTAGGTGTGTTACACGACATGGAACAGTAGTGTCACTTCCAATCACTAGGTCCTACTAAAGGTAGGTATTGACAATTCGGAGACCATCGAGCATGTTCCAAGTAAGCGGAATCTTTCTGTTCCCACTCGTAAATGGATACACCACAACTGAAACACTTGACTTTATCCCCTTCGCCCAAGTAGAAAAATCCGGCTCTGGCTAATTCTTCAGGAGTTGGTCCAGGCAGATATTTTGGCCATTTATCTTTGAAGGTTTGGAATCGACTTTTGAAATGACAATATTCAGGCAAACTCGTCGGGAACGAATATTCGACTCTCCTCACTTCTGTTCGATGTAGGTACGGTGAAATTCCTAGGAGTCCACGATAACGTGTCGCACCGCTTTCGCATCCCTCAGGTTTGACACGCACAGCATCACTTTCCAGGGTAGATATAGGGGTAGTAGTCATAGCAAAGTTCCCACGATATCCAGCTGAATCGCTAATGTCACAGCGCCTGGCATCTCTGCAATCGTACGGTTCACCATCGCACTCTGTAACGCAATTACAGTGCATACCGCAAGGACACTTACAGTTTCCTTCCGGACAACTTCCGTTGCAATGCATGGGTCTTATCCATCCAGTACTTTTCACACTCGGGGAAGGTACATTTGTTTTACAATCCCCAAATTTGAATGATGTCTGTTTAAATGGATTCATCTTCTTGTCGCTGGGCCGTTGTAGTGACAAATGAACTATTGATCGTGGACGATGTCCCTTTTTATATGCTGCTCAATTTCGACGTGACCGTACGGTAGAGTAAAGTGATTGGGAAGTCGTACTCTCTTTTGGTACACGATTTGGTAGACTTTTTCCAAAGGTCGGCTAACAATTTGGTGTGTGGGTAAACGGACAATCTTGTGCGGTTCGTGGGTAGTCACTTGAAACGTTTCATCCTGTCCCGACTGCAAGGCTTCTTGTAGTACGTCAAAGTTCACCACTTGACTGGTGCGATAATTAAGAGTCAATCCTTTCACTTTACATTCGGTGTGCATTTCTCCTTGTGGGTCTCGGTATTCGTAGCCGTAATTTTTAGGACCGCCACTTGCAAAACATAGAATCTTGTCGTCGGGATGTTCATCGGTCCAGGCTCCTAAACGGTCTCCTTCGATGACAGGGTTACACTGGTTCGGTCGGTGAATGTAGATGCAACTGTCCGTGTCAAAATACAACACGCGATCTCCTAACAGTTCTAACACTTCGTACAATTTTAAGCGAGCGTGTGCTGTCACGTAAGCCGCAATGATGACATTTCCAAATTTGTCGGCTTCTACAAAGTCTAGTTCTTCTTCGTAATTGACTAAGATCAAGTCCTCACGAATGACGTCCACGTGTTTCATGACTTTGGTTGGGTCGTGAATCATCTGGAAGTAGCGAGATGTCTCGGACAAATACTCCGTCTTGGGTAAAGACGGACGTTGTGCCATTTTACCCCACAAACAATTGAGCATCACTTTGGCAAACGATCGCCTTCCTTCATTTTTCTCGATGTGGTCTAAAGTGATACCTTCCTGCTCCCGATATTTTTCTTTGAATATCTTTTGGTCTTCGGGAGTGTGACACCAGGAAGGATAGCCACTAGCTTCTTGTTTTAGTTTTAAAAAGGCATCCACGTAGTCTGCAAAAATACCTTTCTGTCTCTCGTCGCCCTTGCGGTATTGTTGTGTTTTGGGAAAGTGGTAAATTTCGTACACTTCTAACAGTTGATATCCCAGGTCCAGAGCTTTAAACAATTCCACGCTCACCCACGTTCCTGTCAAGGCGCGTTCTTCCTGAGTGTGATGACAAGGTTGGTCTTGGTTGCACGTTTCGGCACATGTGCGACACAAAGGAAACATCAGTTTTCCTCGGCAATGGTGAGGTAAAACGGGATGGTACAAGTCTGTGGGTGGTAAGACTTTACACTTGATCAATCCTTCGTACTGTCGAATGTGGTCCAAGTCAATGTGTTCTGTCATCAATTCTGGATGCCCTACGGGAAAGTGACAATATTTGCACACGTAAGGATACAGCGAACACACGTCCAAGTATTTGATTTCTTCTCCCTTCTCCTCGTCCGCTTGGTACAGCAAACAAGTGGCATTCGTTCGTCCTCCGTACAAACTATCCCGGGGGTTCAATGGGTCCACCAACTTGTAACTTTCTACGATGCGTTTAAACTCGGGATCGGTTTTCAAACGCTGATCGTACTCGTGTTCCCACATTTCCACCACCTGGTATCCTTGCTGTTCTAACTTCAAACGTCGCTGACACGTGGTCTGGTACAAGTCTTCCATGGTTCGTTGTAAAAACTGATTTTTGGTGTTACGCTGAGGGTAGCATAGGGGACATCCGTGAAATAAGCATCCTTTAAACTCGTACACGATCTGAGGATTTTCTAAGTCCCAGCCATCTACCGAATACGTTCCGATGGTCTTTTCGCCTCCTCCGTTGCGAGCGTGTTGGATCCATTTGTCTTCCTTGTCGCACAAGTAATGGAGCCAGCGTAGGGCTTTGACCGAGTATTGACGTTTGACAAAGTTTGTCGTTTGAGGACTGATGACCGCTAGAGTATTTTCAGGCATAAAGCGTTTTCGGTACACTAAAGAACACGCTTTGGCGATGGTACAAGCTTCTTTCAAAGGATCGATCCCTCCGTATTCCATGAACAATTCTCGAAATTTTCCACAACAACGTCGTAAAATGTCCACGTCAGATCGACAATACTTTAACATTTCTTCTTGAAAATCAAAGGGGTCCGAGGCGTGAGTCTGGTACCAAGCATAGAAAGCTTCTCGTTGTTCGGTGCGCATGTTGTCGGGGTCGTAGTCGTCAGCCTCAGGCAAATGGGGTAGAACGGCATGTTGATTGGCTTCGGTATTAAAAAAGTGTGGAAAATAACCTTTAGCCAATTCTGTCATTCCAAACGTTTTAGGCATACGACTCAAAGGCATGGCCAAGTAACACAATGAATCTTTAAACTGTACTTGTCCTACTTGCATAGAAATAATTTTGACTCCGTTTAAAGTCACTTGAGGCCGTTCGGTACTTTGTTCCGCATAGTATCTGAGCAGAAATTGCCCATCGTATCCCGAGAAATTGTGAGCCATGACCGTGGCATGGCAATGACAATTGCCGTAACGTTCGATGTCTTCTGGACTCCACGTTTCGTCGATGGGGTTAAGGATCCATTGGGCAAAATCGGCTAGCGTGTTTGACCCTCGAAAGATTTTTTCACGTCCTCCAGGAATCTTGCTGCAGTGAGGGCAATGACTAAAGATGGGCTCTTGGATACAATGCTCGCACGCACGGTGAGCTACGCAGAAATTAGGAATGTGAATACCAGTTTCTTGCATGCATTCGAAATCAAAAAAGATAAAATTCCCTTTCTTCTGGGTATCATCTGATCGGGGTTGATATTTTTGAATGAAGCATTCGTGTTCCAAATCCACGATTTGGTGACAAATGTGACATCGTTTCTTCCCTCGACAAACGTGTAACTTGGCACTATTGGTACGTATGCCTTGTCCACAAGTAGGGCACAATCTCAGGAGTTGACAAGCACTTTTCTGCTGTGAACCTTGCATCTTCAAATGTTGTTGGTAACAGGTAGGACTGACAAAAGTGCGCTGACACACAGGGCAATGCACTCTTTCTTGTCCTTGGTCCAGACAAGGTTGTGAGGCCAAACATCCCTCACATTTTGATCCACAATGCTTGTGTTGTTCTCGATTGTTATAACCATAGTCACATTTTTCACAGTAGTAACTGTATTTCAGAAATCCAGTGATACTGGTAATGGTATCAAAATGACCATCGTGATGATAGACGTGAATGTATTTTCCGTCTTTGAAATCGTGGCCTCGAAACAAAAGTGGACCACGCACTTCTTGAGGGTGTACTTTCAAGGTGTAACGTGGAGCCAAGACGTCTTGCAATTGTTGCATTTCTGGAATGCCACAAGGGGTGTCTTTGGATATCCCTGCTTGCTGTAACAGGAGTTCTGCTTCACTTCTTTGTTTGGCTCGGTCCGATTGTTGAATAGTTTTCCAGGCTCTTTTCCATTCTGCCGTATCGTTCTTGTTGGTATACATTTGTCCCACGACGATGGCACGGGCTAAACACATCTGGTCTTGAGGATTGTTAATTTGGACGAGGCTTCGCTTCATGTTGCGAAGGCTGTCGACCAATAATACTTTTTTGCGTCCTGTCCCCTGGGGAAGAGACACGTGGGTCATGAACAGTGTGGCTTTTCCGTCGGCGATGTGAAACTTGTCATTGGATTGTTGCACATGTTGAATTTTGTCAATGACTTTGGAAGGTGTTAATTGTGATGGGTTAGTAAACTCGATCCAAACGGGAGACTTTAAATTATCGTGATGAATAGAAAGTCTCAAGCGATCGTCTTCTTTAGCTTGACATTGCTGTTTCAATGCAGTTAACACAGAATCCCACACCTCGGTAATGAACCCTTCTGTATTCTCCAAAGGTACATTGGCCTTGAAATCTTTAAACTTTACGGCATACGTGTAAGCCGATGTTTTAAATTTTCGAGAGGAACGCTTTTCTGTCTCTCGAATGTGATAGTAATTTTCAGGGTTTACTAAGGGTGGTGCACTTTGCTTGGAAGTCGATTGTCTGGGTGTAGATTCGGGCTCACTCATGTCATCTTCAAAATCACTGGCATGAATTTGAGCCAAGACTTCAGCTACTGTGCTAGGCGATACATTACGTTTCTGTCTCTTACTGTCTTTTCCTTTCTCCACAACATGATGTGGTCTTTTCATCTTGTCTGCAAAAAGTCAAATGACTACCTTTTAAAGACCATAACTCCTATATATTCATGTTCGATCCGTGCATATATAAAGGGTTAGTGTCTAACCTTTCAGTATTCATTTCACTCTCACATTGACCAGAACGATGAAAGAACCTACAGAAGTGGAACTTCTCATTAGAGCTTTACGTGGGGTCATACGAAAGTTTTCGTCAGACCAGCCGACGGCCTACTCTCCCTCCTATCGAGATAAAAGTCAAGATACTTGCTATATCTGTAAGAAGAAAGGACATTGGGCTACAGAATGTTCAGATCGTGACAAAAATAAAAAAGGTACCAATAGAGACAAAAGTCAAGATACCTGTTATTATTGTAAAGAGAAAGGACATTGGTGTCCAAACTGCCCTAAGAAACAACAGGAGCAGGAGGAGGAGGAGGAGGAGAAGGAGGAGGAGGAAAGAAATTCTGAACAGGAGGAGGAAGAGGTACCCTCCCCCAAGGAAGAACCCCGACACGTTCACAAAGACAAGAAAAGAAGACGAAACGAAAGTGAAGAGGAAGAAAAAGAAAAATCTGTGACAGTAAAGAAAATGAAAAAACAGAAAGAGTGAAACAGAAGAAAACCTATGAACTTTTTTAAAGTGGTCTTGTGTTATGTTGTGATATTGAATTGTGACGTTTGTACTAGAATACACCAGAGAGAAAAAACGTAAGTGTCTCTTGGTTTTGATTTGATAGTATAATTACCTACACTCACACATTCCTTCACTCACACGTACATCATGGGTTTTTAAAAAAATATAATAAAAAGGACTTTTGAGTTTTCATTGAAATAGGCAATTGACATAGTATTTCTTTTCGAAATAATTGGAGTGGCCCTGAAAAGGACCGTTGGTGTTTTGTGTGTTTAAAACAAAACAAACTCAGAAACGGGACGAAATCCTCTTGAGCTGTCTTAAGCCTTTGCCACGGCCAAGGCCTACTTCGGGACTGGTGGTTCCTGTCAATGATTTGGTAGAAATCACTAACGGTGGTAAGGTAGACGTAGTCACAGAGAGATCGGGTTGTTTCGCTCGAGAAGGTCTTTTTCTCTTCGGTCGTGATAAAGAAGTCTGATACATTTGTTTCAGACTCCTTAACTCAGCTAAAATATCTAAAAGTACCGTCGTGACCGTTTGATTTTCACTATTTTCTTTCTGTCCTTGGTCTTCATTCTTCTCCGTTGCTGCTGCTGCTACTGTTTCTTCCTGGTGTTTTCTTCTTGCTTCTTCTTCCTGCTGTTGCATAAGAAAAGCTTGTTCTTCTACTTTCTGTTGTTGTAAAAATCGCTCCAATTCTTCTTTTTGTCTCTGCTTAAAATCATCGACGTGTCCATAAGAAGATACAGAAGGCAACGAAGGTTCCGGAATAAATTCTTGCGATGTTAAAAAATCCACAATATCCCAGTTAAAATCAACTTCTTCTGGATGTAGATTTGTCATGACTTTAGTAGTCACTGTTGGTCCATGACTTGCTGTCTCTACTCCTGTCTCACTCCAATTCATTGTCTTCTTACTGTCCGCCATGATTGACAACTCTCTTGAATCGATTGATTGCGCACAGGCGCTAGTACCTCTATATAGAAAAGGTGACGTCACAGACTGCTCTCTTCCGATTGGATGGCTGTGACTGACTTTTGTAACGCACGTTTGGATTGGTGGATACACTCAATCCGTTTCAATCCGCTCTTCCCCTATAAATAACCGCAGTACACGGCATTCGCTTCACCTGTTCTCATCAGAAGATGTGGACTAATGTTGAATCGTCAACCCTTGTGTCAAGTATGCTGTTTAGGACTGACATACCCATGTATGTCAGATCCTCATGGAGTGTCATTCATATGACGGAGACAGCCTATTGGAAGAGAAGAGTCTATGTGGAAAGACAAGGTTGCTTGAAGAGAGTTCTCTTCTATGGACCCACAGTAAGGAGAAGTTTAAGGAAGAGAAGAAGATCTGTGAGATGTCCTCTGTGTTAACAAGACAATGTTAACATTACACATAACGGCCCTTTTCAGGGCCACTCATAGGTCTCGAAAAGATAGTAGCTTTCATTGCCACCCTTTTTTCCCTTGTTATATTTCCCTTGTTATATTTCCCTTGACGCTATATAGGCCCACTCTGTTAAATTTCCCTTGACGCTATACAGACCCACCCTGTTCCATTTCCCTTGACGCTATAGTACCCCAAGCTGTTTTGACGCTATAGTGCCCCAAGCTGTTTTTGACTGGATTTTCCCTTGACGCTATAAATCTTGACGCCATAGTGCCCCAAGCTGTTTTTGACTGGATTTTCCCTTGACGCTATAGTGCCCCCTATTACTACTATTATCTTTTACATACATTTTCCAGTCCAACAATAATGTCTATTCTATATAATTATCTTTTAACTATTTTATCATATTATCCAGTCTGACAATCATGTTTGTTTTATATAATTATCTTTTAAATATTTTATCATATTATCCAGTCCGACAATCATGTCTGTTCTATATAATTATCTTTTAACTATTTTATCATATTATCCAGTCCGACAATCATGTCTGTTCTATATAATTATCTTTTAAATATTGTATCATATTATCTAGTCTGACAATCATGTCTGTTCTAAATAATTATCTTTCAAACTATTTTATCATTTCCAGTATGACACTCATGTCTGTTCTATATAATTATCTTTCAACTATTTTATCATTTCCAGTCCGACAATCATTTATGTTCTATATAATTATCTTTTAACTATTTTATCATCTCCAGTCCGACAATCATGATTTATGTTCTATATAATTATCATTTAAATATTTTATCATATTATCCAGTCCGACAATCATGTCTGTTCTATATAATTATTTCTTCAATATTATCCAATTCTAGAAATATTATTGTCTAAATAATGAGCACTCTCTATTTCCGCTTTACAGTCCAAACACATATTTTCCCCCTCTCGAATACTATCTCTGAAACAGGATTGTAACTGAAAAGATATTTGGACCGAGTGAAAAGAACACAATGTGAGTGAATGGAAGTTTATGAAATGAATAAATATTCATGACAATGCATAGATGTACAAACACACCGCTACATTTATATGATACAAGACGACCAAACGGAACATGTGATGTAAATAAAGATTTATATATAGTAAATATTAATATGGTTCTTACATCATATATATATATATATATATATATATATATATATATATATATATATATATATATATATATATATATATATATATATATATATATATATATATATATATTAAAGGTTAGGCTGCTACCCTTTTTGGGGTGGGGTGCTTCCAATTTATTTAAATTAATATAGAATACCGACCATGGCTCGTTTTTGTCAGAAATTGAAGTAGTGATAGAGAGATGTAAAGCTCTGAGTCCCCAGTCAGCGGTGCCGACAGTTAAATTAATGAATATACAAATTGAAATTTAAATAACAACAATTTAATATCATTCAAACTGTAATCTCTCAAATACAATTCAGCTCATATCATATCACTCCACCAAGTGACGACCTAGTTCATCCTTTTAATTAGTGTGTGAAATTTTCACTTTTGTCCTGAGTCCTACTCATGTGGATGTTTATTATCTTTTCCTTTGTCTCCCTCCGTTCTTCCCTCTGCTTCTCCCTCTGACCTTCGTTTTCTCTTGCGTCTCTTCACACTCGGACCACAGCTGGGTTAATTCCCTCTGGTCCCTAAAACTTCCTTCTAACTTTTCTTTTGTCTCACAGAGACTCGGACCTAAAACTTCTTTTATTTTGTCTTCCAGAGACTCGAACCACTAAACTGGGTACTTCCCTCTGGTCCCTTAAAGCTTCTGTTTCGAAGCTTTCTGATTATTCTCAGAAAAATTCCGCCATTACGAATGGTCTCGGAGTAGTTTTATTTGGTTATCCGTCTCGCCAAATAATTGTAAACCTACCAAAGTTCTGGTTCTAAAAATGACACATTTAAACTTAAGATTCCAATGTCTGGCACGCCTAACTCAATTCCAATTCGAGGCTGGTTCCAAATGATCAGACATCGCCCCTCCCAACTGTCTGTCAAAGATGGTTACGCTCCTTTGTTCCAACAAGAAATCGTCACTTACCCGTGAAAAAGGTTTCGTAACTGAATTTGGCAAAAATAAACCGCGCATCTCTAGTTTATGTCTATGTCAATTAACTATCTGGACCCCTCAGACATTTTGCCGGCGAGAAATTATAGCCTCATGGTCAAACATAACCATGATAACATCTGGTTTCTTCTATCCTATGTTGTTTTAGATGAATTTACTTAAATGGCTACGCTGCTACACTGCATGTCGATAGCTAAACTCATTTCTTATCCATGTCACAGAGAAATCTAGCAGTTTTTGTTAACCTTAGTTTTCTATCTCAGAATAATCGTCTCAGACCAGTCATCTCAGTTAAGGTGTTCACGCGCTCTGAACTACTTTTAAAAAAAGAAACACTTGTTGGGTTCTGCTGTGCTTGACGTAGTTGTTCTAAAAACAAGCAACAACTATATAACAAAAACATAGTAACTTAAGGTCAATCTCTGAGAAAACACCATACAAAAGACACGCATGCATACATGTCGAGCGTTTTGATATTATGCTAGTTCGTTCCACACATCATGGTTAATTTTATCCTATATGCAGCCCTAGCTCAGAATTTGTAGTAAAAGTAATAAGATTGAAATTTTCTCTAATTTGTATGAAATTTTCTCTAAATTGTATTAAAATAATTTTTCATTTTCTTCTAAAATATTTTTAGTTTGATTTCATTTAATTCTATATATTACAAATATATACTATTATAATACAAATTAGGTCCTTATGAGTTCAGGCCAAACTGTCTAGCACTGGAGCGATAAATCAAGTTAGTTGTTTAAGAAATTAGTGTTGGAAGAAAAGGGTTGTGACTCTAAAACAATCATTGAACACGAACAGCTACGAATGTGTTTTTAGTGTTAAGATGTTAATCTAACATTGGATTATTTTTTTAAAAAAAATTCCTATTCTTTAATATAATGTATTGGAAAGTTTAATTCTTGTAGAACTTATATTTAATTGTACTTATATTGTTGATTATAGTAACATTCGACGTACGCTATCAACTTCATGCTCAGTAAAAGTTATTTCAGAAATGAAATCGGCTTTAAATGATCGAGTTTAATATGTTGGCATTCTAGATTACATTCATTAAAATATGTCTCTACTAAATGATTGCAGTATTTAATCTGAAATATTGATTTTTTTTATTCTTTAGCTATCGTGAATTTATTCGACATTTAATTACCTAGGTTGTATTCAAAAAGGCAGAAATCACACAAATATGTGATGTTGGTAAGTAATGGAATATCGTAGTTTTATATGTATCTCTTATATCTGTAATTTAAGTTTATGTAGATTTATATTAAAATGTAAATTTATATATTGAGTGTTTCAATAAAAGAGTCGTTTTGTCGAAACTCAGAGGAGACTTGTATCATTACAGCATCTCTGGACCTCTCGCGTTGCCAAATTCCCCAAGATGTAGCCGTATTTGCTACCGTTTTGAGTGACGACCTTTTGCGAGAGCCTATGCTCTTTTTCTCTCTTTCCCTTTCCTTCCCTCAGATCATGGAAAACAGAATTGCTAAAGACTTTATGAAAATACATTTTTCATATATACGTTGGAAAAGACTTTTCATAAAATATTTTCAGGTCAGCGTCATTATATGCAATTAAAGAGACCTAAGTAGTTTTAAATAATAAGTGTGAAACAAATATATACTGTTAGCTACGTTTAATGACGCTAATTTGACAATTGGATTTGCTACAGATATGATAAAATTCTCAGTGCTGTGTGAAATGAGCTATGATAGAAAACACTGATCCATAAACCTATACACGTCATAGCCTACCAATTATCTTAACAACTACGGACAACTTTGTAACATCCAGAAATGTGTTATGTCAAACATGCTTTATTTTAATTTTGTCAAGCATCTGCATTGTGTCTCAGTTGAATCATACATATACCTGTATTATTTATTGGCAAATAATGTACTTATCAGCCAGAAGAAAGGAATCATTTATCCGTTAACACACTAAACCATAACTATATTTAACTGCAGCACTTGACATTTCCAAGATAAAAAAATAATAATTTTGTAAAGAATCCGCGAACTTGAAAGTTTAGCACATGGTTATCCGCTAGGGGGCATATTTGTAGGGTCTTCTATACGGTGGTGGGGTGAGGGGTAATTTTTTGAAAATTGGAACTGATGAAATGAAACGGTTTATTGTCATAAATATTCATTATTTATTGTCAATTTTATATAACATCTATATATTAAAGGTAATAGTATCTTATTACTATGCGACGTTTATGTTGCTATTTTTCTTTGCTCACGCGTTTATACTATGTAAATCGGATGCAACGGTTACATCACAGTCCTCATTAACATATTTGTATTAATGCTCCGCATGTAAATATTGGGACGTGGACACGAGTGAAAGAATTCTTTTTACTTTAAAGGAAAATATTGCGTGAGAAAAAATAATCTACGTTGGGGTTTGAACCGAGACAAAGAAATCCTGGTAGCGGCGGTTACATTATATGTCTCCCCACTCAGACAAGCCTCGTTGGGAGACACATGATTTTAACCCCTTGACTGAGATTTCCTTGTCTCTGTCCAAACTGCAACATTGATTCTATATGTATCAGAAGTTACAAAAGATTTAGATGTACATGACATTAGTTTACTTACGCTGATAAAAAAGAACGAAGATTAGCAAAACTTGCATATGAACGTAGACAGAATAATAATAATAATAATAATAATAATAATAATAATAATAATAATAATAATAATAATGAGGACTTTGTATAGCGCCTAATCTTTAGAAGTTCTAAGCGCTATGATGATATGACTACACTACAGAAAAACAATAACAAAAACCATGAAATTGGAAAACATAAAAACATGCTGAAAACATATAAGATACAAAACATTATTAGGTCTCTAAGTTTGTTCCTGCAGTCGAAAAAGGTGAGTTTTAAGAGCACTCTTAAAAGGGACCACTGTGTCTTTGTGTCTAATTTCTATGAACAATTCGTTCCACATCGCCGGTCACTGGTATGCAAAAAAAAGTTGTCCATATGACTTCGTTTTTATAGTGAGAACAATGAGTATACAATTGTCAGAAGAGGGGCGTAAGTATCTTGCTGGTTTAAATACATCGGTGAGGCTGGATAGATATGTTGGACTGGAGTCTGTCATTGAAACATAGCACAGAGAACAAATTTTGTGTTTCATTCTGTATCGAACTGATAGCCAGTGTAGGGTACAGAGCAGTGGTGAGGTGTGCTCTGATCGAGGTACAGTACTCTAAAGATGATCCGTGCACCTGTGTTTTGAAGTTTCTGGAGTAAATATTGTGACGAACCAGACATAATTGAGTTACAATAGTCCAGTTTTGATAGTACTAATGAACACACAAGTGTTTTACTGACATTAACTGAAAGATATTTGCGAATTGATCTGACGCGTCTCAGTTCAAGATATGCAGCCATGCATATGTTCATAACATGTTGGTGCAATGTGAGAGTACTGTCTAGAGTAACACCTAGGTTTCGTACTGACTCTTAGAATTTAATGTTGGTGTTGCTGATATGTATTGTCTGATATACATGATGTGAATGAGAAAGTCTTTGTGTTGTGCTCAGAATGGCCTCGGTTTTATCATCATTCATCTGCAGCTTGTTACATGTCAGCCATGATTTCACATCAGAAATGCACCTCTCTACTCCATGGATGGTAGCATAAACTTCAGTTGGGTGGCTAGACTTGTATTTTTGAGTGTCATCAGCTTACAGTTGGTGAGACACTGGCGATGATCTATGACACTTGAGAGCGGCGTGAGTGTAAAGAGTGGAGAGAACAGGTCCATGAACAGACCCCTGTGGAACACCACATCATATATCAACTGGGCTGGAATGTATTCCATTTGCATATATAATTTGTGTCATGTTGACTAATGAAGACTTGAACCACTTTAAGGCTATCTTCTGAATGTCAAATACATGCTGGAGACGGTGAAGTAATTTATAATGGTATTGTGTCAAATGCTGCAGAGAAATCAAGGAGGGTGAGGACTGTAATATTTCTACTATCCAAAGCAGAGAGAATGTCATTAAATACGTTCAGAAGAGTAGTTTCAGTACTGTGGCAACGGCGATATGCAGATTGTACATTGCTAATAGGACTGTTTGAATGCAAATGAGATACAAGTTGGGTTAGAACAACCTTTTCTAAGATTTTTTATATGAATGGGAGATAAGAAACTGGGTGGTAGTTCTTTAAATCGTTATGGTCAAGTGTTGGTTTCGTCAGCAGAGGCTTTACGATGGTAGTTTTGAATAATGATGGGAATTCTCCCGATGAGAGAGATTTTAATAACATTAGTTAGTGAAGGTAATATTGGATCTAAGCACACAAGCAGCAGTGATGTAGGAATTTGATCAGTTCAAGACTTTGGTGCAATCTTCATCACGATTGTCCATACTAAATCAATAGAGACAGGCTCAAATGCTTCTATTGGTTGTCGCTGAAATTCTGTATCATAACTGTATGGTGACGAGTCAGTTGAAATTGTGCAATCAAGAGAATTTCTAATGGTTTGTACTTGTCACGGAAGAAATTTGCAAATAGGTCCAGAAGGTCTACTGGAGAGAAGGTAGTTGGAAGTAGTGTACATTTGTTCCTTGACATTAGTTTGTTAGTTATCTCGAAGAGCTCTTTGCAGCTGGAACTCTCCGTGATCTTAGTACTGTAGTGGCATAATTTTGCTAAATGGACAATGTTTGTGACGTTCTTCTTAGCGGCTTCATAGAGTTGTTTATGAATAGCGAGTCTTTTGGAAAGCCAAAGCCTCTTTTCTTTTCGGCGATGTCTTTTAGCAGTGCAAAGCTGCTGGTCTCTAATACTACTATACCATGGAGAACACTTTTGTTTTTATTGATACTCTGCATTTGGTGGCTGGGGCATGTTTTTCAAGCAATGAACGTAGGCAGTTATTCAGTTGTTCTGCTGTAGGATGTAAGTAAGTTGTTTTCTCAGATGTCGTGCATACATTGGTCCGATTTATCATACGGAGGTTTGTCTTAGTAGCAAATAAAGGTGGAGGGTTATGGACTGATACGTCGAGATGGCATATAATGCAGAGGTGATCTGATACAAGTTCGTGGGATACAAGGGTGTATTGCAGAATATTATCATCAGGTCTATAAAGAAACCAGTCTAAAATGGAATGGAATGTAGGAGTTTTGATGTGTATGGGTTTCCAGGACAGTCAAAGTGAAAGTTGAAATCTCCAAGAATAATCAGGTTGCCACCTATCGATTTTCCATATTCCAAACAATTCAAAAACTGCTCCAAAAAGAGAGATTCAGTCAGCTTGTTTTTTCTGCTAGGAAGTGGGCGGTATAGACAGAAGAAAAGGTTTCGGTCAGGAATAATACGTCGATAATCTGGTCGTAGATAAAATTAACTATTTCTGTGTGCTTTTCCGGTGATCCTACTGATTGAGCGTTGAATAATGCAATACGTAATGGTATTCCTGGGACAGTTGGCACAATATTTGACGATTTAAGATGGTTTTGAACCAGGTTATCAAAATTAACGGCCGAATGTTTAAATTTTTTATCTGTTACGGACGAAAGGGAGATAACTGGAATTCTCCTTCCTGTTCTACGCCGGCCAGCTTTGAAATAACGTTCTTTTTTCGCTTCCGTTTACATTTAAGTAATGATGAATGTAGTTCCAGTTCATTTAGTCTTGAGCACTATGTAGTATTAAGAGCCAAGGTGTGGTCATTTAATGCAATTAATGAGGGTTCATCATAGCGTAAGCGGGTTGACTGTCGATCACGTGATGGCGGGTTGTTACAAAACAAATGACGTCTTAACAGTGGAACAAAACAGCTGGGAAGAATTCTAATTGTTCTCGTTTCCAAAACAAGGAGATGAAGAAACACATACGAACTGAGCAGCCAATGCATGATGAAACACAATAATGTAGACGAAGATAAACAACAAGCACATATGAAAAATAGTACAAAAACGGAAGAGCTTCGTCAAACAGTTAAGCGATATCAGCCATCTTTCCAGATGCCCAGCAAACGGAGACAGTATACAGCGAGATTACTGAACAGAATTTTAAAGTTTAGTTAAAGACTAGGAAGGACAGATCTAACATTTTAAATACAAATCTGCATATAAATTGTAGACAGTTAATCAGTCACAAGTACGATTAAGTCAATAGCACATGATTTGTCTGAGCCAACAAAATATGTTGCACAAGATAGCACCATCTCTCTCTCTCTCTCTCTCTCTCTCTCTCTCTCTCTCTCACACACACACACACACACACACACACACACACGAGAAGTGAAAGGCACTGCGATGGGTTTTTTTTTATACAGACTGCTGGATTTGGGCTCTGTTTATTTATGAAATACGTTTGATCAACTCGACTTATGTCATTTCATTTGAAGACCCTGTTCAAATAAATGTCTGGATATCTCATATACATACGTCGGGGTTATGTTGATAAAGGGGGTACTGTATGACTTCGAACCTTTCGCGTGCATTATCTCCTTTCCAATTTTAAGACAAAAAATAAACATCCCAGCATCACGAACCCCTACAACCCATCCCAAAGCCACCTCCCCCCTCTACATTGTTTCTCTCATGCTAATATATCTATCCTGCGGATATAAAGGTACACTTGGTATAGTGATATACGACTTACTCTCGTTGTTTTTATGAGCTAGTTATCTGGTAAATCGTATTTAAGAAATCATAAGTCGGAATTACGAAATGAAAGATATATTTCAACGGGCACTAAAAGACATCCATGGACTGTTAGTGCCACGTCGAAATACATATTCTATCTAGTGTTTGCTATTTACTATCCCGTAATTATGAGTGCTTTGTATATCTATATTATGTATATTATTGTCAATATAATGATTTCAGTAAGGGTAATTTACTTAATATCATTATTGGTGCTAATATTCTAACATCGCAGTTTTTTCACTTATAGAGAGGAGTCCTGTATACTGAATTGTACAACGTCTTTCATATAATTGGCCCATAGTCAATGCACTGATAAAATTGTCTTCTGTTTGTTCCTTTTGCGTCTTCATAATTAAAATGTTATGTATGTAGATTCATATTTTCAACAAAGCACACTGCGATTGTGCGTATTCAATAATCTTAGTGTTTACAGTGAATCGTACTTTTGCACGCTGATAACCTCGGTTGTTCATATGTGGAAACATTATTTATGTGTGCTATGTGTAGAACTAAAAAACTACATAGCCGTTTTTGCAATCTGGATTTTTTTACTTAGATTTTCTATGCCTCTCAAATGTTTGACATGTACTTTATATGTTTGAAGGTTGTTTTACAAGGACACTGAGTTTCCTGGAATTTCATATTTTTCATAGTATTCATTAGAAAAAATATGAAAGTCCATGAATGTAAGAAGGAGTGTTGTTTTTGTAAAACATCATTAATAATTAACGAAAGAGAAGTTGCCAAAATAAATAGCTAGTCACGCAGTGACTCCAAGAAGTAACCGGCGAATCCGCCATCATCAATCCACTCACATATTAAAGTTTTCCATTGCCAGATTTACAAAACATGAATCTGACACTCGTTGTTGAACAGCAACAAAGTGAATTTACTAACCGCAGCGCCGTTGTTTTTGTTGATTTGTGGTGATGAGTCACTAATCACAGTAGTCGATCTCGAAGTAATTGAACGGCATTGTAATCCCAAGAGTGTGTACAATCATCAGAAAGGTTGTTAGGGTCGCATGGTCCACCAAAGGCTTTTCTTTTCTATAGTGTACATTGCTGGCGTGACACTACTTGTCAAGTTAGATAATTCCTCTTTTCCTGTGTAAGTATTGGTGTGTTAGTGGCAGGGGTGCGGCTGATTGATCCGAATAGTATTATTGTTCCTCAAATTCAGGACAATATATTAACTGAGGTGCGGCTGCTTGATCCGATATATAAGTGGCTGATGAGGTCCGGACAGTTATAGTTGAATTCAGTAACTCCCCATTAGTTCGGCTAGATCACATGAATAGGCAAGTTCTCGAGATAAAAGTGAGTAGTAGGATCCGTGATTTGTGCTGTGTTGTGAAATATAGTCGTAATAGAAGGTGTAAATAGGGAGAAAACTGAGCAATCAGATTCCTTCCTATTTGAAGTAATCCTTTTTTTGTGTTCATGTTGTAAGTCTGCAGACATGTTTTTATGGGATGTTCGTTGGAAATAGAAAGTGTTCATTTTTTGAACTTTAATATTGTTCTGGAAATATTGTGAGTTATTCAAATGAGGTCTGGACAACGCCTTCTTGAAAACGTCACGATTCTTTGTGATCCAGTACATTCCGGGTTTTGAAATTTCATAGAACTTTATCAGGGTGAGCTTGAATTCACTTCATAATTCTTAAGTTCCTCTCACATTATAATTGATACATTTTATAATTAAATTGTTCGTTAACTGTTTAAAGCAAGTATGTCAATACAATACTCAAAACATCTCACCAAATGCTTTTTAGACACACCATGTTCATCCACTTGACCCATACATTTATTGTGTTTTTTTTAAAAAATGTCCTTTAGAACACTAATTTTTCCAGTTTGAGGATGGAAAACAACCCATGTGCGGATGGGGTATTCAAAAATCCACTGACGGCCTTAAAAGTCATATTCCATTTTCATTTTATAACTTTCAATAATTACATTATTTGTTAAGTTTTACTAAACTTCTTGTATTTTTTATTTCGGTTATTTAATTATGACCATATAGTAGTATAACTGAAACGTTTTTCAACAGTATAATGTGGAAATGTCCCCGTGTGGTTGACCCAAACACAAGTCGCTCAGCGTATTGCGGCAAAAAAGCCAAACACTTTACAGAAGCTATCCAAATCCCAGGTGACATAAGAGCAAGAGACCGGTGGAATATTCTCGTTCCTTGCAACGATTTCAGCGGTGTTATCAGCAGTGACTCCAATGGTTGCAAATCTGCGGCATTAGGGTCTAACTGAACAGCATCCGGAACGGTGTTAAGAAAAAGACTGTTGGCGGTCGCATAGAGGTTAGATCGATACAAAAGCAAAAGGACATTGCTATATCAGAAGTGGTCGACAAAAATACCAACATGCAGAGGTCTTCACGTACCCGGGTACAACAAGCTGAAGGCCACGCGTACATTGACCAATCCTTATTTACTTGCGATGCCAAATTAGTTTAGCACTTTTGTGGTGTCTTTGTGAGAAATGTACATACATCGATAGTGCCAAATACACAGGGAACTGGACTTGTCAACCTGGATTTGACGACAGGACCTGACACTCAGTGGGTTACATGGTGACACCTCAACATCGTTTGTACTTTGACTCGTAATGGCTTGCGCCACATGTTGAATTTGTTAATGATTTCACTCTGCACTGTAAAGATCCACTGTTTTATTCAACGATACAAAATGAATTTGATAAACCAGTATGTGGTAAGCTTGTTGCTGCAGCTTTGCATGCACTTGAGCTACAAAACACGCACGCTCTTATTGATTACACGTTAAAGTACGTTTAATGTTATAAAAAATGTCGCTTAAAATTTACGAATGTTACTGATGTCAGATAAAGTTTGCCACTGAAGCGGATTTGTTTGAGTTTACTAGTCGTTGATGCAGATCCAGGTGAGCTTGTGATATTTGAAGATCAAACCGTTAAACTTAAGACGCCTAATAATGATATTGACATTCAATATATTATAGTGATGTTGAAGGGCGTTGTTTCAAATAACTTGGCTGAGATCATTGAAAGCGGAAGAATTAGAGACGCTGTTGTGTCCGTCCATTGCTGATGACAAAGAGTACAATTGTAGTAATTTCGGGTATGGGTGGGGTAATTACAAACATATTACCCAGCGTAGGAAAAGGGAGGGAAAATGTTTATGGTAAATGGTCGATTTATTTTCAGTTCTGCGGGGATAGTTTTGATTCACCTAAAACGTTACATCTTAAAGGTGCGCGAATGTTGACTATACCACCTGGTGCAAAACCACTGGGAGATTGTTTTTGGAAAGGTGAAATGGTATTTACCGCCGCATTTCACCGTTCACCAGCACATAGTTTACACCAACATTGACTCTGGTGAGATATCCAAAGTCTTGACTGTTATTCATCAATGATGCACTTTTGCGAGTAACAGTTATTGGACAAGGACAGTTATTAGATTAAAAAAGGTACAGGTTTAAATGGTGTGCTTTTAAATGAAAATGGCACTAGGCCAACAAAACGCACACTCGCAAGTAAATTATTCGCGAGGCTGATATTTTCTATACTTGTGCGACAGTTGTTCCATTAAAAAAGGATAATTAGAAATTCGTCTTGCACCTGAGTGTGATGAATCCGGACAGGGTCTACTAGTCATGGAATTGCACTATGCTATCATCTGGACCCTCGATGTTAGCGTCGTGTGTGTGTGTGTGTGTGTGTGTGTGTGTGTGTGTGATTAGGATTTTTAACGTAGCTATAACATTTTTTTCAGTCATATCGCTACGATGTCTGCAGTGAGGCAGTTTATAGTGATGTCTAGCGCTGGGGCATCATGCCGTAGACATGTAGCATGATGTCTCACCCAGTCATGTTATCCTGACACCAGGCCGGCCAGTCCTAACACTAGCCTCTTAATGCCGAGCGCCAAGCGAGGCAGCTGATAGTACCATTTTTGTAATTCTTTGGCATGACCCGACCGGGGATCGAACCCACGACCTCCCGCTTCTGTGGCGGACGCTCTAACCTCTAGGTCACCGGAGTGGTGTTAACGTCGTAAAAAATAATTGTTGATTAGCCGCAGCAACAACTTTTGACTTTGCTGTGAATGGATTTGCCAATGAGAAACGAATGTACTCCAATCGGAATTATTGTCGAGGCTATATCAATTGTAACCGGTGTCTCTAATGATTCTAGCAAATCAGATTTGATGCAATTATATCCACAAATACGTGTATATTTAGAACCACTTATAGCGGAGCAAAGTAGTCTAGGCATAGTCCGCGAACTCTATTCGGTGGCTATCGAGAACAAACTAATTAGTATGGTAGAGTTTGAGATTGTGTTGGAAGAAATGTAAAATAACCAACAGCTCCGATAAGGCAAGTATGTCAATACAATACTCAAAACATCTCACCAAATGCTTTTTAGACACACCATGTTCATCCACTTGACCCATACATTTATTGTGTTTTTTTAAAAAAATGTCCTTTAGAACACTAATTTTTCCAGTTTGAGGATGGAAAACAACCCATGTACGGATGGGGTATTCAAAAATCCACTGACGGCCTTAAAAGTCATATTCCATTTTCATTTTATAACTTTCAATAATTACATTATTTGTTAAGTTTTACTAAACTTCTTGTATTTTTTATTTCGGTTATTTAATTATGACCATATAGTAGTATAACTGAAACGTTTTTCAACAGTATAATGTGGAAATGTCCCCGTGTGTTTGACCCAAACACAAGTCGCTCAGCGTATTGCGGCAAAAAAGCCAAACACTTTACAGAAGCTATCCAAATCCCAGGTGACATAAGAGCAAGAGACCGGTGGAATATTCTCGTTCCTTGCAACGATTTCAGCGGTGTTATCAGCAGTGACTCCAATGGTTGCAAATCTGCGGCATTAGGGTCTCTCTGAACAGCATCCGGAACGGTGTTAAGAAAAAGACTGTTGGCGGTCGCATAGAGGTTAGATCGATACAAAAGCAAAAGGACATTGCTATATCAGAAGTGGTCGACAAAAATACCAACATGCAGAGGTCTTCACGTACCCGGGTACAACAAGCTGAAGGCCACGCGTACATTGACCAATCCTTATTTACTTGCGATGCCAAATTAGTTTAGCACTTTTGTGGTGTCTTTGTGAGAAATGTACATACATCGATAGTGCCAAATACACAGGGAACAGGAATTGTCAACCTGGATTTGACGACAGGACCTGACACTCAGTGGGTTACATGGTGACACCTCAACATCGTTTGTACTTTGACTCGTAATGGCTTGCGCCACATGTTGAATTTGTTAATGATTTCACTCTGCACTGTAAAGATCCACTGTTTTATTCAACGATACAAAATGAATTTGATAAACCAGTATGTCGTAAGCTTGTTGCTGCAGCTTTGCATGCACTTGAGCTACAAAACACGCACGCTCTTATTGATTACACGTTAAAGTACTTTTAATGTTATAAAAGATGTCGCTTAAAATTTACGAATGTTACTGATGTCAGATAAAGTTTGCCACTGAAGCGGATTTGTTTGAGTTTACTAGTCGTTGATGCAGATCCAGGTGAGCTTGTGATATTTGAAGATCAAACCGTTAAACTTAAGACGCCTAATAATGATATTGACATTCAATATATTATAGTGATGTTGAAGGGCGTTGTTTCAAATAACTTGGCTGAGATCATTGAAAGCGGAAGAATTAGAGACGCTGTTGTGTCCGTCCATTGCTGATGACAAAGAGTACAATTGTAGTAATTTCGGGTATGGGTGGGGTAATTACAAACATATTACCCAGCGTAGGAAAAGGGAGGGAAAATGTTTATGGTAAATGGTCGATTTATTTTCAGTTCTGCGGGGATAGTTTTGATTCACCTAAAACGTTACATCTTAAAGGTGCGCGAATGTTGACTATACCACCTGGTGCAAAACCACTGGGAGATTGTTTTTGGAAAGGTGAAATGGTATTTACCGCTGCATTTCACCGTTCACCAGCACATAGTTTACACCAACATTGACTCTGGTGAGATATCCAAAGTCTTGACTGTTATTCATCAATGATGCACTTTTGCGAGTAACAGTTATTGGACAAGGACAGTTATTAGATTAAAAAGGTACAGGTTTAAATGGTGTGCTTTTAAATGAAAATGGCGCTAGGCCAACAAAACGCACACTCGCAAGTAAATTATTCGCGAGGCTGATATGTTCTATACTTGTGCGACAGTTGTTCCATTAAAAAAGGATAATTAGAAATTCGTCTTGCACCTGAGTGTGATGAATCCGGACAGGGTCTACTAGTCATGGAATTGCACTATGCTATCATCTGGACCCTCGATGTTAGCGTCGTGTGTGTGTGTGTGTGTGTGTGTGTGTGTGTGTGTGTGATTAGGATTTTTAACGTAGCTATAACATTTTTTTCAGTCATATCGCTACGATGTCTGCAGTGAGGCAGTTTATAGTGATGTCTAGCGCTGGGGCATCATGCCGTAGACATGTAGCATGATGTCTCACCCAGTCATGTTATCCTGACACCAGGCCGGCCAGTCCTAACACTAGCCTCTTAATGCCGAGCGCCAAGCGAGGCAGCTGATAGTACCATTTTTGTAATTCTTTGGCATGACCCGACCGGGGATCGAACCCACGACCTCCCGCTTCTGTGGCGGACGCTCTAACCTCTAGGTCACCGGAGTGGTGTTAACGTCGTAAAAAATAATTGTTGATTAGCCGCAGCAACAACTTTTGACTTTGCTGTGAATGGATTTGCCAATGAGAAACGAATGTACTCCAATCGGAATTATTCTCGAGGCTATATCAATTGTAACCGGTGTCTCTAATGATTCTAGCAAATCAGATTTGATGCAATTATATCCACGAATACGTGTATATTTAGAACCACTTATAGCGGAGCAAAGTAGTCTAGGCATAGTCCGCGAACTCTATTCGGTGGCTATCGAGAACAAACTAATTAGCATGGTAGAGTTTGAGATTGTGTTGGAAGAAATGTAAAATAACCAACAGCTCCGATAAGGCAAGTATGTCAATACAATACTCAAAACATCTCACCAAATGCTTTTTAGACACACCATGTTCATCCACTTGACCCATACATTTATTGTGTTTTTTTAAAAAAATGTCCTTTAGAACACTAATTTTTCCAGTTTGAGGATGGAAAACAACCCATGTACGGATGGGGTATTCAAAAATCCACTGACGGCCTTAAAAGTCATATTCCATTTTCATTTTATAACTTTCAATAATTACATTATTTGTTAAGTTTTACTAAACTTCTTGTATTTTTTATTTCGGTTATTTAATTATGACCATATAGTAGTATAACTGAAACGTTTTTCAACAGTATAATGTGGAAATGTCCCCGTGTGGTTGACCCAAACACAAGTCGCTCAGCGTATTGCGGCAAAAAAGCCAAACACTTTACAGAAGCTATCCAAATCCCAGGTGACATAAGAGCAAGAGACCGGTGGAATATTCTCGTTCCTTGCAACGATTTCAGCGGTGTTATCAGCAGTGACTCCAATGGTTGCAAATCTGCGGCATTAGGGTCTCTCTGAACCGCATCCGGAACGGTGTTAAGAAAAAGACTGTTGGCGGTCGCATAGAGGTTAGATCGATACAAAAGCAAAAGGACATTGCTATATCAGAAGTGGTCGACAAAAATACCAACATGCAGAGGTCTTCACGTCCTGGGTACAACAAGCTGAAGGCCACGCGTACATTGACCAATCCTTATTTACTTGCGATGCCAAATTAGATTAGAATTTTTGTGGTGTCTTTGTGAGAAATGAACATGCATCGATAGTGCCAAATACACAGGGAACAGGAATTGTCAACCTGGATTTGACGACAGGACCTGACACTCAATGGGTTACATGGTGACACCTCAACATCGTTTGTACTTTGACTCGTAATGGCTTGCGCCACATGTTGAAGTTATTAATGATTTCACCCTGCACGGTAAACATCCACTGTTTTATTCAACGATACAAAATGAATTTGATAAACCAATATGTGGTAAGCTTGTTGCTGCAGCCTTGCATGCACTTGAGCTACAAAACACGCACGCTCTTATTGATTACACGTTAAAGTACGTTTAATGTTATAAAAAATGTCGCTTAAAATTTACGAATGTTACTGATGTGGGTCAGATAAAGTTTGCCACTGAAGCGGATTTGTTTGAGTTTACTAGTCGTTGATGCAGATCCAGGTGATCTTGTGATATTTGAAGATCAATCCGTTAAACTTCAGACGCTTTTTAATGATATTGACATTCAGTATATTATAGTGATGTTGAAGGGCGTTGTTTCAAAGAACTTGGCTGAGATCATTGAAAGCGGAAGAATTAGAGACGCTGTTGTGTCGATTGCTGATGACAAAGAGTACAATTGTAGCAATTTCGGGGGTGGGGGTGGTAATTACAAACATATTAACCAGCGTAGGAAAAGGGAGGGAAAATGTTTATGGTAAATGGTCGGTTTATTTTCAGTTCTGCGGGGATAGTTTTGATTCACCTAAAACGTTACATCTTAAAGGTGCGCGAATGTTGACTATACCACCTGGTGCAAAACCACTGGGAGATTGTTTTTGGAAAGGTGAAATGGTAGTTACCGCTGCATTTCACCGTTCACCAGCACATAGTTTACACCAACATTGACTCTGGTGAGATATCCAAAATCTTGACTGTTATTCATCAATGATGCACTTTTGCGCGTAACAGTTATTGGACAAGGACTGTTATTAGATTAAAAAGGTACATGTTTAAATGGTGTGCTTTTAAATGAAAATGGCGCTAGGCCAACAGAACGCACACTCGCAAGTAAATTATTCGCGAGGTTGATATTTTCTATACTTGTGCGACAATTGTTCCATTAAGATAGGATAATTATAAATTCGTCTTGCACCTGAGTGTGATGAATCCGGACAGGGTCTACTAGTCATAGAATTGCACTATGCTATCATCTGGACCCTCGATGTTAGCGTCGTGTGTGTGTGTGTGTGTGTGTGTGTGTGTGTGAGAGAGAGAGAGAGAGAGAGAGAGAGAGAGAGAGAGAGATTAGGATTTTTAACGTAGCTATAACACTTTTTCAGTCATATCGTTACGATGTCTGCAGTGAGGCAGTTTATAGTGATGTCTAGCAGTGTGGCATCATGCCGTAGACATGTAGCATGATGTCTCACCCAGTCACGTTATCCTGACACCAGGTCGGCCAGTCCTAACACTAACCTCTTAATGCTGAGCGCAAAGCGAGGCAGCTGATAGTATCATTTTAGTAAGTCTTTGGTATGACTCGACCGGGGATCGACCCCACGACCTCCCGCTTCTGTGGCGGACGCTCTAACCTCTAGGTCACCGGAGTGGTGTTAACGTCGTAAAAAATAATTGTGGACTTGCCGCAGCAACAACTTTTGACTTTGCTGTGAATGGATTTGCCAATGAGAAACGAATGTACTCCAATCGGAATTATTGTCGAGGCTATATCAATTGTAACCGGTGTCTCTAATGATTCTAGCAAATCAGATTTGATGCAATTATATCCACGAATACGTGTATATTTAGAACCACTTATAGCGGAGCAAAGTAGTCTCGGCATAGTCCGCGAACTCTATTCTGTGGCTATCGACAACAAACTAATTAGTATGGTAGAGTTTGAGATTGTGTTGGAGGAAATGTAAAATAACCAACAGCTCCGATAAGGAACTGTTTAGCGGATTTAAATATTATAAAAGTCGAGTAAAACGTGTACTATAGCAATGTGATTGGTGGTTTCTGCTTGACACTGCTCTACGTCAACACTTAACTTGTTTGTGCCACTTCATTTTCGTGAATTATTTATGCTAATAATCCACCGGTTGAACATGTGTCGTTTGTGGTCAAAATTCTTGTGAAATAGAGACAGTGACCTAGAAATGTAATAATAAGAGATCAAAAATCCAAACTCGACACAAAAACAGTAATACTTGGAGGACTGATGATGTTTGAATTATTATTTATAACAAAGAAAGTCTTTCTTTAAATGTTATAGAACTACATATTATTAGTTCACCTAGCAACTCGTTATAAATTTTATGCGACACAAATATCTCTTTCTTTCTATATAAAGTATTGTCATCAAAATTAAAACTATATGATAAACCGAATCTCACACCAGTAATGATTTAAAATTGAATTAATTAAATTAATAGAATTATGTCCAGCTAATTATATTCCTAATCAGACTGGTCTAGTTACTTCAATATTTTCGTAGATTTTAGCAGTCCTGAGAATGGATTTTCGCACGTCCTCGTTCATTTAGAGAAAACTCACAATCCCGTCGTGTTTATTTTATTAAGTCTGAACGTATGTATGTATGTATGTATGTATGTATGTATGTATGTATGTATGTATGTATGTATGTATGTATGTATGTATGTATGTATGCGTAACTCTGTAACACTTTTACGTTCATGTAATATGAGTATGATTTTAACTCCCAAGCAATCCCTGATATTTCCGTTTACATGATGTTTAGTATTGCAATCGTTTCTAACATTGAATAGAATATGCAAGCCTTTGTTATTAAATTTTGTCATAGATGTGCTATTCGCATAGATAATTGATATGTGCTGAACAAAATACAATATAAATCAATGACCATTATTACACAAATACATCATCCATATTTTCTGTATATTTGAAGACACCGTCCATCTCAAATTGAACAATATTCAATACTTTCAGTCTGGTGTCGTTGGAATCCCAATTCGAAATGCAGTTAAACCACACACAGTTGAAAGTAAAAGAGAAGAACTGGTTCGTCATGTTCATGGTGTTTTTCTGTCTGTATCAGATCTTCGTGAGTATCAGAATGTGATGGAAGACCTGGAAAAAACGGACAGTTTTGGTGCCGTTGAAACTGATTTAGGTTTACGAGAGAAAGACGAATTACACAGAGCGATGTCTGCAAGACATATATCTTTCACGGACAAAAATAACGCAACTGGGAGAGATGAGAAAGAAATACATGATGACAATGAAACAGTTTCAACCGCCCAGAAAGATGTCATAAATTCTTTAGATGACCAGAAAACGCTGAATATTAGCGGATCTCAGTTAAGTAAAACGAATGAAAGCATTACTAAGAAACGACCAGTGACACGCATATTACAAAGCCTATTTCGTACAAGGTCAAAAATGTATGAGGTCAAAGAGACTGGAGAGAAAAATAAGCAGGATTTATCGTCTGTGTTTATACATGATGAAGAGAGAAACAAGGATGATGTCAAAAGCGATGATGTTTCTGATGGTCATGACAAGAAAATGGTTGTCGAAAAAGAACTTGGTATGGTAACCATTACCACAACGGCAAAGAAAGACGAGATTGATACAGAAACAGAAATGATTGATGTGTTCCAAAGCGGGCGCGTTGACGAGGCTATCACGGAAAATATATCTAAAGTACATCAAAGCGGCACTAACAAATTTACGGATGCATCCTTCCTAATTTTTGAGGAAAATAAGAAGTCAATGCTAGATAAACCAATGGAAATTGAGACGGAGACTAAGGCAGTTGCCTCCCTTTTAACGTCGGACGAAAACGGCGAAGAGAATTTAAAGACAAAGACAGATAATATGAAGGTAGCGATAGATGCCTCAGAAAGTTTGAAAATAAAAAGAAATGATATCGAGAATATAAAACCAAACACACAAGCCTCACAAGATGTTACTGTCATCAGCAAAGAACGGACTGAGAAGAGAGACCGCACTGGTGATGATGTCAAAGATCTGCAGGAAGATATGGTAATTGATTCATATATATATATATATATATATATATATATATATATATATATATATATATATATATATATATATATATATATATATATATATATATATATATATATATATATATATATATATATATATATTCTTCTGTTAATAGATCTAACTATATGTTCATATCGGAATATATGAAATAAGGTAGGAGAATTTCGCATCCTCAAACACGTGTAAAACATAAAATGTGGTTCTATTAAAATTCAGATAATTTCAGAGATGTTCATAGATTCATTGTATCGAATTAGTAACGATTACAATTAAAAATAATATAATCTATTCCTAAATTTTAACTTCATCGATTTCAGTTTAAAGTTATGTTGCAATAGTTTGACTCTAAAGTAATTATTCATTTTCCATCATGTAGGAAGTATTTATTAAATGAAACAGATTTCCGTATGCTTCATAAAAATAACTATTCATTTCATTTGACTTCTAGAGCTCTGACTCACTGAACGATGCAGATCTGGTTTATTGGAATGAGGGATATACCCACTACAAGCTATATATCGAGGTAGATCACACTGAACCTTCCTCTTCATTCTTCATAAGAAATATTGTCCATGTTACACTTCAGTAAAACATAAATAAGATGTTGTAGCGATCAGTTATATTGTAATAAATTTGAAGTTTGCACATTTGGTTAGAGCACCCCATTTTAAGGAATGCTTAGAATTTTGTGATTACTTGTTTAATTATTGGAACTAGATCATTTGGAAATATTCCTTAGCCCGAAATAATTAGCATATTACTAGGAGCAAACGTAACGGAATGAAGTGTTTGTTCCCATGATGCCATGGTTTACTTTTGGTGAAGTAAGGTCAGAGCCGCATGAGTGTCCTTGTCATTCCATAGCTCCGATTGAAATTTAGTTGTGTACCTTGGTTGTGTTACTGCGGGTGCCGTATTTATGGTTGGAGACAATGGAATAAGAAGGGATTCTGCATATACCGTTTATGTTGTCATAGTTGCAGATGTAATTCAATTTACAGGCGAAATGTGGCTCTAAACCATGAATTGACTCACCTAAGGTATTGTAGTAAAATCAGTTCCCTATGTTAGGAGATAGTTATATAATTTTACCGTGTGAAATGCTGACGGTACTGAAAAGTGATGAAGAGAAACCATGCATATGTGCACCGCCCACCAAAATTTAACATCACTTTAAAAAGAATTGTCGTTTTGGTCTGATTATAATTGAAATTTAGAGTCCTATTGTAAACGAATGCGCATTGGAACAACGTTTGCAGTTGGTCTGGAAAAAATGGATCATGTTGAGCATTTTGTAGGTTCCACTCAATTCCGCTTATTATTGACTGGGTTCTGTCAGTTGTGCTTATTCCACACAATGTATAAGTGTTTGATTTGATCAGGGAGGGAATAATCTTGACTCAGCTGCGTGTGTGTTTCTATTTTGTCATTGAATGTTTGGAATCATTATGTGGAAAAAAATATTAACTCTTTCATTTGTGATTATCAACAAGATGCATTGGAGTTCACTTGGGAGAATTTTATATGTTGAAATGTTGTCCAAATTACAGTACAATTTCGATATGTATAATCAACCTTTAGAACCCATCATACAGCTCATGTAATTCAGATTTGCATACATTAAAAGGTACGTTCTGAAAACATTCAAGATGCTATTGAATTTGAAAGTTGAAAGAAATCTCAAACGCCTAATGAGCAATGGATTGCTTTTTTGGACTGAGAGTCAAACATGGAAATATTATATAATTCTTGACTCCAACCCAAACGTGGAAATAGCATACAATCCTTAACCCTATCCTTAACGTGGAAATAGTAGAAATAGAATATAATCCTTGACCCTAACCATATTTGGAAATAATATAAAATCATGGACCCTATCCTTAACGTAGAAATAGTATAAAATCATTGACCCTATCTTTAACGTAGAAATAGTATAAAATCATTGACCCTATCCTTAACGTAGAAATAGTATAAAATCATTGACTTTAACCTTAACGTAGAAATAGTATAAAATCATTGACCCTATCTTTAACGTAGAAATAGTATAAAATCATTGACCCTATCTTTAACGTAGAAATAGTATAAAATCATGGACCCTATCTTTAACGTAGAAATAGTATAAAATCCTTGACTTTAACCTTAACGTTGAAATAGTATACAATCCTTGACCCTATCCTTAACGTTGAAATAGTATACAAACCTATCCTAACCATAATGGTGAAAAATATACGATACTTAACCCTAACCCTAACATGAAAATAGCATACAATCATTAACCTTTTTAAATTTATGATCGCATTTTCCCTCATCGAACAATGTCTTTATGAGGCTGTCGCCTTTTGAAGACGTATCAAAATGTGTCATGTATATCATCTTTCTTTCTCCTTTGTACATTTAATATCAAGCGTCTTTCCAACCAATATCAATAACTGTCTAATGGATTTGCGTCTATTGCTGTATATTCGATATATTTCTTGGTCAACTATATCGCCATTTTAATTGTTATACATCTACCTTGATGTGGTGGTTCTTTTTTGGGTGGGGTGGGATGGGAGGCAAACATTGTTTTCTTTTTCTTGTGGAATATGACATTATTGTTCGGTTAAGCACTCTTTACATTCACTGTATTTTATTTTATTTACATTCGCTGTATTTTAATTTCTTTACATTCACTGTATTTTTTTAATTTACATTCACTGTATTTTTTTTTCACTATATTTTATTTTCTTTACATTCACTGTATTTTCTATTCTTTATATTCACTGTATTTTCCTTTCTTTACATTCACTGTATTTTATTTTCTTTACATTTGCTGTATTTTCTTTTCTTTACATTCACTGTATTTTCTTTTCTTTACATTCACTGTATTTTATTTTCTTTACTTTCACTGTATTTGCTTTTCTTTACATTCGCTGTATATTATTTTCTTTACATTCACTGTATTTTATTTTCTTTACATTCACTGTATTTTCTTTTCTTTACATTCGTTGTATATTATTTTCTTTGCTTTCACTGTATTTGCTTTTCTTTTCATTCGCTGTCTATTATTTTCTTTACATTCACTGTATTTTGTTTTCTTTACATTCACTATATATTATTTTCTTTACATTCGCTGTATATTATTTTCTTTACATTCACTGTATTTTCTTTTCTTTACATTCATTGTATTTTCTTTTCTTTACATTCACTGTATTTTATTTTCTTTACATTCACTGTATTTTCTTTTCTTTACATTCACTGTATTTTATTTTCTTTACATTTACTATATATTATTTTCTTTACATTCGCTGTATATTATTTTCTTTACATTCACTGTTTTTTATTTTCTTTACATTCACTGTATTTTATTTTCTTTACATTCACTATATATTATTTTCTTTACATTCGCTGTATATTATTTTCTTTACATTCACTGTATTTTCTTTTCTTTACATTCACTATATATTATTTTCTTTACATTCACTGTATTTTCTTTTCTTTACATTCATTATATATTATTTTCTTTACATTCGCTGTATATTATTTTCTTTACATTCACTGTTTTTTATTTTCTTTACATTCACTGTATTTTATTTTCTTTACATTCACTATATATTATTTTCTTTACATTCACTGTATATTATTTTCTTTACATTCACTGTATTTTCTTTTCTTTACATTCATTGTATTTTCTTTTCTTTACATTCACTGTATTTTATTTTGTTTATATTCACTGTATATTATTTTCTTTAGATTCACTGTATTTTCTTTTCTTTACATTCACTGTATATTATTTTCTTTACATTCACTGTATTTTCTTTTCTTTACATTCATTATATATTATTTTCTTTACATTCACTGTATTTTCTTTTCTTTACATTCATTATATATTATTTTCTTTACATTCACTGTATTTTCTTTTCTTTACATTCATTATATATTATTTTCTTTACATTCACTGTATTTTCTTTTCTTTACATTCATTATATATTATTTTCTTTACATTCACTGTATTTTCTTTTCTTTACATTCACTATATATTATTTTCTTTACATTCGCTGTATATTATTTTCTTTACATTCACTGTATTTTATTTTCTTTACATTCACTATATATTATTTTCTTTACATTCACTGTATTTTCTTTTCTTTACATTCACTGTATTTTATCCTCTTTACATTCACTGTATTTTATTTTTTTTACATTCATTGTATTTTCTTTTCTTTACATTCACTGTTTTTTTTTACATTCATTTTATTTTGCAGCCACACATTATTATGTAATCGACTGTACTGTCAAGAACATAGTAAAGAGGTTTTTAAAGGGTCATGTTTTGGACATTCACATCGGTATAAATCAGACAGAAAATATATTAAAACTAATAAATTTTCAGACAATGTTATTAATAAAGCAAGAACAAGACCATTCAAAACTACTAATTTTATGTTCTGCAATAGTTCTTCGGTTCTGTTGAAAGAATAATTTCAGATTGGTATTACATTTTACCATTCAAACGATTCATTCTAAACTATATACGTTATCACTGTGTAATATTTTTAAATCGAACTTTTGTATCTATCATTATTATATCTGTCGTTGTTGAATTGCCTTTGTACTATTTGTGAGTTCTTCAAATTCTTCAGTAAGTTTAGTTGAATATAAATATGTATATATTTCCACATACAAAAATGTAACTTTAGCCCTTCCATGAACTGCGATATTTTCAACACAGTACTATCGAACTTGATAATGTTATTGTCGTTAATATAATATTTTGAAATAATGTGATTTATCTTTTCTTGGTTGTTATCAGCAAATAAACACCTTTGTTTTCTTAAATTTACTCTTGAACACAACTTTAAAAGACTGTTATCTGTCAAACTCATAGACATAAATCATCTCATGATAATGAATGTTCGTGTCTTCATTTATGATATAAAAAAAATCAAAGCATTCGTTAAACACTTTTTGTTACTGATGCAATATGGCATTACACAGTTATATAAGTGCTCACCTTTTAAATCAATTTCCAAAATACATGTATCATTAAGCTTCACTAGTAAAGTAATATTTAATTATATTGTTAACGATCGCTTTCCAACGTCAAACCATATACACAAGTATGTTGAATTAGTATGGAGTGGATATATGAACAAGTGATTTGTATCACTCCCCACTACTTCAAATCACTTTTTATGTTTTATGTGATATTCTTAATGTTTTCATTATGGTTTTGTTTTTGCTGCAAATAATATCTAGGAACTCTTCTATTGATTTAAACATCTATAAGTCATATTGTTCCTGCTTGGTCTGTGGACCTTTCTTTTTACTAATCAAGGAAGTGAATTTAAATTCTCATAGTTTACTGTGGTAAAATTCTACATTGTCTTTTCGCAGATTGAGAAGAATGTCCGAATACGTGAAATTCAAAGGAAGAAAGCGAAGATGCAACAATCAGTTAATGATAAACTTGAATTGTTGACAGAAATAGAGCAGACGGCAGCAGGTTTGTCAGACTAATTTAATTGAATAATTGCATAGTTAGAGCAAGAAAGTGTGTAGAGGTATATGGTGAGTACTTTGAAAGTACGTACTGACATATTGTTCACTAATAATGAATTTTATAGTACAGTACACTATTAAATACAGATCGTTTTTAGTCTCTGGATCAACATTTTGCGGGTTTTTCAATTGCATTTGAATGTGTTTTGCTATATTCACAGGATGCTTAAAACATTTTTTAAATTTATTTTAAATTCCGTATTTGCACATTATTAGCATATCAAATCATTTAGAAATTTTAAGCGGATTTAGAGATACCCTGCACTTATCATACCAGCTGTCTGTTCATTTATTTCTAGTTGCGATACCCTGCACCTGTTAGGTTATCTGTCAGTCCATTCGATTATAGTTGTGACAATTTTTACCTGTCAGGTAGTAGAGATACTTTGCACCTCTCAAACCTTTCTGGAGTTGTGTTGCCCTCGTGGTAACCATCTGGAGAAGAAGAAAAAAAAAACAGATACTGAAAGGGAAATATTATCTCCATTTGTTACAATGATATAAGTGGATTAGTGAACGTAACGGAACATAAGTCAGAATAAACATTTTTAGTAATAGCTTACTTCTACACTATATATTGTTTTTAAGACTAAATTGGGAATTCAAATAAAGGACTGAGAAGTTTTCTACATACGATTGCTGAATGTATTTTGTATGTACACCAAGAAATATAAACTTTTGAATATTTAAGAATAACTTAAATAAAAATTATGAGAAATTACCCAGTACACGTAAACGTATGTATTTTAGTTTGAATTATACCCTATGACCTCAAAAAGGAAATAAACAGCACGCGTTTAGTCCAAAGGATTAACGTAAGCAGCAGAGAGGGTGGACAGACCGAAACTATTTCAAGCAAACCAAACTATTTCAAACAAAATCCTAAGGATTTCAAACCGTAACCAATTCAGTAAAATCCTAAAGGATTTCAAACCGAAACCAATTCAGGCAGACAAAAAAAAAGAGAAAAAAAGAAATCCTTTAGGATTATACGTTACAAACCCGGCACTGATGTCGCTTCGGAGACGAATTGTTTCAACCGAATATTTGATCAAGTCCGATACGATATCTTTGATCTCGGGTCATGCAAATTTATCGTTACAAATCCATGTGGAATTAACTGAGCGAGACTAAAGAAATTTCTAAAGAGATTGTTATCCATATCACCGCCGCACCAAGTTTGCCAAATATTTCCGAGATGGATGAAATGGGACAAGTTGTATTTAGTAGCCCCGAGTGTAGACGATCAGCGATGTTACGAGTTGTTAAAGGATTTTAACGAGAAAGCAAAATTGGAAATCGATGAGGATATTATTGAGTTTATAACCGATATCGAGGAAGCACCGAGCATTGATGTTATTGATGGAAGTATTAACAATTTAGTTGTATATGATGATGTCATTCTAGACAATCAAAAGAATCCCGCTAGGATATTTTTCAGAGGTAGGCATAAAATACCGATGTGATATATGCACTCAGCGATACACTCAAATACTAAAAGTGATCAGAGATAACTGCAATATTATTGCTGTATTCAACTGAGTTGACACACATATAAAAAATCTCTGATGTCCAACCGGTTGCAGGTGAGTAATCCGCATACAATAAAGCCCCATTGACAAATAATTCTATAGACAGGTATGCGCTTGCTCGCATAGAACGAATTTGTATAGACAGGTAAGATAGTATTCGGTGATTTATCACTACGCGGAAGTATGAAAACAGTGTCTGGGGTCAGTTTTCACTTACAATTTAAATCGTACATTAATTTATAATGGTAAATGAAGCACTAACGACTAAATTATCACGTGAACCATTAACAGCGATTAAGAGATTTATTCCAATTCGTGATTGCATTCGGAATAAGCTCCAAACGAGACAAGAATTTCAAACTATTTTCACAACGGGAACCGAACAATTATTCAAACCAATAACCACTGCTACTAAGGATACTGTACCAATACTTGAAAAAATAGCAAAGGAAACTGAAAAAAAACATCAGCGCTGTTACAAAAAATCCTGCTGGTAAAAAAAAACAATGAAAAAATAGAGGAATTACGTGCGAGATTTAATAAGGAGGGGTTAGCAGCAATTGATAAGACTAATAAAGAGGAAATTCCTGCGCTTGTTGTTGCGACTTATTAAAACAAGAAAAAAATGTTAAAAAAAAGAACAACACGCGTATATTAAAAGTATAAAACATTGGGCTGATGTGTTTTACAAAATCAAAACTAACACAGGTCGAATTGAACTAAAAACAAAAACAAAACAACCCCGCAAAGATTGCAAAGAAACAGAGAACAGCCTAAAAAGAAAATATCTTTTTCACCTCAACGACAACCACCACCTGACGATAATGATAAGCAATCATTGTATATGCCATCTGATCAAGATGAATCTGATGATAAGCAATCATTGTATATGCCATCTGATCAAGATGAATCTAATGATGATTTTTTTTATATAGAAATTTACAAGATCAGGAAAAGGATACACAAGGTACAACAGGTCATAGTAGTGGGGAGGGGTTTTCTCAGAGTGGAACCCCAAGGGGGATTTCAGGTAGTGGTCTAGTTCGTTGCCCTAGTAATATTCTCGGGGATATATCACGATTAGAAATTCTCGTAGGAGGGAAACGAGCCGCAAATAACTCACCAGAAATAATTAATGAGGCAGCTGATATCTGCATACGACTATTTGAGGGTGGTATCATGGATATTGGTGTATATCGAGAGTTTATTGATGAGCTAGCAGACGGTTACCACAGTGATTAATTTGATGACTTCGTCATCAGTGATGAATCACTGATTAGATAAATAGCATTTAAATAAGAGGATCATACACTACAACCACAGCAAACCAACCATGGTCTATGTAGTAAATTCACGACTTCCTGTTTATAGAGCGTACTATGGAGATAGTCTCGGCAATACCATTGCAGGATTATTTGCAAGAATGGCTCCCAAGATAGCACCAATCGCAAAACAATTATCAATGAAAGCTATTGATCTTATTCGTGATAAGGGTGTTAGCGCTGTTGGTGATGTTGCCGAGAAAGCATTTTCCACGGCTAAGGAAAAACTACTAGCGTTAGATCGGCGAATAAAGAAAACACCAATGACGAAATCACCGATGACTTCGTCATTGGGACCACTACCATATACGAAAATTATGCCTGCGAGTATTAGCAAAATAATAAATTACGCAGTGGTTCAAAAAATATCATCACAGAACAACGATAGATATGACACTCAGGGAAATATTACTGCAAATATTATAGCGGGAAGTGGCTTGAAATCGCAAGCGAGATCGCGATTTAGATCAATAAATATATAATAATATGTTCAAATCGGCTCCTGATACAGCGTTCGATATGGACGTCCCAGTACCTAAGAATGATTCTGTACGCGATTATCAGTTCTATTCCTATCATGCAGTACAACCGGATCTTCGATCAAGAATCGAACTTCAGGTCCATGATACCAGCAAATACTTTCTACCCGCGGAAGCGTTTATCGAAGAAGAAGGAGAACTTGTAACAAATGTTAGTGATACACCATATGCAGATGATCAAAATGTCCGAGTTGGTTTTATCAATAATGGTATCATGGCGTTATTTGAGAGTACTAGATATATGATTGATGGAAGAGAAATTGAATTTATAGAGCGTGAGGTTGATGTTGCCACAACAATAGTGGGGTTAGCAAGATATTTTGCTGATTATACAAGATCGGCAGGTCCGTCTATGATGTTCTCTAAGGATCTCACTGATCACGCTGAACACATTCCGTATACTAAATTGCTGACACCAAAAGATACTGCAGTTAATCCACAACCCGATTCTCCTGAACACGAAACAAGACCAGCTGGTAACTTGGATGTTATAAAAAGTACTAATCCTAATCACAACTTAGGGTTTGCAACACGCGTATCAATGTTGCAAGGACAGTGTCGACAATTTTCATGCGCGATTCCACTTCATCATATTTTCGGATTTTGCAGAAATGTTAGAAAAGTTATCTATGGAGCGAAGCATACATTACCACTTGTGCGAAATGGTAGTAATACTGATGTAATCTGGCGTGGTGCTGGTGTTGCTGCTGGTAAAGTCATTATATCAAAACTCATTGTGGATGCCAGCAATGACTCCATCAATTACCACAGAGGAAAAATTACTATCATTTATGGACCATGGAGGAAAATCATTGCTAAGTTGGCTAACAACAACAACGGATACCATGGATTCTAATATCGATGGTACACTTTCATGGCACCTGACATCAAAACAAGGTTTTTCAGCTCCGCGTCATATATTTATTGCGTTACAGGATAGGGCGCGATTAAACTCTCAGAAACGCAGCCATATGATATTTGATCAAATAGGTGTTAATGAAGAATCATTGAGAATAAACGGACAACAGGAACCATCCGAGGATATACTACTTGATTACGGAACCAACCAAATAGTACGCGCATATCATCGTTTGTTGACATTTATTGGACGAGATAATAATGTGGATACTGGTCTGCAAATATCACAGTGGGATTTTAGAAAACGATATCCCATCCATTACTTCTCGCTGAAACATCTTGACTTGACAAGACAATCCGTAGTTGACATACAATTCAGAGCTTGTGTAACCCGTCCGGTTGCAGGTGGTGTTGTCACTATCCCGAATTACAGAGCAGTTGCTGTCATACTTAGTGACAATGCTACTCGAAGGTGCTGTTTGACGAATGAGAGTAGTTGATGCGCCAGTGGAAAATATGTAATGTAACAATTAGATCAATCTGTTATTAAATAAAATGTCATATAGTCATGTTAGTGTTATGTTAACTCCTGGTCAAATTAAAAAATTGCAGTCGGAATCAGCTAAAAAATGTGGATCTACGATATCGCTGAAACACAATCAGATGTCTGGTGGTCGGAATAAACTGTCATTGACAGCTTGTCAGATAAAACACTTCAATGATGCCATCAAAGATAAAAAAGGTGTTCAGGTCACTCTCTCTCTCTCTGCGGCCGCAATTAAGAATGATAAAATCAGGTGGTATATTCCCACTTTTCTCTGCGTTACTAGCATTGCTTGCGGAAGCGGCCCCAGCGGTAGCAAAAGCAGCCGCGCTAGAAGCCGTTGGTACAGCGACAGGGATGGCACTAAAGCTACCGGACAGGGATATATAAAAAAAGAAACGACCAGGAAAGGATCTAAGACTACCAGGAACTCCGTATTCATGGTACAGCGGAAACGACCTGAGACTATGAACAGTTTACTAACAATGTCACAGACATTGTCGCGAGAACCTATAGTTCCCATGTCAAATTTTGATTTACTCGATGCTGCTAAAAAACTAGCAATAAAAAACTTTAGGGGTGTTTTTATGCGAGACCAATTACTACAACAACCAAACAACACTGAAACAGGTATCATTAATCTCGATAACAGCACCGGACCTGGAACTCACTGGGTTGGATACGCGATTGATCCGCGCGTGATTGTTTATTTCGATTCATATGGGTTAGCACCGCCTAAAGAATGTATGCGTTATATAAACCGCTTAAAAACTCCTATCTGGTATTCTACGCTACCAAAACAGAAAATGAATGACCCACCAATATGCGGCATAGAAGTATTAAATGTACTCAACGCTATTTCATCATCGGGAAAACCACCACATAAAACCGTACACGAATATACGAGTAATCGCTTTAAAGAGAGATCTTAGAGTATAATGATTGATATTTGGAGGAGATCTTTATCAAGTCTGAAAAAACCCACAGCGGAAATATCTGCAACCGGTGATGTAAAAAAAATAATTGAAGATGAAATATCCGAGATGTTAAACCTTGCAAGTGTTGATCCCAATGAAATGGTTGTATTTCAAGATCGGCAGGGTAAATTGAAAACTAGTAATGTTTTCCTTGATGACATTTTGACAAAACGACGCAACGCAGTAGAAGATACTATCGCATTGTTTTCCGATCAGGGTAAACTCAAACCGGGCGTCCTCATTTCAACTATTGTGGACTCCCAACAAAAACTGAATGACCATACAACAAAATTTGAACATTTACAAGAGAGTATATTTGATAATATTGAAACCACAATAATAATTTATTTGGGATTCCAGGCATTCATCCCACATTGAAAATCTCAGCCGTAAAAACCGCTATGTTAGAATTAGCAACACTCCAATCTAGGTATGGAGATCATGTTGAGAAGTTTTCAACTTTTCGTGAAAATCTCATTGAGAAATTCTTTGGGGGGATCTCATTAGATAAACTCGACACAAAACTCCCGGATATTAAAAAATCCATCGATGAGATGAAAAATACCATCGAGGCAATCAAAGATAATTTACGAGGATGATAGAAACACTTGAAAAAACAATGATTCCTCATGAGAAAACCAACAACGTAGTATACACGATCCAACACGGATCATTTACGTGGATACCATCCACTAACATATTAAAAATCACCACGGCCGTCAAAGGTATTTATTGATTAACACTAGTGTCGCCGACTCAATTTAATATTTCATCAACGAGTTCATCTGGGGTCAGCAATATGATATCAACGATCATTGACAAAGGCACAACTGAACGATTCATAATAGCATCCACTGATAATA
Source organism: Unio pictorum (assembly GCA_030141615.1). Lineage (NCBI taxonomy): Eukaryota > Metazoa > Mollusca > Bivalvia > Unionida > Unionidae > Unio > Unio pictorum. The sequence goes on along the minus strand of JARLTB010000023.1, from coordinate 7,359,973 downwards.
ATTTGGCTAGGGTTTCAGTAACATGGTATGTGGAATTCGTAGCGGATTTAAGTAAACAACTGAATTGAATTCACTGGCAAATTTAACGCCAGCAATTTGAAATCTATTATAATAAAGAAAATGTCATCATTGGCAACGTCACAGCATTATCGCTATGATCAGGTCATATAATTTCAAACTAAACTCAAAACACTCACTGAGGAGTATCAAGTAAAAATAAAAAAATTCCGACGAAGAATCACCACAGTTGATCTTACTGTGTACTCGGTATCAGGTGTAATCACCGGAGCCGGTATAATACTCTCCTCGGTGACAATGATTGCGCCGATAGCTGTTCCAATTTGTATATGAGCGGCGACAACAATCGCTGAAATTATTTCAATAATAACACACAAAAAATATAATTATGCAGCCAGCATAAACTACAAGACTACGTAGTTAGGTTCCATGTTGTGTCAACCGCGTACTCACAATTATCCTCGATGATATCGTCCTCCCTCGATGATACATTAATATCTGATAATGAGTTTTCCGCAATGGTACGTGTTTATGATTCCTCGATGTCAAAATTAGAAAAAACAACATGGGTATAATAACAATGGCAACATCGCAAGAACTACTTCAACGAATAGCGGAAAACACAACTCCGATGAAAACCAGCATGATATCAATAACCTCAACGAATCCTGAATTCAGTGTGTATTTCCCTACTGCGGTTCCCGTGAAGGAGATAGCACGAGTATACCATAGTTGGCCTAATATTAGATCAGCACCTTTCGGTGATCAACCTGGTGTTTGCGAGTAAGAATAAACCCGGACTGGAACGTTATTTCATTACCATCTGGGTCCTACCAAATTGAACAAATTAATAATGAATTACAACGCAGAATACAATCCATTACTGGAAAAGAATCGAAAATCGCTATAACGGTTCATGAACCAACACTTTCATCTGCCATTGAGATAAACTCACCCGGATATGTCGTAGACATCTATCAGAGTTCTATTAGGACCGTGCTATGTTGGCCTGAAATCCCACCTCGGACATCTTATCAAATACCACCAGAGCCATAAAAATCTGATTATGTCACAGATGTACAATCATACCACGAAATTGCTCCATCATATCGAAATTATTTACCTGGTATAAAAAATGCAAAATTAACTGATAGATTCACATTTCTCGATAACAATACCATTCAATGTGAATTTGGTTTTGAGAAAACTCCTGATTCATTCATTGCAGTTGCATTCACTCTAAATAACGTCATTGATTATTTGAAAGAGATTAATCAATTACATAAAACACAACTAGAGAGACTACGACAGAGTTTCCACGAGCATCTCTCTGATATAACGAGTTCACGCATCGAGATTATAATATATGTTGAGATATTAAATCAGGTTGTATCCGACATGGAATATATCAACAAACGAATAGTTCAGATAACAATTAATGACAAGAATGGAGATAAACACAAGTTCCTAACCGGTTACAATATCACAGAAGCTGATTTACCCGATTTCAAAATTCCTGGGTATAACGCAAATGAACTAAAAAAAGTATGTTAATGATCTCCTCGATGAGTATTTCCAACAAATACTCGCCGCATGGAAAAAAAATACCACCACCACAAACAAATATCCTCAAACATAATAATGACCCAGACGGCGGTGGGCGACATATCGCTCCTCAAAACGTCAATATATCCTCGGTGATTGCAGTGAATCTAGCATGTGATGTTATCGAAGGAAGTTATCAAATAAATCTTGAAAGATCAAATCAAGCCCAACAAGGATATATTTTATACTCATTTGCACCAACGGCTCCTCCAGGGTTTCTAATCATTGAGGATACAACTAATCCAGTGTATATGCGATGTCATAATGATTTGTTAACGAGAATTAATTTCAAACTCACTGACTAGTCCAATAATCTAATTGATTTACGAGGTGAGGTTTTACAAATTAGTCTGTTTGTGAAATCCTAAATTGCTAGCAATTTCAAGGATTTTCATCTCGTCTCCGCAGCGACATCAGTGCCGGGTCTGTAGCGTAAAATCCTAAAGGATTTCTTTGTTTTTTGTCTGCCTGAATTGGTTTCGGTTTGAAATCCTTAGGATATTGTTTGAAATAGCTTCAGTTTCCTTGAAATAGTTTCAGTCTGTCCACCCTCTCTGCTGCTACGTATGGACCTGTACATGGTCAAACAGGAAATGTATTGTTAAAGCTACATATATTATCCAATACTTAGTTATATCCTATCCAACATGATGTTATCTACAATTCCAAACTCAGTCATCTACTATTCAACTTCTAGTCATTTACTATCCAACATGCAGTTATCTACAATTCGAAACTCAATCATCTACTATCCAACGTCTAGCCATTTACTATCTAACATGAAGTTTTCTACAATTCCAAACTCAGTCATCTACTATCCAACTTCTAGCTATTTACTTTCCAACATGCAGTTATCCACAATCCAAAATGCAGTCATCTACTATTCAACTTCGAGTTATTGTCTATCCTTTACTCCATAATTACTATTGAACTCCCCATTTAAAGTGGACGAATACCTATTAACACTCGATTTGAAGTGACCTATACCCCACATATTTAGCAGCACTTATGATCTACTGACCACACGGTATAATGTGATAGAGAAGAGGTATGACATATAATTATCAACTGTACATACAGAGTTGTATGTTAAGAAGGTGTATGAAATATAATATAAATACCATTTATACTAAACTGATTTTGCTATCCATGTATAACTACCATTTTATAATCTTTAAGTTTAACTCATATTCGTTGGAATGACCCCTATCCATTGATATACTATACAATATCTACCTATGTACACTCCAGCTCATCCCATCACATTCTTTTTGATACCCTACATTTATCATAAAATACGCGTTTTGAGTGACCAATCCAACTTCATAATTAAAAGCATGGTTTTCTTACAAAATCAAACACAAATATACTTTTACAGAGTCATACATGGAGTGAATACAGGACAGAGAAAAAAACAAGCACAAGCATAAGGACAAGTATAAGCTATTTTTACAATCCGGCCACAAATATATGTTGCAAATACTGTATGAACCCATTGGGGGTAATTTTAACACTGTATTCATTATCCATGCTAGATTTTACCTAGTTCATTAAACTACTCATTGTTCCTTGATAACTATATTGGAAGAAAGTGTGATTTATGAGAGACAGATTTAGTTTTTTGAGTGGTTACGGTTTTACCACCCTAGACTTTAGAGTATTTGACTGACTTTATCCAGTGTCAGTTAACTTAATTGTACATGTTGCTTAATGTATGGTCAATGAAGAGTTAAATTTGACAGTGTCAAACAAAATACGAATTTGACGTGAATTGTTTTGTTCTTTTGAAAACGGCAAATATTAATGTGTTAATTGATTGAAAGTGCTTGTCAGACAATAATTTTAATACCGTTACATTAAACTTTGGATACATTTTTTGTACCAAACCAAAGATTGATAGAGAAAAGGTAACATTTTCTGTTCAAGATTGAAAACAGTTGAACTAAATGCATCATTCATTGAATATATATAATATTTGTTTTCCGTCAGTAAAAAATAAGTCAATTTTGTACCATTGATAAAATTAGGCAGAACATTTTGTATTGCAATAGCTGTGTGGTTCAAGAAAAATTGAAAAAGAGAGAATAATAAAGTTAGTAAAAAGAAATGTTGTACAAAAAAACCTCAAAACAAGCAACACAAATTGATTTTAGATCAACATTTTTAATAATCCTTTTGGCCTAAACATCAATAAACAAATGAAGAAGGGGATTAAGTAGCGTTCAGAAAACGAACTTTCTTTTTACGCATCTCTTGAAGAGAAACTATGTTCAAATCATTTCAGTAAATGTTCATTTGGGAATCCAATTCTGCATTGATAAAGAGACCGCACACAATATTTTCCAAACATTATCAAAACTAATCCTTGTGATATTGTATAATTCAATTTAGTGGATGCATCATATCTTCTCATGAGGTCTATGCTATCATCTTTCAGAGAAGGTAATTCATAGGAATACAAATATTCTACTCTGTGGTCATTGGTAGAGCGAACAGCTACCTAATGGCTCCCTGTCCAATGGTTATCATCTGTGTTGATGACATACGTTCAAGCATCTTATGTTTTCGATGAGGACATTCATCTTTATCACACACCAATGAAATCCATGAATCTATGTGGACTGTGCTGTAGAAGGTATCATGATGAAGAAATGGGACTTAAATGCCTTTCCAAAGAATGCACTTAAACATCCGACCGGACAGGACCTGAAACTCGAATTATGAGTCTGATGTTCCACACAGGGAACTACATAAATAAAACACAAGATATCATTGTTGCTTGAAAATAATTTGCAACATTAAATTCTATCAGGTATATGATTTCCTTAAAGGTTTATGTATTTCATTACTCTGAGAAGTACAACATATGCCCACACAGGTAACAAAGTACATAAAGTTAACAGACCTGATGATTTGACTTTAGAAAACTATAGTGCCATAATGAACAGAAAGGAAGGTAATTGATAAGTTTGATGGCAGCCAGGATTTTTTGGGCAATCCAGTTTCCAATGGCATATTTTTCGGAGATTGAAAAGTCACTCATTTTGAAAATAGTTTGGTCACTATGGTAAGGGGATATACAAAGGAAATTGATTACTGAAGAACGTGTGAAAATGTGGTAAATATTTTGTTTAGCTTTCTATTATTATAGACATAACAGAGGCGAAAGCAACACTTTCAATGGGCAGAAGAAAATGGATGGGTTCTCTTGGATGGTTAGTGTTTCTAACCAATGATCTCCCATCACTTGCTATTAAAAAAAAATGAAAATGTTTAGATTTAAAGGGACCTCATGTGAAATATCAGCTCCAAAATGGACCTTGGACCTTGGGAGAATGCAAGCCATTAAGAAGGGAGAGATTGGGTATTTAAAGGTCATGTAAACATTTTCTAATGAACAGTTGTGTAATGTCTGATTGAAAATGCCATTACTAAGTTATTCAACCTTATTATATACATTATAACAGTTCCATTAGTTTAAATTTGTTGCTACTGGTCTATAGTTTAGTAAAATTATTCACCATTTCCTGATATGTTAAAAGTATACCTCCATTTGAAACATTACATTTGATCTAGGCTAAATAAAAATGCTGACATGAAGTTTAACACTGACCATGTCATAAATCTATTGCCTGTCAATGAATATCGACATTTCTACATGACGCCAGAATCTTCAGTCTGAGAATGATGATGTTTGATATTGCTTTGTATAAAATAATATTGCTTTCACTATCAGCCAAGATATACTACTCATATGATTAACAAATTAAACAAAGGCTAAAATCAGTCCTCTGTATCTTATCTTAACCATTTTTTAACAAAAGGAGGCATTTTTTTTGTATATTTTATCAATATTAATGACAGCAAATTTCAAAATGCATCACGAACCTCTATTTTTTCTTTGCTGCTTCTTAAATATGTTTTGCCCTTTTGATTTTCATTGCTGTTAATGTTGAGCATGCAAAATTACATTTAGTTGGCAGTGTCTTGGTAAAAGACAGAAAAATTCATTTTAATAATAACTTTCGCATTGAGAAATATCGTTGGCAGAGAAACACATCTCCTAACCTCTAATTATGAGTATGCATTGGCCAAAGCTTGACAAAGCAATCCCAATAATATCTGTGTGTATATCCCTCTGTATACCCATCCTTTCACACCTCCATCTGTAATCCATCCTCCTTTCACACATACATCTGTAACCCATCCTTTCACACATACATCTGTATATCCATCCTTTCACACATCCATATGTACACCCATCCTTTCACACATCATCCTTTCACAAATTCATTTGTAACCCATCCTTTCACACATATGTCTGCATATCCATCCTTTCACACATTCATCTGTACACCCATCCTTTCACACATCCATCTGTACAACCATCCTTTCACACATCCATCTGTATACCCATCATTTCACACATCCATATGTACACCAATCCTTTCACACATCCATCTGTACACCCATCCTTTCACACATCCATATGTACACCCATCCTTTAACACATCCATCTGTACACCCATCCTTTCACACATCCATATGTACACCCATCCTTTCACACATCCATATGTACACCCATCCTTTAACACATCCATCTGTACACCCATCCTATCACACATCCATCTGTATACCCATCATTTCACACATCCATATGTACACCCATCCTTTCATACATCCATCTGTATACCCATCAATTCACACATCCATATGTACACCCATCCTTTCACACATCCATTTTTACACCCATCCTTTCACACATCATCCTTTCATAAATTCATTTGTAACTCATCCTTTCACACATATGTCTGCATATCCATCCTTTCACACATCCATATGTACATCCATCCTTTCACACATCCATCTGTACACCCATCCTTTTACACATCCATCTGTATACCCATCATTTAACAAATCCATATGTACACCAATCCTTTCACACATCCATCTGTATACCCATCCTTTCACACATCCATCTGTACACCCATCCTTTAACACATCCATCTGTACACCAATCCTTTCACACATCCATCTGTATACCCATCATTTCACACATCCATCTGTACACCCATCCTTTTACACATCCATCTGTACACCCATCCTTTCACACATCCATATGTACACCCATCCTTTCACACATCCACCTGTACACCCATTCTTTCACACATATATCTGTACACCCATCCTTTCACACATCCATCTGTATATCCGTCCTTTCACACATCCATCTGTACACCCATCCTTTCACACATCCATCTGTACACCCATCCTTTCACACAACCATCTGTAACCCATTTAAACTGCATTGATAATGGTTGTACACAGGCCAGACATATAGACCATAGCCGATATATTGTCTGCATCCTCGGCCCTTTCCTTTTAATTAGATAGTTGCATCCTCTAGAAGACGAAGTCAACTAAAATAGTAAAACTCTTGGCATCTCTAAACCATGCATATTTGTGTGTTTGTACTCTTTGTTTTTGATACAAGAGTAATGACAGTATGAGAAATCAAAACTAAAATTTATAAACAAAAATACTAGAACAGCACTACATTGGGTGTTTAGAAATCATTGAAAATTAGTAGAACATTCTATATTATTCTATATCACGTGTGTATGAGGCAGATTTGCTTTGAGTTGCCACCCTAGATTCAGTACACTGATGGACCTTACCCAGTCTGAGTGACAAACTGAAGAACCAAATCTGACTGATCAACATTTGATAGATGTAGCCAGGCCTGGCCCTAAGCCAGGCGAACATGACAACCGTCTTAGGCTCCACACTTTCAGGCGATGCATTTTTAGTTGTTGCTTGGGGTCTGCATGCTTATTGCTTGCTGCCCTGAGCCCTACTGGTTGCCTTGAGCCCTGCACATCCTAGGGCCAGGTCTGGCTATAGCTCTTTGTTTAGTCATTCGACTCGTGATTCAAGGGTAGTTTGTTTCAGGCCTGTCTCTGTCCGCTTTTGTTGACTGCCTCAATATGCTCATGGGAACGGTACTTTGCTACAATATCCTAAATATGCTACCTACTGAACAATCGTTTATGCATATTATTGGAATTCTGTGGTGTTTTGAACATGATTTCTCAAGAACCGATGACATAATGGTACTAATATGCTGTATATGTTATTGAGCACATAAACGTAGTATCAGATCAATGGAAGTTTACTCTTTCATAAAAAAGTTGTCAGCTTTGTAATTACGTTTATTTCTAAGATTTTTTCATGTCATTTTTAACTAAGGAGGAAGTGACTAGTACTAATTGCCCTTCTTTCTTTGTGTTTGAGTTAATCGAGCTTTTTTAAAAATGTTGATTTATACAAATGTTATCAAAGTCAAAAAATTTCACTGATTCTCTTTTTCTCTGTATGATGCACATAGTTTGGACATTTTTAAACTTGAAAAGAAATGTTACTTACTTTCTGTCAATCTTTGATTCAGCACAATTTTTCTATATTTTTTTTGTAAAGGCATCACAAATTATTTTCTGAACAGGTTCATCCCTTTCTATTACTTGTTCTTCATTTTTCCCCTTCATACAACTGTTGAATTTCCAATTTAGCTTAAGTTCCTTTTGCGAAGTCATGATTGTTTGGTGATAAGAACAAAGTACAGTGGTTAGAGGTTGTCATACTACAATTACAGTTATCAAGGCAGCAAAATCTAAAGAAATGTGTACTTGTAAGGAACCTTACACCTACTAAAAATTCACATGTCAAAAAGTCCACGACTTCCATCCTGCTTATGGTTTAAATACAGTGTATTTGTAGTTTATTCAATCCATAGCATCCCACTTCTGACACCAATTTTACCGGGATAGACCTGATTAAATGGCCACATGACACAGTATGATGAAAGATGGAATTTTATGGAATGGACTAAGATATATATATATATATATATATATATATATATATTCTTTCATGCTCTTCAACATACATCTCATTCAACTGCTAAATCCAAACATTCACAAATTAGAAAACAAAAACAATGGTTCATATACAAGTGTATGAAGGGTAATGAAGTTGAGATTCAGATAACCTCATGGAATTGGAATAAGATTCAGATAATCTTCTGTTATGAAAATGACCCAAATTGTACTCAATTGAAACAACAATCAATTAGAACAAACATATGACTTGATCTTTTTTATTCAGCCGTATGATTTATAAATATTTGTAAAAACTCGCAAAATATCTATTGGCATGAAACAAAACCATGCTTTTAGTTTATCTTGCTGCAAGCAATCTACATGATACATGCTAGTTCAGTTGCTCAACTAGAAAAACAATTATTCCCCCTAGGTGATGTTGTATGTTTATACAATGAGAAATGGCCGAATTGTTCTAAGGCGTAACCAAAATATTTCTTGCCTTATTCTGTGACACATAAGATTCCCAGTTGACCCCCAAGTGGCCCATACAACTGTTATTGTTAGTAATTTATAATTTTTTGAAAACTTTATTTCTGAAGGTGGATATTAATTACAATAAATATCTATCTGTATTTATCATGTATTTATTTGTAAGTGGAACAGAAATTATTTCTGTTTTTCTAAGTTAAAATCATTTAAATGTCAGTGACTGACTAAATAGCAAAAGAAGTTTTCCTAAAGTCTTAGATGCTGAATGATTTCACAGACATCCAACTGGTTGATCAATGATATATCATGTCATTTGAGTTTTAATTTATCTTAACAGCATGTTGATCAATGATATATGTCATGTGAGTTTTAATTATCTTAACAGCATGTTGATCAATGATATATGTCATGTGAGTTTTAATTATCTTAACAGCATGTTGATCAATGGAATGCAGCTACTTACTGAAATTAATAATATGAAGAATTTTAAATTGCTCTCTCTCTCTCTCTCTCTCTCTCTCTCTCTCTCTCTCTCTCTCTCTCTTATGCACGTGCACCCACATATGCACACACACACACACACACACACACAAGAAAACCTGACAGCTCTATCACATCATTTGCTGAAAGCCATGGTTCACATCACAAATGAAGTGCACTTTACATGAAATTGTCTGCAATAAGATTTTTGAGTTATTATTCCTTTGCTAAAGCTCCAGTTGTCTTGTCTATACACAGCTTATTATGCTAACCCAAAAGGACAGGCAGCAAAAGCATGGAGAAAACTGAAAGAAAAAGTACAGTTAGCGACTGGATGTCAATTAACTGATAGCCAAACACAGACTAGACATGCTGTATCAAATATCCAAGAGTTCAAACCCATCTTCTCATATCTTATTATGCTGGTAAGCTAAATAGCTCAGTCATATTATTAGTCATATTGTCTTTATTAACCATGTCATATTACCTTGTCATATTATCAGTATTAACCAATTCATATTACCAGTCATATTGGTTTTACTAACCATGTTTTAATACCAGTTATATTGTCAGTATTAAGTGTTAACCAATTCATATTATCAGTCATATGTTCTTTATTAACTGTGCCATATTACCAGCATATTATCTGCCTTAACTGTGTCATAATACCAGTCATATTTTCTGTAATATTCATGTCATATTATAAGTCATATTGTCTGCATTGACTGTTTAATATTACCAGTCATATTCTCTGCATTAACCAAGTCATATTACCACTCATATTATCTTCATTAACTGCTTCATATTACCAGTCATATTGTCTGCATTGACTGTATCATATTTTCAGTAATATTGTCTGCATTTACTGTTGTCATATTTTCCATAATATTGTCTGCATTGACTGTGTCATATTTTCAGTAATATTGTCTGCATTGTTTGTGTCATGATACCAGTCATACTGTCTGTATTAACCATGTCATATTGTCTGTATTAACCATGTCATATTATCAGTAATATTGTCTGTATTAACTGAATCATATAGTTTCAGCAGGTAGATAGGCAGATTTCAATTACAACTAACTAGTAGCTATTTCTAGTTTCCTTCACATGTGTATATGGATTGAGAGATAGAGAGAGCCTAAGCTTGTTTTAGAAATTGTCCTGTTTCAGGCTTAGGACAGGTGTATATGTATTGAGAGATAGAGAGAGCCTAAGTTTGTTTTAGAAATTGTCCTGTTTCAGGCTTAGGACAGGTGTATATGTATTGAGAGATAGAGAGAGCCTAAGTTTGTTTTAGAAATTGTCCTATTTCAGGCTTAGGACAGGTGTATATGTATTGAGAGATAGAGAGAGCCTAAGTTTGTTTTAGAAATTGTCCTATTTCAGGCTTAGGACATGTGTATATGTATTGAGAGATAGAGAGAGCCTAAGTTTGTTTTAGAAATTGTCCTATTTCAGGCTTAGGACAGGTGTATATGTATTGAGAGATAGAGAGAGCCTAAGTTTGTTTTAGAAATTGTCCTGTTTCAGGCTTAGGACAGGTGTATATGTATTGAGAAATAGAGAGAGCCTAAGTTTGTTTTAGCAATTGTCCTGTTTCAGGCTTAGGACAGGTGTATATGTATTGAGAGATAGAGAGAGCCTAAGTTTGTTTTAGAAATTGTCCTATTTCAGGCTTAGGACATGTGTATATGTATTGAGAGATGGAGAGAGCCTAAGTTTGTTTTAGAAATTGTCCTGTTTCAGGCTTAGGACAGGTGTATATGGATTGAGAGATAGAGAGAGCCTAAGCTTGTTTTAGAAATTGTCCTGTTTCAGGCTTAGGACAGGTGTATATGTATTGAGAGATAGAGAGAGCCTAAGTTTGTTTTAGAAATTGTCCTGTTTCAGGCTTAGGACAGGTGTATATGTATTGAGAGATAGAGAGAGCCTAAGTTTGTTTTAGAAATTGTCCTATTTCAGGCTTAGGACAGGTGTATATGTATTGAGAGATAGAGAGAGCCTAAGTTTGTTTTAGAAATTGTCCTATTTCAGGCTTAGGACATGTGTATATGTATTGAGAGATAGAGAGAGCCTAAGTTTGTTTTAGAAATTGTCCTATTTCAGGCTTAGGACAGGTGTATATGTATTGAGAGATAGAGAGAGCCTAAGTTTGTTTTAGAAATTGTCCTGTTTCAGGCTTAGGACAGGTGTATATGTATTGAGAAATAGAGAGAGCCTAAGTTTGTTTTAGCAATTGTCCTGTTTCAGGCTTAGGACAGGTGTATATGTATTGAGAGATAGAGAGAGCCTAAGTTTGTTTTAGAAATTGTCCTATTTCAGGCTTAGGACATGTGTATATGTATTGAGAGATGGAGAGAGCCTAAGTTTGTTTTAGAAATTGTCCTGTTTCAGGCTTAGGACAGGTGTATATGTATTGAGAGATAGAGAGAACCTAAGTTTGTTTTAGAAATTGTCCTGTTTCAGGCTTAGGACAGGTGTATATGTATTGAGAGATACAGAGAGCCTAAGTTTGTTTTAGAAATTGTCCTGTTTCAGGCTTAGGACATGTGTATATGTATTGAGAGATAGAGAGAGCCTAAGGTTGTTTTAGAAATTGTCCTATTTCAGGCTTAGGACATGTGTATATGTATTGAGAGATATAGAGAGCTTAAGTTTGTTTTAGAAATTGTCCTATTTCAGGCTTAGGACATGTGTATATGTATTGAGAGATAGAGAGAGCCTAAGTTTGTTTTAGAAATTGTCCTGTTTCAGGCTTAGGACAGGTGTATATGTATTGAGAGATAGAGAGAGCCTAAGTTTGTTTTAGAAATTGTCTTATTTCAGGCTTAGGACAGGTGTATATGTATTGAGAGATGGAGAGAGCCTAAGTTTGTTTTAGAAATTGTCCTATTTCAGGCTTAGGACAGGTGTATATGTATTGAGAGATAGAGAGAGCCTAAGTTTGTTTTAGAAATTGTCCTATTTCAGGCTTAGGACAGGTGTATATGTATTGAGAGATGGAGAGAGCCTAAGTTTGTTTTAGAAATTGTCCTATTTCAGGCTTAGGACAGGTGTATATGTATTGAGAGATAGAGAGAGCCTAAGTTTGTTTTAGAAATTGTCCTATTTCAGGCTTAGGACATGTGTATATGTATTGAGAGATAGAGAGAGCCTAAGTTTGTTTTAGAAATTGTCCTATTTCAGGCTTAGGACAGGTGTATATGTATTGAGAGATAGAGAGAGCCTAAGCTTCTTTGTTTCAGGCTTAGGACAGGTGTATATGTATTGAGAGATAGAGAGAGCCTAAGCTTCTTTAAATTGTCCTGTTTCAGGCTTAGGACAGGTGTATATGTATTGAGAGATAGAGAGAGCCTAAGCTTCTTTAAATTGTCCTGTTTCAGGCTTAGGACAGGTGTATATGTATTGAGAGATAGAGAGAGCCTAAGTTTGTTTAAATTGTCCTGTTTCAGGCTCAGCTAGCAGCTGTTATTGTACTCTGTTCACTGGGAGGAATTGCAGAAATCGGCCTTGAACCACGTTTGCAGCTCACGCATGTAAAGACATTTGTTGGAACAGAAGATGTACACAAGTGGGTGTATCCAAATGTTTGGATTGGTCCCAGTGAGAAAGCCCTTATTGGTAAAACATGTTACATTGCCTCATCCATTTCTGAACTCTTCAGTCTAAAGGATGCTGTCAGATTTTTCCTGACACAAGAAAAAGATCAGTTCTGTATGACAAATTTAATTAATATGTAATATTACAAATTCTTTGGGTTAGATCTTTCAAGATCAGTTATGGAGGTTTATAAGTGACTTTGCTTTTAATCTTGCATAATGTAGAAATTATTGGCCTCTGATTTAAATGTGGATGTGATATATTACAAGAACTTGCCTCTGATTTTAATGTGGATGTGATATATTACAAGAACATAAACTTCCAATATAGAGAATATAGTGTTGGCATTTGGTTTTGATACCTAATAATACCTAATTTGATGACAAAATCATCAACACAACTACTCCAGTGGCTTAGTGGTTAGAGCATCTGCTATGAAAGCAGGAGTTTGTGGGTTCAAGTACTGGCCGAGTCATACCAAAGATTTACAAAAATGGTACTAACAGCTGCCTCGCTTGATGCTCAGCATTATAAGGTTAGTGTTAGGACTGGTCAGCCTGGTGTCAGGATAATGTGATTGGGTGGGACATCATGCTACATGTCTGCAGCATGATACCCTAGTGCTAGACATCACTATAAACTGCCTCACTGCAGACATCATAGCGATATGACTGAAAAATTGTTAAAGCTACGTTTAAAAAAAATCCTTATCAAAATCATCAACTTAACTTAGATGAACTGTAATGAATCAGAATGGGTATTTCTACATTACTGATACCCATTTACCAATCTTTAGCAGTAAACAAAGCAACTGACATGGCTTGCTCACTTAACACTGATGACTGCCTGAGTTGTATCTAGCCCTTGTTTTGTTATTTTTTCCTGTACTTATACATTAGCAGCTGGTCAGTGGTTTCCAGTATGATGTCACCCCTAACAATAAACCAATCTTATTAAATGGATATAATGCAGAAAGTAACTTTAAATTCATTATTACTTGAAAACTGTACATTTTTTTAAATCTGTACATACATTTAACCACAGATAAAACCCTAGGTTTTAAGTTATGTAACAGAAAGACAATATATATATATATATATATATATATATATATATATATATATATATATATATAACTTTGTTATGGGTATTTGAACTTAAATGTTACATTAGTGATGTGATCAGTAGAGGATCTTACATGAAAAATCATTTTATATAAATTTTGTTGAATGAGTCATGTAATTTGATGAGATGATGACCACATTATTAAATACGCTTTATATATTCAAACAACTGTGAGATTATATTTATCACACAATGAGAAGTTATGCATTATAAATATAAATTTCACTAACATGATGTCAGGGCATCATTTGTGATGTCATGAGTTGTTATACTTGTGTATTATGAATAATACTTTCTATGGGTTTCTAAACCTAAATAACACAGAATTCATTTGATAATTAGATAACACAGAATTCATTTGATAATTAGATAACACAGAATTCATTTGATAATTAGATAACACATAATTCATTTGATAATTAGATAACACATAATTCATTTGATAATTAGATAGCACAGAATTATTTTGAAAATGCATTTAGCAATTTAGATCATTCAAGAATTTACATCTTAGTGAATTCATTTTTCTTTTATTTTATTTCAAGAAAAAGGTGGAATGTTTGCTCCATGCATGCGACAGGATTATGGTATTCATCTGGAGTACATGAAAAAGAACTACAGCGAAGATAGTGTGCTTGGTTGTTGTTCAATAGAATCAAGGAACACAGCTGGCACAACGACAGAAGAAGAGTGTACAAACTGGAGCAGAGGTTTCGCATTCAAAATTTTACATTTTAATTAAAATCAATAATTGCACATGTGCACATTTTTAGGAAGGGGAACCAGCTACAGGAATGATTAGTTTTTGCAAAGTTTATGTTATATGACAGACAAAGCAATATAAATGGTTAACTCTGAATGCAATCAACATGAATATTTGCTATTGATTCGAACCACATTCACATATGAATGCATATAGATACATGTATAATAAAGTAAAGGAAACATGTCATAACTACTAACATTTGCTTAAAGAAACCACACCACCCAGCCAGCAAACCACTGAGCCACCCAACCTCCCAGCCAGCTAACTGCTGAGCCACCCAACCCCCAGCAGACAACTACCTAGCCACTCAACCACCCAGCCATCAAATCTTCTAGCCACCAAACCATCCAAACCATCCAACCACCTATCCACCAAAAAACAAGCATTTAATTGATATTCCTTACATATTTTAGTGAACCTAAAATTTGAGGAGCTGAAATATTTGGCAAATTGTTATAAGAAAATTATTCATACTCAGACCTGAATTTTGAGAACAATTTAATGGGGTAGTTGAATCAAGGAGAGCAATGTAGAATATATTCACAATTGATAGGAAAAACAAGTATAAAATCAGGATGAAGTTATGTCAGCAGGAATTTAAACATACTTTTCTACACATGTGAACAAATGTCCATATGGTATTTGGCTAAAATAATTATTTCCAAAATATTATCTAGAAAATGTCCAACCTCCTGACACAAAAATTATTATCATATCCAGTAAATAGGTTTGTATCTTTTCTTATAGTTTTATAAGTCACCTTGTTCTGGTCATTAGTCCTGTATCATTGAGATAAATTTGTCTTCCATTGCACCTGCCATTAGCAAATAAAATTTCTTTAATCTGTTTATAAGTTCTGTATCATTGAGAGAAATATGCCTTACATTGCCCTGTTATTAGCAAACAAAAATCTCTTTATTTATTCTTTTTATAAGTTTCATATCTGTGCCTTATGTTGCCCTACCATTTAAAAAATATTATTCACCTGAAGCATATCCTTTACACTGTCCATAATATTTGTAAGGTTAGAGTTAGTTGGTGTATCTTAAACCCAGACCTTATTGTTTATGGGGTTAGAAATAGGCCGGTGTATCCTTTACACTAGTGGTTCCCAAAGTGGGCAGTACGAAGGCCGGTGTTCTTTTTATGGAGTAAGGGTGGGACCTGAACAAGCTTGGGAACCACTGCTTTACACTTTGTTCATAGATTTAGAGTTAGGCTAGTGTATCATTTAACCTGACCTTATTGTTTATAGGGTTAGAGTTAGGCTAGTGTATCATGTACACTGACCTTAATGTTCATAGATTTAGAGTTAGGCTAGTGTATCATTTACACTGACCTTATTGTTTATAGGGTTAGAGGTAGGCTAGTGTATCATTTACACTGACCTTAATGTTTATAGGGTTAGATTTAGGCTAGTGTATCATTTACACTGACTTTATTGTTTATAGGGTTAGAGTTAGGCTAGTGTATCATTTACACTGACCTTAATATTTATAGGGTTAGAGTTAGGCTAGTGTATCATTACACTGACCTTATTGTTTATAGGGTTAGAGTTAGGCTAGTGTATCATTACACTGACCTTATTGTTTATAGGGTTAGAGTTAGGCTAGTGTATCATTTACACTGACCTTATTGTTTATAGGGTTAGAGTTAGGCTAGTGTATCATTTACACTGACCTTATTGTTTATAGGGTTAGAGTTAGGCTAGTGTATCATTACAGTGACCTTATTGTTTATAGGGTTAGATTTAGGCTAGTGTATCATTACACTGACCTTATTGTTTATAGGGTTAGAGTTAAGCTAGTGTATCATTACACTGACCTTATTGTTTATAGGGTTAGAGTTAGGCTAGTGTATCATTTACACTGACCTTATTGTTTATAGGGTTAGAGTTAGGCTGGAGCATCCTTTACACTGGGCTTAATGTTGCTGTGTTGGGGTCTATTGTATGTGGACTTACAAAAAAGAGAATAATTCATTAATGGTCAAAACATCCTTCAGTAGGGAAATATTCCTGATAAAAATTTGAAAGTTTTCAACATAGTTCACACATTTTAGGTATCGCTGTATGGCAGTCGGGGGTACCATGTGGATCAAGAATGCCAGGCAATAACAGTGTGGCTCAGATATTACGGCCCTGTTGTACAGACATGAAAGGGACATGTGAATTATTAACTCATGAACACTGTATATTTCTCAGAGGAGTGTTTCATCAGTTTTCAGCAGAACATTGTAGTCAGGTAGGTACTATTGTAGTCAGCAAGTACTATTCTTGTAGTTAGGTTGGTACTATTCTTATAGTCAGGTAGATACTATTCTTTTAGGTAGATAAGTACCATTCTTGTAGTCAGGTAGGTACTAATATTGTAGTCAGGTAGGTGCTATTATTGTAGTCAGGTAGTTACTATTCTTGAGGTCTGGTAGGTACTATTCTTGTAGTTAGATAGGTACTATTCTTGAGGTCTGGTTATTACTATTCTTGTAGTTTGATAGGTATTATTCTTGAGGTCTGGTAGGTACTGATCTTGAGGTCTGGGAGGTATTATTATTGTATTCAAGTAGTTATTATTCTCGTAGTCAGGTAAGTGCTATTCTTATAGTGATAAAGTACTATTGTTGTACTCAGGTAGATACTATTCTTGAGGTCTGGTAGGTACCATTCTTGTAATCAAGTAGTTACTATTCTTGAGGTCTGGATGGTACAAACTTGTTGTCAGGTAGGTACTATTCTTCAGGTCTGGTAGTTACTATTCTTGACATATGGTAGGTACTATTCTTGTAGTCAGGTAGGTAATATTCTTGAGGTCTGGTAGGTACTTTTCTTGTAGTCAATAAGTACTATTCTTGTAGTCAGGTAGGTACTATTCTTGTACTCAGATATATACTATTCTTGTAGTCAGGTAGGTAATATTCTTGTTGTCAGGTTGGTTCTATTCTTGTAGTCAAGTAATTACTATTCTTGTAGTCAGGTAACTACTATTCTTGAGGTCTTCTAAGTACTATTCTTGAGGTCTTGTAGGTACTATTCTTGAGGTCTGGCAGGTAATAATCTTGTAGTCCAGTAGGTAATACTCTTGTAGCCAGGTAGGTACTATTCTTTTAGTCAGGTAGATACACTCTTATTGTTGTCAGGTAGGTACTATTCTTGAGGTCTGGTAGGTAATATTCTTGAGGTCTGGTAGGTAATTTTCATGTCTGGTAGGTACTATTCTTGAGGTCTGGTAGGTACTATTCTTTTAGTCAGGTAGATACAATTCTTGTAGTCAGGTAGGTGATATTCTTGTAGTCAGGTTGGTACACTTCTTGTAGTTGGGTAGGTACTATTCTTGTAGTCAAGTAGGTACTATTTTTGAGGTCTGGTAGGTAATATTTTTGTAGTCAGGTAGGTACTACAATTCTTGTTGTCAAGTAGGTACTGTTCTTGAGGTCTGGTAGGTAATAATCTTGTAGTCAAGTAGTTACTATTCATTTAGTCAGGTAGATACAATTATTGTAGTCAGGTAGGTAATATTCTTGTGGTCTTCTAAGTACTAATATTGAGGTCTGGTAGGTACTATTCTTGAGGTCTGGTAGGTAATAATCTTGTAGTCAGGTAGGTACTATTCTTGAGGTCTGGTAGGTACTATTTTTGTAGTCAGGTAGGTACTATTATTTTAGTCAGGTAGATGCACTATTCTTGTAGTCAGGTAGGTACTATTCTTGTAGTCAAGTAGTTACTATTCTTGTAGTCAGGTAGGTACATTTCTTGTAGTTAATTAGTTTCTAATATTGTAATCAGGTAGGTACTATTCTTGAAGTCTGGTAGGTAATCTTGTTTGGTAGGTACTATTCTTGTAGTCAGGTAGGCACTATTCTTGAGGTCTGGTAGGTACTATTCTTGTAGTTAGATAGGTATTATTCTTGAGGTCTGGTAGGTAATCTTGTTAGATAGGTACTATTCTTGAGGTCAGGTAGGTACTATTCTTGAGGTCTGGTAGGTAATCTTGTTTGGTAGGTACTATTCTTGAGGTCTGGTAGGTACTATTCTTGTAGTCAGGTAGATACTATTCTTGTAGTCATGTTGTTACTATTCTTGTAGTCAGGTATGTACTATTCCCTGTATCAGGTAGGTACTATTCTTGAGGTCTGGTAGGTAATATTCTTGCAGTCAGGTAGGTACTATTCTTGAGGTCTGGTAGGTAATCTTGTTTGGTAGGTACTATTCTTGAGGTCTGGTAGGTAATATTCTTGCAGTCAGGTAGGTACTATTCTTGTAGTCAGGTAGGTACTATTCTTGTAGGCATGTTGGTACTATTCTTGTAGTCAGGTATGTACTATTCCCTGTATCAGGTAGGTACTATTCTTGAGGTCTGGTAGGTAATATTCTTGCAGTCAGGTAGGTACTATTCTTGTGGTCTGGTAGGTAATCTTGTTTGGTAGGTACTATTCTTGTAGTCAGGTAGGTTATATTCTTGAGGTCTGGTAGGTACTATTCTTGAGGTCTGGTAGGTACTATTCTTGTAGTCAGGTAGGTACTATTCTTGAGGTCTGGTAGGTACTATTTTTGTAGTCAGGTATGTACAGTTCCTGTAGTCAGGTAGGTACTATTCTTGAGATCTGGTATGTACAATTCATGCTATGATAATACAATTTTAATTTAAAATATGAATCTGGTTTATATTTTAAACATGTTAGACTGTACTCAAGCTTAATGAAATCCAATTTTAAACACATTGGACTGTACTTATAATTAAAGGAATCTTCTTTATATTTTAAACATGTTGGACTGTACTGAAACTTAAAGGAATCCAGTTTATATTTTAAACATGTTGGACTGTACTCAACATTAAAAAATCCAGTTTATATTTTAAACATGTTGGACTGTACTTAACATTAAATCCAGTTTATATTTTAAACATGTTGGACTGTACTCAACATTAAAGAAATCCAGTTTATATTTTAAACATGTTGGACTGTATTCAACATTAAAGAAATCCAGTTTATATTTTAAACATGTTGGACTGTACTCAACATTAAAAAATCCAGTTTATATTTTAAACATGTTGGACTGTACTCAACATTAAAGAAATCCAGTTTATATTTTAAACATGTAAGGCTATTCTCATCATCTCGAGACTAATTGTAAATACTTCACATAATATTTTCATTTGTTTAAAATTTTCAATATGCAGGAAGAAAACCAAAATCATGACATGATATTGGGTAATTAAAGATTACATTCATTGTATACCATATAGCATACATAGCTGTAACATATTTACATGAAGAAAATATATATTTGATTGGACATCAGTACTGTATCTTTATATTTAAATTTAGGTCAATTGTCTGGGCAGTGTCTGCAAAATGGGCATGGATGGTGACGGTATGGACAGACAACCATGGTTACCAAAGGAAACCTCTCAGTGGTGGAGAGTACCACTGTCACTGTTATACCATCGTGGAATCCTAGATGCTGTAATAGTCTTAGCAACTGAATTTCTGTTAATGAGGCAGATAGAAAGCACTGTAGGCTGGCTTAGGATTGCCTTGATCTATGTACTGTCTGGAATTAGTGGACTGATGGTAAGTAGGAAATTAACAATATTAGTGCATTTAATTCCTGTCTCAGTAAACATAAAGTTCAATGTCATTTATGAATGATCAAGAAAGTATTGTTGTAACACTCTTGGCCACAGAATCATTGAAAAAAGTGCAGATATATGGCGACTAGATAGAAGAAAATGTACTTTTTGGTGATATGGACTAAATTTGTACTATATGGGAGTAATAGCAAAGAAACTGAACCTTATTAATAATATTCTTGTTGTTGTAATGTTATGAATAGTAAATTGATTGCATCTGTGACCATTTATTAAAGGTATTCAATAATTTAGAACAGTTTTAAAGTAGTATACATGTTTCCCATACAAAGTCTAACCGATCATATGTTGTTTGTTGTTTCTGTTTAAAATTAAATATTTTATTAAAATTTCATAAATAATAGACAAACTTATAATTTGACCTTTAACATTTAATATCTTAAGGTGTTTTTTAAAACCCTATTTTGCTCTTTTTTTGAGCTATTAAAAGTACTTCATATAGTTTTAAACAGTTTTAAGTCTAAACTGGCTTTGTGTACATTTCATTTTCATTCTTGTCCAGTAACTGTGCTCATATTGAAACAAAACAGAACAAAATGTTTGGAATAAATGACAGCAAAATTTGATGCTGAAATCATAAATCATTTGTTGAAACAAAGTAAACTGGACAATCTCAAATACAGTGAACTGAAAAAATGGTTATGTAAGAATTTTAAAGGAGAATTATGTCAAAAGATTTTCACATAAAAGGGTTTATGTGAATGACATTGCTTTACACACTTTCCTACAGATATAGTTCTATTCACACGCTTATGAAACAGATAAAAACATACAAATATGTGTTGACTGTAATAGATAACTATGCATGGAAATTATATATATATATATATATATATATATATATTGTATGGAGCTCTATCTAGTAGACACAGAAAAATTGGTATCCCAAAGAAAAGATTCAAAGACTCCATCAATGACAGCCGTAGGTGCTGCTCAATATTTGCGCCAAGGATAGACCTGGCTGGTGTGCAGCTGTCAGTAAGGGGTGCAAAATTTTCAATGATGCCCGCAGAATGAAAATCACTGATGCCAGGAAACAGGGAGGCCTCAATATCAACATCAACACCTGGCTGATGTCCTTGACATCACCTTTTATAAGCCAATCATTTAAGTTTGCTTACATTAGTTGGGTTATTCGCATTTTTTACCAGACGTATAAGCACAGATCAAAAGTTTAAAATGTATTTTTTCAAAACTAAGTTAGATGAGTTCCTCCAAACATTAACATGTGTATAAATAATTGTTTATTTATATTCAGTTGTTCGCAAGGGTGATTACAAGACAATATCCAGATCTACATAGTTTGTTATTTTCTTATTGTAATACGTTGTTGATGGTGGTTTCAGATTATCACCTGTAGCAGTGTCGATAACACTGGTTAGTCCTAGTGTAATGTGATCAGGAGCAACGTTCCCTCTAAGCTGCTCAGGCATCCCCGATCAGCTGAATTGTCAATCATTGCACAATTCAACATTAAATATTGCTCACCTCCGTAATGATTTCGCAGTGCAGCGAGCAATGCGTGCACATCTACCATTTGCTTAGATGGAATGTTGATCAGGAGTATTGTTTTAAAGTGATTGTTGTATCACCAATAATGTTTGATCACCACATCGCTCGACTATAAAATATTCTTTTACCATTATCTAGTCTAACTTTGGAATCTAAAAGTTATTGCTGAGATTTATGTAGATGTCTTCATCTGAGTTATTTGTCTAATAACATTCTGATGTATTTATACGTCTCAGGGTCAACATGGGTAAATCCAAGGTATTGATTTCGGGCCTGAATAGGGAAACACTGAAAAGCACAGGAAAGTATCCATGTGCCGTCTTCCTAAAAGGCGCAGGTAGAAACTCAATCTTTTGCATCAGCTGTTCACATTGGGTTCACAAGAAATGTAGTGGAATCGATGGACCTCTCAAACCTGATCCAAGCTACAAGTGTACCAGATGTAGTGGACTCACTCGACCTATTGATGAAAGGCCTGTGACAGAAGTAACTGTAGGTGAAGAAAAGCTTGATGTCGTAGCCGACTTCTGTTATCTAGGAGACACCATATCGGCCGGAGGAGGATGTGAACTGGCATCAACAACACGTTGCAAGTCTGCTTGGAATAAGTTTAGAGAGCTTCTCCCAATCCTGACGAATAGGCATTTGACGCACATTACAAGGGGTCGTCTTTACTCAACTTACATCAGACCTGTGCTGTTATACAGCTCTGAAACCTGAGCTGTCACTGCTACAACTCTCAGGAAGATACATCGCAATGATAAAGCCATGATACAATGGATCTGCCATGTAAATCCTGAGGCGAATGTCCCATTTGAGTCCAGCTCAACATCAGAAACATTTCTGACATTATCCAATCAAATAGGATGCGATGGCTGGGCCATGTTGAGTGTAGTAAAGGGTGGATATCCAAGGTCTGTTCCTTCAAAGTTACTGGAAGTCGTGCTCCAGGCAGACCTAAGCTAACATGCGAAGAGTTGACAAAAAGAGACAGAAAGACTTGGGGCTGAGCGGAATCAATCCACAGGACCGTAGAGCCTGGAAGAAAGCTTTGAATACTCTCACGACGAAACAGACAGGCCTACCCTCTTTAGAGGATTAATAAAAGGCCTGGATAATCAAAATGGATGATGATGATGATGATGATGATGAAGCACACCTTTTAATAAATGTTGTTTTTAATTTGACCACTTACTATCCTTCTATGTTTGTTTATATTGATGCTGTTATTGTTTTTGTAATAAGCTTTTCTTTTTGTCATGCATTACAAATTCAGGAAACAGTTTTTGTATTTGAGGGTAAATGTGAAATTTATATCCTGATCATTAAGTTAAGTTATGTATGTTAGCAAAGCCAAACCCATCAAATGTTAAAATGTATTTTTCTAAATAATGTAATGGTTCATATGTGAAAAATATAGTTTTAGTTAAGTAAATTGTAATCTCTTTAAATACTTGTGGCATATCTAGATTAAGTTGAGAGCTGAATTATAAGGCATATATAAAGACCACTGCTTACTAATTCTTAAATCTGAATTCCAATATTTAACTGTTACAATTTTATATATCAGACAAATTTTACAATTTTATATTTGAAGTCATGCTATATTAATGTTTCAATTCACATTGCCATGCCCACTAAGGTCTTACGTTAAAAGCGCTTTGATACACTTGTATCTGATCCTGAAAGGGGGGGGGTATTTTAAGAATTATTTTAATGGTTAATATTAGTCTGGTGATGGTCTGGAAATTAAATAATTTGCTGTAATTTTTGTTTTACCTAATATTTTTTAAAATTCATGATCCTAAAATCAAGATGGCCTAGAAAAAAAATAGATTTTAATACTACAAACCAATTAACATCATAATCTTAATCTATGCATGATTTTATAAAGTATTTGAACTTTTGATGTTAGCAATTTAACTGCAGCTTATATATATTACTCAGAGATAAAAGTATTTTGTTTTTCTTTGTTGCAGTTTTTAAGACATTGGTTTGATATAAAACTTGAAATTGAATCAAAATTATCCTGTCTTGTCATTTAAATTGACATTTAAATTATCAAAATGGCTGCAGATGTTTTAAAGAAGTACAAGCTGCTTTATATTAAAATCAGGCTTTCTTATTGGTTTCTTTACGAAGATTACATGGACAAATGTGAAGAGAAAAACTGTGTGATATTTGTTATAGTCAGCAGTTTATGTAGGTTATGATAATACAATCTGCAAAGTAAAGTATTTCTTTACATAACTATCAGCACCATCTGGTTAGAAATAGATGGGACTGACTAACTTTCTTATAAAATTACATATTAACATATTTAATTGTATTCTTTTTTTCTGTAAGCACACTTGATTGAGAGAAGAAAAAAAAAAAACACAACAGCTATACACCATTTCCAACACCATCTTCTTTGCTTTAAACAAATTAAAGATATCATCTTTGACATACCCCCACCCAACTGTATCTCTCTACACCAGCTGATCATTGACAACCTTTTCGGTCTGGCATAATCGAAAAATGTGGTTGCTGCTACTGTCCGCATTGTCTTGTATTGATAAATATATGCATCACATATGAATAACAAGAACTAAATAAAACTTGCTGTCTTAATGTCTTGCTAACTTGCTAGCTTATTGTATTAGTCAACTTTGCCATATGTGATGGTAAGAAAACATAACTACGGTCATCTTTGTGCCACATGTTTTATATACTTTCTTTAATCAATCTAGGTAAGCTAACTTTTAGCCATTGGTTCTGGTGCCCCAAATATCACGTTACTACCAATGTCGTTCTTGAGTAAATGGACTGATTGAGTACTGCATAAAATCATTATTATGAATATATCAATGAATTTTTCACTTATGTTTTCGAATTTGTATACCATTTTCAGATTGCCACCACCATTGACCCTTACCAGATCCATGTTGGCAGTCCTGGGGCAGTCTTTGGAATGGTTGGTGTAATACTTTTTGAGCTGCTTCATTTTTGGAGACTAGTTCAAAAGCCATGGGCAGAATTATTGAAAATCATTGCCGCCATTGTCTTTTTTCTTCTGTGTGGCACACTGCCTCATTTGGATAATATATCTCTCGTGGCTGGTCTTTTTACAGGAGTCTTGAGTGCCATGTTGTTTCTTCCTTATATCACATTTGGACGTTGGAATACAAGGTGCAGGGCATTTCTAGTTATCAGCAGTTCCTGTATCCTGATCCTCTATTTCTCTGCCATTATTTATATTTTTATGAAGATTCAAATTCTACCATCATGCAATTACTGTAAGTATTTTGATTGTTTGCCATATACCAGAAGAATGTGTGACGCGAGAACATAAAAACTCGCATATTTAGGACGGTTAATTCTTTTGTTGCTTATTTGATATTGCTGTTGTTGTTGTTGTTTCTTTTGTTCTGTTCTGTTTTCTTCGATTGTTCAAGAGTTTCTGTTGAGAATCTATTGCTGGGATTTCTTTTGCTGATATATTTCAAATGGCATCTCTGTTATTTATCAAAATCCACATTGCAACAGACATCATGTTGTAAGAGTCCCAAATTGTATAACTTAAAGATTGAGATAATTATTATCCAACTTGTACCATTTATACAGTATAACTTAAAGATTCAGATAACTGTATTATCCAAATTGTACCGTTTATATAGTACAAGATTCAGATAACTGTATTATCCAAATTGTACCATTTATATAGTATAACTTAAAGATTCAGATAACTGTATTATCCAAATTGTACCATTTATATAGTATAACTTAAAGATTCAGATAACTGTATTATCCAAATTGTACCGTTTATATAGTACAAGATTCAGATAACTGTATTATCCAAATTGTACCATTTATACAGTATAACTTAAAGATTCTGATAACTGTATTATCCAAATTGTACTTTTAATATAGTATAACTTAATGATTTAGATAAGTTTTTTTTTCAAATTGTACTATTTATATAGTATAACTTAAAGATTCAGATAACTGTATTATCCAAATTGTACCGTTTATATAGTACAAGATTCAGATAACTGTATTATCCAAATTGTACCATTTATAAAGTATAAATTAAAGATTCTGATGACTGTATTATCTAAATTGTACCATTTATAAAGTATAACTTAAAGATTCAGATAACTGTATTATCCAAATTGTACCGTTTATACAGTATAAC
The DNA here is from genome assembly GCA_030141615.1 of Unio pictorum. Taxonomy (NCBI): domain Eukaryota; kingdom Metazoa; phylum Mollusca; class Bivalvia; order Unionida; family Unionidae; genus Unio; species Unio pictorum. Next base: position 7,333,675 of record JARLTB010000023.1, on the reverse strand, counting down.
TTAAAGATTCAAATAATTATTATCCAACTTGTACCCTTTATATTATATAAGCTTCAGATAAATGTATGTATTATCCAAATTGTACCGTTTATACCGTTTAAAAATTCAGATAAGTTTATTACCCAAACTGTACCGTTTATTCAGTATAACTTAAAGAGTCAGATAACTGTATTATCCAGATTGTACCGTTTATATAGTACAAGATTCAGATAACTGTATTATCCAGATTGCACCATTTATAGAGTATAACTGAAATATTCAGATAACTGTATTATCCAGATTGTACCGTTTATATAGTACAAGATTCAGATAACTGTATTATCCAGATTGTACCGTTTATATAGTACAAGATTCAGATAACTGTATTATCCAGATTATACCATTTATACAGTATAACTTAAAGATTCAGATAACTGTATTATCCAGATTGTACCGTTTATATAGTATAACTTAAAGATTCGGATGATTATTATCCAAATTGTACGGTTTATACAGTATCTTATAGATCAGATAAGTTTATTATTTTGTTTGCATCTAAAGCAAGTTGTCTACATGTTTCTGTTATTGCATAACCACGCATTTTGTGTATTAATAAACATATTTATGTAAGTTATGTAGTCATTTTATTATATTTTCTATGTTAGCTCAAAGATGGATTGTTACGTGCTTAGGCTCAAATAAGCAGCAACACAGAAAGAGTGAAAACTAACAAGCTTGTATAACTTTAACAATGATTTTATTAAGTACAATTATTTTCATAAAATAAATAAACTTACAGTTTTAGAGAATCAAATCCAACATTAATCCAATATAGAATTCACAAAAATAATCCACTAATGGAATTGCAAGTCCTAATAAATAAATGTTCTAATAGTTCCAGGTTCGAATCTTGACGATGTAATCCAAAATGGCTGACAATGTCACGTGGTACAGTTCTTGTTTTTAATCATCCAAATGAATATCATAAACATATGTCCTTTTTCCAGATAATTCTTCTTTTCCAACGAATTGACACAAGTCCAGAATAATATTAACACTCAAACATAAATACACAACCAATAACTTACAGCCCAATAATTCTACTAAAGTTAGCTTCTAAAACACAGCTATATATATTGTAATTCCCTCGTAAACAAGAGGAATCATGTGATTCTGGAAGGTCATGGAAGAAAGCTACCTTCCCCAAGTCACACACCAAAAGAATGAACTAGAAGAATAAATCAGCCACTAATAAGATGTTGTCCTTGAAATTAACCAATAGAATTGAAGACCTGTTGACAATGTCCAAAACAAGGTCAGATAAAGAGGTATCCAAGCCAAGGTCAACCTGTTTACCAGTAAAGTCCAGGTCAAACTGAATTTTCTAGAAAAATTTCCCATTTAATGAATAATAACCCTAAATGACAAATTTTGGATTTAATAATTAAAAATAAATAAAATTAAATCCAATAGCCGTAACAGGATATATATCGATAAGCGCTTTGACAATTCTAAGCGCAATTAGTGTCTACTGGATCAGGGATCTCAAGCAAGCAGCCTGAGGGGCAGCAAGCAGCCACCCAATATGTATCAAGTGGCCTGCAAAATGATTGGCATCACAAGGTGTCATGAAAGATAACAAAGTTGGTGTTGCCCATGGGTCATTGAAATAGCCCTCATGCAGCATTCAGGGTGGTTAGAGTTGCTTAACAGCAGAGAGGGTGACCAGTCTAGAAGTGAGTGAACAAATAATAGAGTATATACGGGTTTAGTGGTCCATAATTGGTTAATACTGATAAGTAAAATTTTAGTAAAAATATCTTTTGAGAGCTTGTCCAATCTATAATTTTTAAAAATATAGACAATATTATATTGATGCAATTTAGTATTTAACAGGCTTGACTCAGGAGTACACAATACCCAAAGAAGCACCTGATTCATTTGGAGCAGAATCAATAACACATGCTTTATGCACATGTAGATAACAAAATGCCGCGGCTCATATGTTCACCACACAGAAGCCTGCATCAAGGATAGTTGTGCATGGAGAAATACAACTCTGATAATTAGCACCTAGACATTTTAAGTTATTGAATTTTGAATATGATGGTGTTTCCATATGTTTACTATGGGAGTTGAATTACTACCGTGATTCCTAAAGTTACATTAAGAAATCCTGAACACACACACATACACACACGCGCGCACGCAACCACTTGGAACAGCTTGTGGTTATTATTGTGTTAGCTTTATCAAGCACATGAGTGTAATTATGCTTTGCTGATTTATTATGTTAAAGATTTGTAATAAAAATATGTAACCGAACTTATGTTTTTCATGCGGGTTTATATCGTAATGTTAATAAACAGTCACATGATTGGGTCAAAAATATATTTCATCAAAGGTTTAATCAATTTTTTTTAGCTTTATTGTAACATGGTATCTAGTATCGTACTTGTTCTTTGTTTTTTTTTATAAACAGCGTGAAACGTAGATTCGTTATTCAATCAGAAGCTGTTGTTTGCTCTGTTGTGATACGTGTTTTGCTTGTATGATCAGACATCACATATAAGAACGCAAGGAGATCGGAGAGATTCATTGTTAAATATAACTGAACTTGATTATACTCCCAGCGAAATTTTTAGCAACAGCATAATTTTAAACACTCTTTAAATCAACGTAGCTGACTTTTAATGAATATCAAAATACTTCCGCGCTATGAAGTTGAATATCATTTCAACTTACTTGATGAGACTGTTCTTGGTGCTTTTATGTTTTTCCAGTGTTTCCTCCTAGAATATTTTTGTATGATGTTACCACCTTGAGATTGAAGATTCTTTTAATAGCCTTAATGTTGTTGATATGATCGGTCGCAAACCCATTTTGAATGACTCCATTGAAACACTCATAAACAAAGCGATGGGAGTAATACATTTGTCTTGACTCATCTTCATCATTCAAAGGAACATGTAAATAGCCTTAATTGTCGATTGTTCCAATCACTTTTTTATTTTTTTAAATTTCTGATCAACCCATCTTCGTTTGCCAAGTAGTTCACGTAAATCAGGTATACTTGGTATTTCTATTCATCGTCCAGGGATCAATCTCATGAATCGTTTTGTCACCGTCGAGGTGATAACTTTTTTTTGCTCAGTAACATCACCGTGTAACACGTCCCAAATGTGCACAATAACATCTCTCTAAACTTATCTTTCTCTGTTGCTCTTACCACCACAACTAGACGAAAAAGTGTTAAGCGAATGAATGTTTTCTTTGTTTTGATGTTTGTGATTTGTCCAAGCTTTTATCCTGCATAAAACAAACATCTGATACGCTTATAAAACGCTTCGTTATGATTTTTTTGAGACATTTACTATATAAATTCTATCTCTCTAAGAGAAAAATGTTTGACGCCTATTTAAAGAATTAGTGAAACCCTAATATATATGACTGGCAAAAAATCACTGATATTATCCCAGTTGGCAAGATCACCCGAGATGTGAAAATTAAAATGCTGAAAAAGTTCTATCATAACCTGAAAAGAGCAGTATCGTTCAGTCAGATCAAATGACAATGTTACCAAAATCCCCAAATCAATTCACATCATAATTGATGCATTAGCAAATGAATCAAACATCATTAAGATTGCTGATGAACTTAATAACGTTACCAACTTGGACGTATTAACACGATCTCAGTTGTCTTGTAGTGTTATGGAAAATTATTTTACTCTGCGAACAAAATGCTGCTTATCTGAAACAAATAGACTGCAGCAACACAAACAACAGCAGCATAAATAATTGAAAACGAGATAACAAACAAAAACGTTGAGAGTATTACACGAAGACAGATGGTTGCTTGATAAACTGAATCAGCATTTCCTGGATTTGATAAGTCAGTTGAGTTTGATAAAAAATACTTGATGATTTTGATCAACATAACCTAGCTGAGACCAGTTGTTAATAACGAAATTAAAAAAAAAACTAGGGGCTATAAATTTAATTGATTGTTGGTGCTAATGTAATGATGACAAGACAAGTTGGTGAAGAAGAAAAACAACACATTGGCTTAACATAAAATCAATTTCAATTTACCCAAATAACAATGTTGCTTAGATAGCTGATCATTTGTACCAAGAACTGATGAACAAAATTGAAGCCTATCAGCAAAATGGTTGGACATTGGAGAAATTAAATAAGACAACGTTTTGAGACGATACTTTATACAGTTAAAGCACCATTGAATGACCCAGTAAATCATTTACAACAGCAGTTAAAATCATATGCCGTGTACCGCCATTTACAAACTGATCTGTTCATTTGACCAAAACATAAATAAAACATCAAAACAAACGTTGTACAGAAGACTTGATCCAGCACAGTGGTTGTTGAAAAATGTATTTAGTGAGCTTGACGAGATTAAAACAAATTCAGAACCAGCTAAGATGACAAAGTTGACTAAAATTCAGGTGAATCATTTCAAGACATCTATCAAATGCTACATTTGTGAGAAGACACTTGGAGATCACAGAGAGATCATTGTTATATTACAGGTCAATACCGTGTAATCTACATTTCAAATTACTCATTTCATTACAGCTGTGTTTCATAACCAGAAAGGTACGAGAGTCATATGATTGTTAAAGCACTTGGTCATAAAGAAATAATAAACTTGATGGGTAAAAGCAAAATAACCGCAATAATAAAACATTATAACGTTTGTCACAGAATTAGGCGAAAATTGAACTGATTTTTGTTCTACTTGAATTGCAAACGAAACTCACCATTTTCTTGATTTCGTTGTACACGCATTACCTGGGGTGATTAAGTGGCGTGTACCGATTTGCATGTGCCAATTTGTAATTTACATGAAATCCGAAATACTCGTTGTACGTGGTGCACGTCAAGCTCGATGTGATTTATGTTCACCTATTGAGAGTATATAAGGCTAAGGATTTCTCATTATTATTTACGGGAACCCAAATATCTAATCGAAGGATAGATAACCTCGTCTTGCAAATCTCCAGCCAAAGGGGTGAGTGTTAAATTTACATTTCGTTGTATTGTGAATTTTATTCAGATTATCATTTCGTAGAATGATGCCTTTATTGCAATGAACGTGGAATATTTGGAATTACTAGTCACTTTTAGACTTTAAATACAATATCGTAATCTACGGCTTAGATTATTTTTGAGACAACTATTATTAGTCTGGTTTTGTTTATTATAGTTGATTCCGGAGATCTAATAACATCGTTGATTCCGTAGATCTGATAACATCTGACAATCATTGATTCCGTCTGATTCAGTCTGATTCCAGCTGATTCCGTCGTTGATACCGTAGAAGTACATCACTGATAGCGCATCTAATAACATCGTTGATACCGTCTCTGATACCGTAGCTGCTAACATAGTTGTTACATTGTTTCTGGTACCGTAGCTGCTAATAACATCGTTGATACCGTAGCTGCTAATAGCATCGTTGATACCGTAGCTGCTAATAACATCGTTGATACCGTAGCTGTTAAACACATCTGATACCATCTTTTGATAAACGTCTTTGATATCGTTTGATTTGTTGTGGGACATCTATTGTTTGTTCTGGAACATCTCTGTATAAATATCTGAATGTGCTTGTGCCGTTAATTTGTGCAAACGGAATTGAAGTATCTGTCTGTGTGTCGAACTGTCTGTTCGTCAATATCTGTGTAACGTGTAAATATCCGGAAAGCTAGAAGTCCGAGTGTCGGAGCTGTCTTAGAGTTGTAAAACGTCCGGGTAGACATCTAGGGAAGTGAGGAACCGTTGGTTCGGGTAGATGTTGTATGCTGTCTGAACGTATAACTGTGGTGGATCCGTGTAGGGAAACGTCCGTTAATAGTATTGGTCAACCCTCGGTTCTCGGGGAAACTGGGAGACGATTCAACTGTTGCTGAATCGTGCGGTTATACAGGGGAGACACATAGGTGTATTGAAATTGTAATATAATTTAATACATTGTTGTATTTGCATGCTTATGTCAGATCGCAATAATATTTCAAGTGATCACATAGATATCAATAAAAGCTAGCAACTTGATTGAATACAAGTATATGATCGTGCTAGTTATCGCAATCCATCGTGCGATAGATAGTTTGTCGTTTGTGTTATTTTTTTTCGTAAATCAAACTTGCATTTATTTAACTTTCGTAAAGGATTCTTGGATCTGTGTATAATCCAAGAGATCCCTTTACATCTGAGATTCCTTTTGTATTGTTATTTAATTTGTTCATGTATTGTGAATGGTTGTGAGTGTAATTGTGGGTTGAGTGCATGAATTATTGTGTTGTTACATCTGTATTTTTTTCATTTATAATTTATTACATAAATTTATATTTTCTTTCACAAATTGTGTTTGTATTGTTCATTTAATCCACCCTCCTCTCGGTAACAATTCTGTTACAATGGTGTCAGAAGTGGGATCGTTGGATTAAGTGAACTGTCAATCATTTTTGTGAAGGTATACATTTAATGTTTATATTCGAGCGTGACCTTCTGTTAAGATAATACTCTAGTTGGAGTTTATTTTTGTTAAGTTTACCTAGGTCCGTGTGTCCAGTATAAACGTGTTTAAAACATTGGTTTGGTTACCTATCTATATTCATATTACAATTGTCATGTCATCCCTTAAGGACTTGGTTGCCTTAGGCAAAGAATTTGGATATGAAGGTGAAAGCTTAAGGAAATTTATTCAAGAAGAACAAGCCCGGGAAAGGGAAGAAAGGGTAAGAGAAAGGGAATTACATAGGGAATTAGAAAAGGAAAAGGGGGAGGCCGAAGAGAGGAAACGGGCATTAGAAAGGGAATCCGATGAAAGGAAACGGGAATTAGAAAGGGAATCCGAAGATAGGAAATGGGCCTTTGAGAGGGAAAAGATAGAATTAGAGAAGCAGGCCGAAAGGGAAAAGATAGAATTTGAGAGGGAAAAGATAGAATTAGAGAAGCAGGCCGAAAAGGATAGGATAGGATGGGAAATGGAAGCGGAGCAAAAGCGAATAGAGTTAGATGAGAAAGCAAAGCAACGGGATCATGAGCGTAAGGTAGAATTAGCGACATATGGAAGAGAACACGATTCTGCCACTAACAAATTAAGGGGCCCCAAATTACCTCCCTTTGACGATGAAAAAGATAACATAGATAGTTATCTTCATCGGTTTGAGCGGTATGCCGAAAACCAGAAGTGGAGTCAAAATGACTGGGCGCTGCATCTGAGTGCTTTATTAAAAGGTAAAGCACTGGATGTATACTCGCGACTTCCTAGGGACGATGTGTTTAAGTACGACGTCCTAAAGGAAGCACTTCTCAAAAGGTACGAGCTCACTGAACAAGGTTTTCGAAAAAAGTTCAGGTATAGCAAGCCCGATAAGGGAGAAACCTTTGGTCAGTTCACCGTCAGAATTGCGAACTATTTTGAGCGGTGGATTGAATGCGGCAAAGCGGTGAAGACGTTTGAAGGGTTGACTGATTTCTTGCTCAGAGATCAATTATTTAATACAGTTGGGCGAGAGTTAGATCAATTTCTGAAGGAGAAAGTCTTCACAAACGTAAAAGATATGGCTAAGCAAGCCGATTTATTTGCCGAAGCTCATGGGGGAACCCAGAACGTGGTTTTGAAAGATGTTAAGTCTGGAAACCAGTCTGTAAGACCTATGCCTAGGGAGCCTGTAAAATCAGCTGAGGTAAAAAGGTCAGTTGGGAATCCAGTTTTTCAGCGTGTGCGGTGTTTCTTGTGTAATGCATTGGGTCATGTTCAAAAAGACTGTCCTAAAAGAAAGGCACTTATACATAAGGTAGCAGTGGCTATACAAAGTAAAGGTATAACTGATAACATCGTACAGGTAGAACCTTGTATTCATTCGCTTGGCACGTGTTTATTTCCTGAAGCGCGTGTACCAACCGGGAGAGGGTTTGTCAACGGTCGAGAAGTCGTGGTATTGCGTGACACTGGTTGTACGGGCGTAGTGATCAAACGTAGTCTCGTGCAGGATAACCAAATGCTCGGGTGGGAATCCCCATGTATGTTACTTGATCAGACGATGGGTCGCATTCCCGTAGCAAGGATCACAGTAAAAACACCTTTCTTAACGGGAACTGTTGATGCCCTTTGTATGGACAATCCTATTTACGATCTGACAATCGGTAATGTTGAAGGTTCCCGTCTTCCAACCATGGCCGATTTTAAAATACCTTTGGCTCAGGCAGTCGAAACGCGAGCGCAAACACGGCGAGAGAAAACCGCGTTTCATAAATTAATAGTCCCTGAATCGATCTCAGGAATTTCCCGTGATGATTTCAAACAAGAGCAAGATCGTGATAAATCCATCAGAACAATTGTTGAGAAAATCACGTCCGGCGCGATTAAACATTGCAAGCGTGGGGGTAGCTCGAGATTCGTACGCAAGAACGGATTAATTCATAGGGAGTTTAGCGCTCGGGAGGGTAAGAAGTATTGGCAAGTGGTCGTACCCCAGAGATATAGATCTCAAGTACTTAGGGTGGCGCATGAGTCAAGCATGGCAGGACACCTAGGTAAGGCTAAGACCACTAGCAGGGTAGTCGCTGAATTCTACTGGCCAGGTGTTAATGGCGATGTCACACGGTTCTGTAGGTCGTGCGACGTATGTCAGAAAACCGTCTGTAAGGGAAGGGTCACAAGGGTGCCCTTGGGACAGATGCCATTAATAGATACACCATTTAAAAGAGTGGCAGTAGATATTGTAGGACCAATACACCCGGTTACCGAAAGAAAGAATCGGTACATACTTACTCTGGTTGATTACGCAACCAGATACCCTGAAGCCGTAGCGTTACCAACTATTGAAACGGAAAGGGTAGCTGAAGCATTAGTTGATATCTTCAGTAGGGTAGGGGTGCCAGAGGAAATCCTCACTGATTGTGGTGCCCAATTCACCTCTGACCTCATGGGTGAAATAAGTAGACTGTTATCCATCAAACAGCTAAACACTACCCCATACCATCCGATGTGCAATGGACTGGTAGAGAAGTTTAATGGTACCCTGAAAAGCATGCTGAGAAAGATGTGCGCGGAACGTCCGCAAGACTGGGACCGTTATTTAAACGCTGTTCTGTTCGCGTACCGTGAAGTACCGCAGGAAAGTTTAGGGTTTTCACCTTTCGAACTGTTGTACGGTAGAACAGTTCGAGGCCCGATGCGGATACTACGCGAACTATGGACTGGTGATGTCGCGAACGAGGAAATAAAAACGACTTACCAGTACGTGTTAGATCTAAGAAATAAACTTGAGAGTACATGCCAGATGGCACGTGACGAATTGATTAAATCGGGGCGCAGATATGCCAAGTATTACAACCGCAGAGCGCGAAATAGGAAATTTCTTGTGGGATATCAGGTTCTATTGCTTCTTCCAACGAGTTCGAATAAGTTATTAGTCCAGTGGAAAGGTCCATATGAAGTTAAAGAAGTAAAAGGTGACATGGACTATAAAATTGACATGGACGGTAATGTAAAGACATTCCATGCAAACATGCTCAAATTGTATATCAAGAGACAGAGCGACAATTTCAATAAGGGGAGTTGAAAATATAGGCGCAGACTACTTGAGTAGGGCATGATGGGAAATTTGTATGAATTTGCCCAGTAATAAAATCCAGTTTGTGGTATAACCAGTGTAAATGTTGTAAGATATCATCAGTAGTTATTTTTCTTCTATTCTGTGTTAGTTTTAAAAATGTGTACATTTTTATTCTTAGGGGGGAGGTATTGTCACAGAATTAGGCGAAAATTGAACTGATTTTTGTTCTACTTGAATTGCAAACGAAACTCACCATTTTCTTGATTTCGTTGTACACGCATTACCTGGGGTGATTAAGTGGCGTGTACCGATTTGCATGTGCCAATTTGTAATTTACATGAAATCCGAAATACTCGTTGTACGTGGTGCACGTCAAGCTCGATGTGATTTATGTTCACCTATTGAGAGTATATAAGGCTAAGGATTTCTCATTATTATTTACGGGAACCCAAATATCTAATCGAAGGATAGATAACCTCGTCTTGCAAATCTCCAGCCAAAGGGGTGAGTGTTAAATTTACATTTCGTTGTATTGTGAATTTTATTCAGATTATCATTTCGTAGAATGATGCCTTTATTGCAATGAACGTGGAATATTTGGAATTACTAGTCACTTTTAGACTTTAAATACAATATCGTAATCTACGGCTTAGATTATTTTTGAGACAACTATTATTAGTCTGGTTTTGTTTATTATAGTTGATTCCGGAGATCTAATAACATCGTTGATTCCGTAGATCTGATAACATCTGACAATCATTGATTCCGTCTGATTCAGTCTGATTCCAGCTGATTCCGTCGTTGATACCGTAGAAGTACATCACTGATAGCGCATCTAATAACATCGTTGATACCGTCTCTGATACCGTAGCTGCTAACATAGTTGTTACATTGTTTCTGGTACCGTAGCTGCTAATAACATCGTTGATACCGTAGCTGCTAATAGCATCGTTGATACCGTAGCTGCTAATAACATCGTTGATACCGTAGCTGTTAAACACATCTGATACCATCTTTTGATAAACGTCTTTGATATCGTTTGATTTGTTGTGGGACATCTATTGTTTGTTCTGGAACATCTCTGTATAAATATCTGAATGTGCTTGTGCCGTTAATTTGTGCAAACGGAATTGAAGTATCTGTCTGTGTGTCGAACTGTCTGTTCGTCAATATCTGTGTAACGTGTAAATATCCGGAAAGCTAGAAGTCCGAGTGTCGGAGCTGTCTTAGAGTTGTAAAACGTCCGGGTAGACATCTAGGGAAGTGAGGAACCGTTGGTTCGGGTAGATGTTGTATGCTGTCTGAACGTATAACTGTGGTGGATCCGTGTAGGGAAACGTCCGATAATAGTATTGGTCAACCCTCGGTTCTCGGGGAAACTGGGAGACGATTCAACTGTTGCTGAATCGTGCGGTTATACAGGGGAGACACATAGGTGTATTGAAATTGTAATATAATTTAATACATTGTTGTATTTGCATGCTTATGTCAGATCGCAATAATATTTCAAGTGATCACATAGATATCAATAAAAGCTAGCAACTTGATTGAATACAAGTATATGATCGTGCTAGTTATCGCAATCCATCGTGCGATAGATAGTTTGTCGTTTGTGTTATTTTTTTTCGTAAATCAAACTTGCATTTATTTAACTTTCGTAAAGGATTCTTGGATCTGTGTATAATCCAAGAGATCCCTTTACATCTGAGATTCCTTTTGTATTGTTATTTAATTTGTTCATGTATTGTGAATGGTTGTGAGTGTAATTGTGGGTTGAGTGCATGAATTATTGTGTTGTTACATCTGTATTTTTTTCATTTATAATTTATTACATAAATTTATATTTTCTTTCACAAATTGTGTTTGTATTGTTCATTTAATCCACCCTCCTCTCGGTAACAATTCTGTTACAACGTTCACTATTGGAGGTTTCAGATTTATTCATTCCTTTCAGTTAATGCCGAGCTCACTCGATAGTCAAGTTAAGTTATGTGATATTTCCGAAATTATCGAGGACTACTTTGGTTGGTGAGTCATCAAATGATTTAAAACAAGAATGGTTTTGCCCTTACACGGACAGCTGGTCGAGATTATATAAAAATGAGTTACCGTCAAAGTTTTTTAAACTCTAAGTTATCAAGTGAGCATATTGCAGATGGTGAATAGAAGTTTGCGAAGATGATCTGGAATAAATTTCAGATAAATATATTTGCGAATATGACGATTTATATTTGACCACTGATGTTCTTCTGCTGGCTGATGTATTTGAAAAATTTAGAGTTGTATGTCAAACATATTATAAGATTAATCTAGCGTGGTATTATTTATCACCAGGTCTCAGCTGGGATGCATGCATGTCTCAATATAAGTAAAATAAAAATGGATTTGTTCACTGACCCATATATGTTAATGTTCATTGAGAGAAGTATAAGAGGCAGAATCAGTGATATCACAAAGAAAATTGCAACAGCAAATAACAACTTATGATGATCACTCACCATCAAAGTACATAATAAATCAAGACATAAACATTTTGTATGGTTATGAAATGAGACAGAAACTAACGACTGGAGAATTTAGCTGGATAAGTGGCGATGATTACGAAAGAGAAACAGGAGATATTGTGCCGGATGACGTTGGTTACTTTGTTGAAGTTTATCTTGATTATTGCCAGAAACTTTAGGATCGTCATAATGATTATCCAAAGTTAAATTCAATTTTGGATCTAGTAAAGTCACGAAGCTGATTCAAAATCTAATTTAAAAAAACGTGATACGTCATGCTGCATTGAGACAAACGGTTGATCACGGTTTAATACTAAGAATAGTTCACAGAGCAATAAAATTCAGACAAGAAAGATGGATGGAACCGTATATCAGTTTCAATACAGAACAGCATAAGTTAGCAAAGAAAGTTTTTTTTTAAAAATATTTCTTGACGCTGATAAATAATTTTACTTTTGGTAAGACAATGGGTGACATCAGGAAACGAGTCAATATTGAGATGGTAAAAAAAATGAACGAAGAAATAAATCGGTGTCAAATGATTTGTTAGTATGCATGAACATATCTGGTGAGAAAAAGTGCTGCTGTTCCTGATTTATCTAAGATGTACGATTTTTTAAAATTAAAATAAGATAAATAGGAAATTCGTAGCAGAGCACAATTCATCGACACAGAGAATTTAGTTGATCAGGCTGAGCCAAATTATATTTCTTACGACACGAGAAAGAGTAAAATTCTGAGCTATCAGATAACCCAGTTGAGTCTAAGTTTCATGATGATATAAATCAGAAAGTAATCGAAAATTTTAAAGACGAAACAAATTTCATTCCGATTTTAAAATATATTGGCATGATATTTAAAATATATTGCGTGCTGTTGCGCAATGAAGGACTAAAGAAAACTGGAGCAAGTATCAAACATTATGCTCTTTACGAGCTGTGATCACCGGTAACGATGGTAACCATCAGATCTGATCAGCGTGAGATAAAGGCCAGAGTACTAAACAGAAAAGAATTATCATCATTTGATAACAAAATATATTGTTCTGGTAGTGTTCATACAATTAGCTCATGGACGTTGCAAAAGGAAAGTTAACATTTTTCTCAAGTAGTTAAGATCATGTATGGTATCAAAAATTATCAACATACAATTTTAGCACAATATACAAATATCATTAAATTAAGAAACGATGTTTTGTTCTCAAACGTTAAATTAGCTAAGATGGAAAAAGATATCTTTTTTTTCTATAAAATGAAGATGTGAGATAACTGGATGATATAATAATGAAATTAAGTGAACGTTCAAACAAAATGGTAGATATTTTTAGTGCAAAAACAAACAAACAAAGATTGCGACAGAATCGGTTAACAAAACAGTGCCATAGTAGGAATATACAAGTTTTTTTAGTACTTACCCTGCAGACAAATTAAAAATCAGATTAATTTTCAATTCCGATGGTATATTCTAGTGAGCGGATTTGAATTCTAGTTCAGTTAACAAATAAGTATACAAATCTATTTTTATTTTTTTTTATTTTGATAATTTAAAAAAATTGGAGTTTTTTTAGACTTATCCACTCGCAGAATCTATTTGAATCACAGAATGAACCTAAAATGACTGAAAATTTCTTAAATTGTATATGTCTAGGAAATGTAAACTTTAAACACAGCTCTTCATAAATCCCCGTGTTAAAAAAAATACTGATTAAAAATATCAGGTGGAATAGAACGAAATATTTTATTTGGAGGTGAGGGTTTACAATTTTCTTGGAGAGTGGGGGTGGGTGGGTAATCATTTCAAAGAACGGTAGTTTTATTTCAATAAGAGTTATTGTAGATTATTTCAACTACAAAGTGCGACGTAATGTATTTATTTTTTCACAGCGGCCTGTTTCATTGAACATGTATCAAATATGCCGAAATATGTTAGTATCTTTAAATGCCCATTATTTTCGTATTTTTTTCAAAAATTGTCGTCAGCTTTTTTAAGATTTTATTTCTCACCATCCAAGATGTAGAATTAATCTTAATTTAATATCCTACATCAACTTCCATACACTATAACAACTACGTTACATTTAGCAGCTTCCATGCACTATAAATCTATTTTGCCGATAGCAGAATCCATACACTAACATCTACGTTACCTATAGCAGCTTCCAAACACTGTAACATTAATGTTACCAATAACAACTTATATACAATATAACATCTACCTAACCTACATCAACTTCCATACACTATAACATCTACGTTACATTTAACAGCTTCCATACACTATAAATATATTTTACCGATAGCAGAATCCATACACTAATAGGTACGTTACCTTTAGCAACTTCCATACATTGTAACATCTACGTTACCTTTAACAACTTATTTACACGATAACATCTACCTTACCTATAACAGCTTCCATATACTATAAATCTACTTTACCGATAGCAGCTTTCATACACTCATTCACTAACATATACGTTACTTATAGTAACTTTCATACACTATAACATCTACCTTACCCATATCAACTTCCATACACTGTAACATCTACCTTACGTATAACATCTATCATACCCTGTAACAGATACCTTACGTATAGCACGTTCCATACACTGTAATATATGCGTTACCTAGTCTAAACCTATAACAGCTTTATACACTGTGACATCTACGTTACCTATAGCAGCGTCCATATAATATAACATATACCTTGCCTATAGCAACATCCATACACTGAAATATCCACTTTACCTTTTCTAAGCCTATATCAGGGTCATACACTATAACACATATGTTACCTATAGCAACTTCCATACACTGTATTATTTATATTAGCGAATTCTTAGTTATAATCCGAAACTTCCACAGACATAAAATGGGCTCATATGTACCTGATTCATAATTTGTAAGATTCATAGCTCTGTTCATTATTATTCTTAAAAATATGCAATACAAATAACAGTAGCAACGAATATGGAGCTTTCGAGTAATAAAAGGTTTTAAAACAGTTTAAACATAATCCGCTTTATTTTACCTTCAAGCGCAGATTTTTCCTGTTTAGGGTTGGCGTTGGCTCCGTTTCTCACACTGTTATACTTGCAAATTCATATCCATTGGGATAATGACATACCTTGAATTCACTCTTCGGTCATAACTAGGTCATTGTGACCTAAATCCCATTGTAGTGACCCATTTTAATTGTTGCATTTAACATAGTTTTCTCAACCTTTATTATATTCAGAATTAAATACCTTAGTATGCAAATATTTTCTTCAAGAGTACTACACTCTTGATTAAACACATCGTCACTTTGACCAATACTTCAAGCTCAGTGGTGGGGCCCCGAGTGGCCGAGCGGTCTAAAGCGCTTTCCGTTACGGATCACTGCCGTCTCACCTCTGTCTGCGTGGGTTCGAGTCTAAGATTCGGCTAATGTAGTTATGTGAGAAAGCTTTCCAGCAGCTTCTCGTGGGTCGGTGGTTCTTTCCGGGGTTTTTCTCCGGGTTCTTCCTCCACCACTAATACTGGCCGCCATGTATAGCCTATCGTGTGCTGAAAAATGGCGTTAAACCCAAAAACAAACAAACATCAAGCTCAGTGGTAATATTTTGTTTATTTGGCACTATTACTACAATGTGGTGTAACTTCATTATACAGTGTTACTATAGAGTGATATAACTTTAATAAACATTCTTGTTTTAATATTTTCTAGGTTTTATAGAATCTATTAGCAATTCCTGCAGTTCAGGATCTAAACAAGCCCTTACGCTATGGTCCAAGCCGTTACGCTATGGTACTATTTTGTTACGCTATTGTCTTAGCAAAACAAATCGTTTTAATAAACTGTCTCTAAAATGTGAATAATAATTAATAGACTATTTCTCAATGTCGAAATTCTGACTTTCGAACGAAACTTGGAATATATTTACTAATGATAACAAAAATGTGACGTCCAAATGCTACATAGACAAAACTAGTAATCTTAACTTGTCCTTGCACTTGTAGATATACTCCGAAATCAAGTCATCCGTCTATCTTGTTAATGAGAACAATTTCTTCCATCAACGTATTGACGTTGGTTTCAACATCGACTTCGTCAAGATCGGCTGGTGGAATAAAGATATCTGGGTAAAATGCAGCTTCATCGGGTTCTATGTATGATGAGTAAACTCCACTATCTGATCGTTGATCATCTTTAGAGTCAACCGATTTTCTTCTCGTGTCTTCGAAAATCCCTTTGAGACTAGAATCGCCTCCATTAAGGTTCAGCATAATAAGTCCTTTGTCTTTCAGCGAAATATCGTTCAAAGTGGCCATGCCGTTTCCACTATGATTAGGTATTATCATTATTTCTTCATTATCAAACTCTTTGTGAGTGTGTCTATGGACGACTACGTCAGCCCCTGTTGGCTCTGAATTTACACCCACAATATTGCTTTGAAAAGAGATGGAAGGACAAAATTGCCCGTGCAAACTGGAGGCTTTAGCATCAAAATGAACTTTTGCAAAGGCAGTTGTAACGTTTGAATATCCAGTACTCTGAACGTCTGATGCTACTTGATGAACAGCTCTTGAATTAAAACCAGGACAGACACGAGATCCTCCAGCTACACATGTGTCTTTCTTCTGAACATGTTGCGTTACCTGCACATCTACTCGTGGAAATAGATAACCTTCATTTCTTTCACAGCACTGCAAATCGAACTTGTTGACATGATACGCGTCTATTTCAGACAAATGTCCATGGACAGGACATTGTCTTTTTCTCGCTGCATCGAGCTGGCACCTCATGAGTTCCTCTTTCTTAATGCTTTTAAGCAGTAGTTCAGCATCCATACTCTCTTTCCAAGTTAGCAATGATCGGTAATTGGAATCACATAGGTATTGTAACATTTGATGAATCGCATCGATGTTAAGTTGAAACCCTAGTTGTGCCGAGTTTGATATGATCTTAAACACTTTTATGCCCTTATTAAGGGCTCTAAAAGTTTTCAGCTTCAGGTTATCTTCATTTAGAAAGTCATAGTTGACCGCCATGGTCATCACTTGATCATTTCTCCTTAAATCGTGACAAAGTGCAACTAATGTTTTTAATTGTTTATTATCTATATGCTTTGTTGGGCAATGGTAGTCCGCTGCAGATGTCCAAATGTCTATTATTGTTCCTGTTAGAATAAGCATGACTGCATCAACATTTGCCGATCCCAGAATTCCTAGTTCTTGATGGATAAAGTCATCAGAGGATCCCGCAACTAGTGACGATCCCAAAACCTCCTGTTCATGGCTATAAACATCCGCCAAAGTTACGACCTCTAGATTCGGAAATGTGTGAAGAAGGGACAAAAAATGCTTGACTGTGGTACCTAAAGTCACCGAATCTGATAGAAAAGCTACCAGAACTCTCTTTCTGTCACCTGTAAAATAAGGGTGGTAGTTCAAACGCTTATTTTTCTAACTCTGGACACCAGAAATACAGTAATTCTTTAAGTCCTTGGGCTCGAGTCAATTTTTCAAGTTACAAATGAATGTAGTGTCATCACTATTTTAAGATAGGTTATGAAATGATAGCATTTTAGTTAGATTCATTTTGAAGGTTTTCTAAAGATTGCTCTAAAATCAAAATTTTGCCTGTTAATTTGTTTCAGCTCTCGATGAACTATATGCGGCTTTACCCAGAGTACATGTAGCAATCGTTCGAACATTCCTTCATAATTATGACGAATAATGTTTGAAATATATTGAAGGATAATTGGTCATGTAACTGTCCGTTTAAAGCAATAGAGACGCACAGTGTAAATTTTGATCCCACCAGAAATCTTATAAATATAGAACATTTCAAAAAGGTAAATCTTGACTGGGTTTATTAGAGGTGAATTTCATCAAGTATCTCCTTACATTTTCATCTTTTATTTATTTAACGCAGACATAAGAAAGTTATGGAGAATTTTCTAATATATGTGCTGTAGGTTAATAGAACAACGAATAATGAAGTGTACAAAACTAATACCTCCAGCTAGACATAATAAATGTAACTGAGCAGGTTGGAGTTCTCTCCCCTTAAAGTGTTACCTTGCATGGACACACACGATGCATTATGTTGCAATGTCTCTACCCTCATTGGAACATCCTCGATAGGTCCATATGATGAACGGTGAACGGAATTCATTGGGTAGTTTCTGGCTGAAATCGAAAAACTGTGCGGAATAATAATAATTTAAACTCTCTTTGCTTCATACGAAATCCAGAATGTTTCGAATTCGTGGTTAACCATACACAGTTAACATACCGTCATACGTCATACGTAAATAGTAAAATGTCATATGATAATTTTATCAAATACACACACACACATATATATATGTGTGTGTTTGTGTGTGTGTGTGTGTGTGTGTGTGTGTGTGAGAGAGAGAGAGAGAGAGAGAGAGAGAGAGAGAGAGAGAGAGAGATTTTGGGAATAAGAATATCATTATTCTACATGTGAGATTTATCAGATTTTAATATATGTGAGATATTTTCACATTATAGTACGTGTGAGATTGTTTTATTACATTTTAATATATGTGAGATCTTATCACATCTCAATATATGCGCTCGTTCTCTTTTAATATCATCTAATAGAAAATAAAGCCAGAATGGATAATATGATTGCTCTCGATCGGTTGAATGGCATTCATTCTCTCATACCAGAGAATCAACAATGTACCTTTACGTATCCAAATAATAACGAAAGCAGCAACTAACAACACCAGGAGTAGAACCGAACCAATAACTGCTGGGGCAATAATAATAACCGATGGATTCTCGTCATTGGTGATTTCTAGAAAAGAAACTAGTAAATAAAAACATTAAATGAAATAACATATTAAATTTCAGAGTAATTGCATCTTTTTAACCACGCAAAGCCACAACAACAAAAAATGTGCATAAACACCGAAAACAATAGCCACTGAAATATGTGATATCGGCGTTCGATGAAACTGTCTATTTTAGTTTCCATGACATGTTTTAATTTCGCTTGATGTTTTAATAATATATTCTGTACTTGGTTTGGTTCCTTAATATCGTAGATATTTGTTATTTAAAAATGAAACACGTTATCTAGAGTAGATCAAAAGACTGAATGATAGATGAAATGAACAGCAAGAAATTGCCAATGTCAATGAATGAAGTAGTATACCTGGTGAGGTATTACCGGGCAATTTGAATACCTCAGATTTGTAGTAAACGTTAGAACTGTTTTCGCCTGCCTGCAAATACATGGTGCCGAAATAGATAAATACGAAATAGATATATACTATAATCACCGTTTAGAAACAATTTTAAGAAAAAACATTATATAGAAAAACTCTGTGAACCAAATTAAATGCTCTTACACATTCTTCCATCTAAGCCACACGGTTCTGGTAATCCTAGTTTTGCAAGTCTGTATGTTATTCTTGCCTTAAGTTTTTCGGGTCTGCGTGATATTGTTTGTCATAAGCCACGTGGGTCTGTTGCTGTTCTTCGTCCAGTGCCTTCTGAGGCAGCATGTTATTCTTCGTCACAAACCATCCATGTCTAGTGGCTGTTCTTCGACCTATGGTTTCCGGTTCTGCATGTTATTAAGCTGGACCATTGGAAACTGCGATCTGTCGAGCTTTTGTTTTAGATGGTCGACATTAGCACTTTGTCCATGAAGTTACAAAATTTCATATGATAGCAAACTGACCAGATATGAAAGTTTCAGAAACGACGAAAACAAGAAACTACGCAGCTATGTTCTCCGGTCATATTTCATAATTTTCATGAAGCGAATATCATGCTTTTGTATGTAATTGTATTTTAGAAACCAAATAAACCGGAAGTGGATTATCTTGTTGCATTAAGGTAGCTGCATCTTGTGTTTGCATATCTTGCTTTTTTTCATATTTTCTCAATTCAATGAAGTTCTTCTCTTCATGCCAAACAATTATTGAAGGACATAGCTGATAAACGTTTAGTAGTGATTTTTATTTCTACGATTATTTAGTATTTAAAATTTCTTATCGCTCAGATATGGAATCCAGTCCAATTTTGCCGGTTCAGCGATCAAAGCACAAGTCCATGACATTTAGTGCAAAAGTCCATCTGCTCAACAAACTAATTACTATTTTTGTTACAATCTCTGTTATAAATTCTTGAAATACGGTGGATTTGTGATTAAAGAGTTGTTTTTAATATAAAAAAATAACGTTCTGTACAATTATCACTCTGCAAGCATGCAACAGTTATTTCTCCCTTTTCATAATATTTTTGACGCCCATTCGTTGTTAATGGATTCACAGATCTTTGTTTATTAGTCGCGGTGCTAATTGTTTGTTAGGCTTCCTAAACTACACTGTGGTTGTTTCGGTCGGGTTTCTTAACTATTCTTAGAACGTCACAGCTGAACTTGAGGTCTGAGACAAGCCTTAATGAAATTGTAGATTGATGTTCTGGCACTGAAACCAGTGTCTTTTTATTTTATTTATTTCGAATTATTTACTGTAGGAAGTGATATTGTAATCTCTGTTCCACATGACTCGGTTCATTCCACAGAATAACCTTGTGCGATTGAGTTTAATTCTTTTAGTAAGTCCATTTTTCTTAGAAGTTTCAAATAAGTACTAAATGGTTTTGACGGCAATGTCTATGAAAATGTTTAGACAATATTTTTGTCTAAAAATTGCATTAACTGATTGTCATCTTACTAGTCCTAATTTTCTCTTTAAGGTTTTGAAGTAAGTTACATGATATTATAATATCCGACTAAAATATTTTTCATTTGACCGTAACTAATAAGTAATTACGAAAGTGTGACTCACAATAATGCAGTATGTCTTAAAACCGTGTTCACACAACTTGAATGACACTTCATTCTGTAAGTAAAAATGGAGAAAGTCAAATTCATCACACATATTTGAAAGCAAGACATTTGATCAGATTGCATACCAACATCTAAGACTTTCATCTAAAATATTATTTGCTATTATTAAATTTATCTTTTATGTTCATCGCCAATCGTTATTAAAATGAAAACTGGTAAACATTTTATCTGCAAAAGCTACCTATAAACAAATTAAGTTTTTTATGTTAAAGTTTTCATTGCAGTTTGAAACTTTACGCATTCAATAATGGCTATTATTATATACTGATTTTCGTCACCGTTAACTTTACATTTCCAGATTCATGCAGTATTTTTCGATATTGAATAGCCTGATATTGCGCGCACGTGAACGACACGTGTGCCCAATTGTAGTGTAATGTATTATTAACTACTTTGTAAACAAATCATGTACACTTGTGCAGTAGACGCTTTACGTTTTGGTTGATTAAATTTGTTTCCGAATGAACTAAAGCAGTTGTTCGTGGACTGTCATATACCAGCTGCTTTGCAATATTTTGTATGGAACGCCAGAGCTGTCTTAAGATGAGAATTTTTATTATATCATGTGCAGACTTCTTTATAAGCTGTGCTTTCTTCCTTATATGATGTGCAATCTTCTTTCTATGATGTGCTTTCGTCCTTATATGATGTGCAAACTTCTTATATGCGGTGCTTTTGTACTTATATGATGTGCAAACTTCTTTATATGCGGTGCTTTCGTCCTTATATGATGTGCAAACTTCATTATATGCTGTGCATTTGTACTTATATGATGTGCAAACTTCTTTATATGCTGTGCTTTCGTCCTTATATGATGTGCAAACTTCTTTATATGCGGTGCTTTCGTCTTTATATGATGTGCAAATATCTTTATATGCTGTGCTTTCGTCTTTATATGATCTGCAAACTTCTTTATATGATGTGCATTTGTACTTATATGCTGTGCTTTCGTCCTTATATGATGTGCAAACTTCATTATATGCTGTGCATTTTTACTTATATGATGTGCAAACTTTATATTCTGTGCATTTGTACTTATATGATGTGCAAACTTCTTTATATGCTGTGCTTTCGTCCTTATATGATGTGCAAACTTCTTTATATGCGGTGCTTTCGACCTTATATGATGTGCAAACTTCTTTATATGCTGTGCATTTTTACTTATATGATGTGCAAACTTTATATTCTGTGCATTTGTACTTATATGATGTGCAAACTTCTTTATATGCTGTGCTTTCGTCCTTATATGATGTGCAAACTTCTTTATATGCGGTGCTTTCGACCTTATATGATGTGCAAACTTCTTTATATGCTGTGCTTTCGTCTTTATATGATGGTCAAGGAGCGATCGAGATACACTGTCGATAACGCTAGAGCAAAATGCCGATTTACAGTGTACATTAAATAAATAACATCTAAATAAATGTATCGTAACAAACCAACTAGAGTTTACGTTATAAACTCGAGATTACCCGTATACCAAGTATATCACGGAGATGGATTGGGTAATATTGTCTCGGGGTTGTTTACTAGAATTGCTCCAAAACTTATCCCTGTTGGTAAAGAACTAGCTTCAAAAGCTATTGGTGCTATTGGTAGTAAGGTGGTCGGCAGAGTTGGTGATCTAGCTGGTAACGCGTTTGATACCGTTAAGGAAAAACTTATGTTGTTATTTCGAGGAAAGCGAAAAAAGGTAAAACTACCGTCTACGGAATTAATGCCGCCTCAGGTAAGTAAAGTAGTAAATGATATAGTAGCCCAACAATTGGCTCCGTTGGTACAATCAGATTATGATTCTAAAATTAACAGTATTGCTAATTTGGTTGCTGGTTCTTGTCTTAAAAAGATTATGATGTAGATCAGCGATTATATAATAAAATGTTCAAGTCGATTTCCGATGAGGCTTTTGATATGGATGCTCCCATACCGCGATATGACTCGCTACGTGATTTTCGATCTTTCTCGTTTAACGCGATAGGCACAAATGCTAGATCACGAATTGAACTTCGATTTGATTATACATCTAAATACTTTTTACCATGTGAAACTTTCATCGAGGTGGAGGGTCAACTAGTACAGAATGTTCAGCTTAATACTCCGTATAATGATCTTCCAACTACCACAGTTTGGTTTGTCAACAATGGTATAATGGCGCTATTTAGTAGCGCGCAGTATCTGATTAATTCTAACAGGATAGAATCTATCGATAACGCCGTGGATGTCGCAACTATGATATTGGGACTAGCGAAATATTCCGATGATTTTATCCGATCCGCCGGCTATTCAGTGATGTTTGCGAAGGATCTCACTGATCACGCGGATCATAATCAATTCGTCGTAAGACAACCAACAAATCGCACTAATCCACCAGTTAATAATGATGAGATTGAAAATATGATCATTAGTCAAAAAAATAATTTTAATCTAGGATTTGCAAATCGAAACTTGATGTTAAACCGCGCTGGTAGATTTTCATGTGTGATTCCTCTTTCTCAGATATTTGGATTTTGTAGAGATGTTAGGAAATTTATCTTTGGTGCTAGTCATACTGTGGTGCTTATGAGAAAATCAAATGATGATGATGATGATGATGCTATTTGGCACGGTGATGGTACCCCCGATGGTAAAATAATTCTATCCAAGTTAGCGTTATGGATGCCAATAATGACTCCATCACTCGATGTACAGACTTGATTGTTATCTTTTATGGATCACGGAGGAAAGTCACTGTTGTCATGGTTGGATGTTACAACAGCTACTCAGACAAGTGAGATCATTGGTACATTTTCTTGGCAGGATGCGTTAACAAAAAATATCTCCGCGCCCAGACATATTTTTTATCGCGTTGCAAAGTAAAAATAGAGTAGGTGGAAATAATAAACACCAACGTAGTCATATGATATTTGATAAATTAAAAGTCAGCGAGGTATCATTGCGAATAAGCCATCAGCAGGAACCCTCTGAAAATCTTTTGATCGCTTATCCTAATAATCAAATAGGTGGTGTATATCATCGTTTGTGGTCCTATATGGGACGCAATCAAAATATTGATACCAGTCTACAGATATCACAGTGGGATTTTCAAAATTTGTATCACATCTATTATTTTTCATTGCAACAATTTGATTTATCTAAACACTCCGTCGTTGATGTCAAGTTTCAAGCTCCTATAGGAGAACCTCCTCTTGATAGTGCACAATATAGAGTAATTGCTGTAATTCTTAGTAATAAGACGATGACACTCGAAGGTGGTAATGGAAAAATGAGACTAATTGATGCACCAGTAGAAAACATGTAACGTTGAAAACATAATGCAGTTAGATGATCTGTTATCTAAATAAAAATGTCGGATAGTCATGTTAATGTTACCTTGACACCTGGTCAGATAAAGAAACTAAAATCAAAAACTTCTGCTGCGTGCGGAGCAAAGATAACTTTGAAACGTGAACAGATAACAGGAGGACCAAATAAGTTATCGTTGACGAAAACTGAACTTAAACATTTCAATAATGCGTTAAAATCAAAAATTGGAGTACAGTTGGAGTTTTCATCTGCCACAATTTCCAATATGATCAAATCTGGTGGATTTTTTTCCCTTAATTGCTCCTATCCTCGCAGCACTCGGAACAGGTGCACTCTCTGGTGTTGCTGGTTTGGGTACAAGTAAAATTCTAGATAAGATTACTGGAAAGGGGTACAAAAAAGGAAAGAGGCTTTCGATTACCGGGAAGCCGATTCACCAGATACACGATTGGACAATAACACCAACACAGATGGTTCCGATGTCCAATTTTGAT
The DNA here is from genome assembly GCA_030141615.1 of Unio pictorum. NCBI lineage: Eukaryota > Metazoa > Mollusca > Bivalvia > Unionida > Unionidae > Unio > Unio pictorum. Next base: position 7,308,920 of record JARLTB010000023.1, on the reverse strand, counting down.
TTAATCGCCGCGGTGAAAAACGCCCTTGTGAAACATTTCAGAGGTGTTTTTATGAGAGATCAATTGCCAAATCATCGTTGTTGCAACGTTACCCACGCAGACATTAACCGATCCTCCGATATGCGGTCGAGAAGTCAATAATGTGTTAACGGCGATATCAACATTTCCCAAATTACCTCATAAGGCCATGCACGAATATACCAGCAATAACGTTTTAAAGAGAAATCAATAATATAACAATGGTAGATATTTGGGGAAGATCGTTACCGCGTATACCAAAAACCTTCTTTCGACGCTCTTCAGCAATCATTTCCTTGACGTCATTTTCAATCTTTTTGATTATTTTACAAACGGGTACAAACGATTTGAGTTTATCATGATTTTGATAAATGATCTTATCTCGTGTTTCCGTCATCAATTTTATGATTCTGTACTCGTTTTTATATGATGGGATTCCCTTTTCTCGCCGTGATTTAACACCCGTATATTCCTCGGTGATCCACTCCCTGACAAATGTTTTGTTGGTGCCGACCAGATCTCTTACTCGGTCAAGTTCAACAATCAACTGTGCGATAATTTCGTCGTTCATATATGTATAGGAAATCTTTTGTTTAATTGATAATATGTCTCAGACAATTTATTGGTGTATTATTAAATCAGATGTATAACAATCAACGATTTCTCAAATTAATCGTCGTAGAGAAATGAGACCCAACAATGAAATCTTTTTGAATACGCGGATAGATGCAATTTAAAGTATTTTCACTAGGGGTAACTGCTCTCAAATTTTCAATGCGATTATCAAGTTTATTTCTGTTTATATGATCGATAACGAATCCATCACAGATCAATCCATTGTAACATTCGTAAATTATTCGATGAATGTAACGTGTTTTTCCATTGATCGTTGTCATCATATATCCTTATTATTAATCCGACCAAGTTTTTTCTTTAGCCATCGATGTCTAACAATTCTGCATCTAGATGCTTCGTAATTGGTGTAAATCGGATGAGGAATGAATTCAATCTGTACATATATTTCTTAGGTAAATTAATTATTTAATTATGTTTTTTTTTATAATCTCCGGTAATATAACTCATTTCATCGATGCTGATATTATATTTCCGAGAATAATATCTAGCTAGTTCACGAACTTTTTTCCCCCGCATCCAATACATAATTTAGTTTTTCCTCGTGATCCAAATCCGCACTTGATACGTTTCACGAGTCCACGAGAATCGTTCTTGATCTGTTGATTATGAAACGCACAGTATTCTCCAACGCATCCCCGATCACATAAACCATTATTAGCTTTCCATATCGATTTACATTTATTTTGTGCCATTGCTATATTATACATATAACAATTAAAATTTTAATTGAAGATATAATTTGCTTTATATATATATATATATATATATATATATATATATATATATATATATATATATATATATATATATATATATATATATATATATATATATATATATATATATATATATATATATATATATATAGCATTCATGACATCGAGGTCATTACAATTGTATCCGAGGAGAAGAAAAAGATTTGTCCTCGACGGGAAAATGAAACCATGACGATTTAAATAAAAAATCATAAATAGTATCAAGACAGCGAAGTATGAATTTTTCAGATATAGTGCCGATTATGTCTTTTCAACATATCGAACAGGTTCCGACGACGATAACACCATGACGAAAAAACGCGCGAAGGAAATATTATCAATGATGGATTTAAAGGATACCCACTACTTCATATATGTCATATATGTAAAATTTCAACGAGAAAAACCACGAGAAGATCACAAGAAAAACAACAACGAGATCACAAAGAAACCACGAGAACAAACATGGAAAGTATTTGATCATAGTGGACGCGTATTAGATTCAATTTTTTTTAAAATTCTGACCGATAAAACCAAACCAAATATATTAGTTGGAATTGATAAAAAAATTTACAATCAAGCATATCCATTTAACGTGGTAACATATGGAATCTTTTCAACGAAAAACCCAGATAAAGAAAAAATATCCCAGATGGGAGTTTCAACGGAGTTAAATTGTGTTGCTGAACGAGTAATAGAACATATTAAAAACACTAAACGAGGTAATGGATTAACCGAGTTAAGAAAATCTAAAATATATACGTGGAGTGAATTTGTTAAGAAAAAGGGAGGGGCATCGATAAGAGATGTTGCCAAGTTGGAAAAGCAAATAAAAATTCCAATAATTGTAGAAACGATCACAGGAGAGGTTTTACATGATTCTGGTCATTATATCAAAGGAGGAGTTCCAATCGAAATCATTGATCATAATTCCCACGCCTGGAATAATTCCGCGAGAGTATTTTTGGTATAACGAACAATAAAATATTTCCACGGAGATATATTTGATGCCATCTACGAGATAAGAAAAACAAATCCTATTGGTGTATGGCTGTTTAAAAGTGAACAAGGAGGAAAATACGATCAATTTGTTATGCCAAACGGATATTTATATCGAACTGAAAAACTTGAAGCGGAGATGAATAATCTAATGTTGAAATGCACCGATCAAAGAATGAAAATCTCTAATGGTGAAACATCATCGATTTTCATTGATGAATTACCCGAAAACGTTTTACGGTGCCATCGATTTCAGCTCATTTTTCCAGAGAAAAGAATTCATGGAAACCAACTCGCGCTAACTTTCTCAAAGATGTACAAGCTAGTTGTGTAGAACATGGTCATGGTGGACTGTGGAATACAAAATATAACCTCGATGATATGATGTCCGTTGACATGGCAGCGTGCTACCCAGCAATTTTTCTCAGATACGGAGAATGTCATGAATATATTTCAACGGTTTGGTCCCCCTACACACGAAATGACCAGAGTAGCTATTAATGGAACATTATCTGATTTTGATCTGACTGGAATAGTCAACGTGACATCGTTTAAATTCGCATATGGTCTTCATCCGGTAATTTATCTCTGGGTGGGAATACATCTCTGCGTGATGAAATGGGCTCCGATACCGCTATTAAGGTTTTTGTTAGATAAACAGATGTTGACCTCGTTGACTGTATCTGAGGCAATAATTTCATACCGGAAACAAACTGATGTTTGGTTACCAACCCCAGAACAATTTGATAATCACGAAATTATATTTCTACGTAAAATCATAGAGGGTAATTGTAAAAAAAACTTGAAAGAATAATATTGGGAAAATTTACTCAAGGTGGAGTAGATGATCATAAACGAAAATGTACTAGATTGATACTCGATGACGCAGAGGTGGATTTCATCATAGCGGATACAATAGCAAAAGAGACTAATCAAACAATCAGTAGCTTAATTACCACGAGAACACCGATATGGAATTGTCGCTGTATCCCTTCATGTATTATCCAATAACACGACATAAAAGAATTTATTTATACGGTACAGGAGGATGCGGAAAGACAACTCGTGTAATTGATTTATTTGGGAAAACCGCTAACATGATTGTGCTGACTCTAACTCATCGTCTTGCCAGAGAAATGAAATCCCGAGGAGTTAACGTGAGTACATATCATAGTTTCTTTAGATATAATGGTACTGAATGGACTCCAGATCGCATGGGAACAAAATATGTTCCTGAGATAGTTATGTGGGATGAAATCGATACAGTATCATTGACGTTGTTAATAACATTTCTGGGTTGGTTATTAACGAAAAACACCTCGGTGATAATATGCGGCGATCATGGTCAGCCACTGCCATTTACCGGATTATTTCCTCATTGTTGTTTAAAAAACATTGTTGATTGCTACGAAGAAATCAACACAGATCATCTATCACTTGATGCAGAATTAACCGCGTGAAAATCCGCTATAAGATAACAATCAAATAGCGCACAATGTGAAATACCACGAAAAACGATTCCTGAAACCCCCATTGATGATTTCTGGAAAACATGGTAACCAACAGATGTTGTTGTCGCCAGCAGAAAAAAATAAGAGATCTACTTCAGAAGAAATTATTTTATCTCCATGAAGAAAAATGTCCCAACGACGAAGTTCCATTATGATATAGACCAAAAGATACACGACGACAAAACATCCTCGTTGATATCCCTTGAAAATCCGATAAACAAGAACTAGTGTTAAATGATATTGTAAGGGTTAATATCGCTGTAGTTAGAAATGCAATCAACGACGATAAATTTCCGTGGAGATTAGGTTACGCGATGACGATACATTCATCACAAGGATTAACGATCACTGATACTACTGTATGGATCGAGATGACTTCATTGAGTGGTCAAATCTAGTATATCTCGCAGTATCGCGAGTACGAAGTATATATCAACTTCGGCGAGTTTATATCAAAGATGATAAAAAAAATACAATTGATGTGACTGATGATACCGCGATAAGAAAAAAACTCGCCGGGTATAAACAACAAGACAAAAATGAAAACAGAGAATTTGATCTCGATGTCGAATTTATTTTAGCGTTAAAACAACAACAAAATAATCATTGTGCGAGTTGTGAATGTAGCATGACGTGATCAGGAAAATCTCCTTAACAATTTACCGCGGATAGAATAGATAATAGTCGAGGTCATACCCGAGATAATGTAACATTGACATGTCTGGAATGTACTCGAGATCATTGCATTAATTAAGATTAGTTGGCGGTAACTGAGTATTATCTGGAATTACCTGTAATTGTTCACGGGTAAAACTTCGTTGTGGCGCAGTTGGGTCAAGTTTGTATAATGTTGGCCTATTTTTAGATGTTATCGTTGAAAATATTTTATGTGTGGTGATACTCCATATCGGATCAGTTGATCTTGTTCTACCACCTTCAAGTTCGCCGGGTTCGTATAAATATCTCACTGTGACATTACTAAGTAGGATCTGCGATGAGTAATCCTTGATTGCTGTTTTTATATATTTTTTGTTATCGCGATGGTCGGTTTCATATTTATCATTTTGGTAACCTTATTGTTGATCGCTGCAACTACTTCTGGTAATCGTTTGACACATTGGCGAGATCGTTTATCATCGATGAATTCCTTCGCCTACTGATAATGAAACAATGTATCCGCGAGAGTTCTGTTAAACCGCTCAACAATTGCTTGGTCACGATGGATTGCAGTATGTCCTCGTCGCATCATGTTGTTATGTTGATTCATCGTTGATGAGACCTCTCCCTGAAATTCTTTACCAGGATCAACCAAAAGGAGATTTGGCCATCGTAGAGGACCTCGACGATAAATCTTTTTAAACGCGGAGGCAACCTCGGATGACGATTTTGTTGATAATGGTTCAGCTTCTTTGTATCTACTCGCGACATCAACTACCATTAACGCGTATTTGTAAACACGTTTTTTGATGGTATCATGCGGTAGAAATAATATATCAGCTTGATGAACTTTATTTGGGGTATTAACATCGAATGACGCATATTTAATCTTTTTAGGCGGTGGTAGATAAATTTGCCATATAGTCTGCCGGAATAACCAATCAATAGCTGTTTTGTTTGTAACCTTAGCCGCGTTGGCGAGTTTATCGATGGCTGATTTACCCATATAGTATCCGGTCGGAGAATAATAAATTGCGTCCATAGTAAATAATGGAACTCATCATTAATTTACCCTTCATAGCTGTTTTTATTATCCAAGATGCTAATTTTTTTTTTAAAGGGTTTTATCCGGAATTGAATTCAACACGTGGATCAATTTTACATCCGCGAGATGACGTTGTTCGAGATCATTTCTTCGATATGCGACATCATGAACACCACAGGATTCATCGATAGCGTTTATCGGATATTCAACCCGGCGATGATTATCTTGGTCATCTAGTCTGATATCTAATCGTGTTCTCGGACCACAATAACTATACCCGGGAAGGTTTTTTTTTCCTCCTGGATATTTCGCCCACGAAACCCCGGGGAGTTTTGTTAACTTGGCCGCGATATCACCGCTACGCTTTTTTTAATAGCAAATCTGAATTTTTTTATACCACACCGCGCACACTTACCAGTGATAGTTGCTGTGTTATTGCGTGTAATAATTGTGGCTGGGTTAATCGTCGGTGTATCAGCTTTACATTTCAAACAATATAAATTCATAATATTAGTAAGTTATATTTAATGGAAGTTCCTGATTTTTCAGTGTTAAAACGATAAGTACCTGTCAAACATCATCCGATGTTACCTAACTCTGTCAGATTGATTTTTATTGGACAACTGTTACTTAACTTGATTATGAAATGGATGGCGTGGGACAAATTATATTTGGTAAAACCTAGCGTAGACGATCAACACTGCTATCAGGTGTTAAAGGATTATAACGAGAGCGCCTCAGAAGTTACCGGAGAAGATGCTATTGAGTTTATCACAGACATCGACGAAGCACCTTCCGTGGAAGACATCGACGGAAACATAAACAGCTTGGTCGTGTATCATGATACGATGTTGGAACAACAAAAAAACCTGCTAGGATATCCTCCCGGGGACGACATAAAAACACAAATTCTAAAAGTGATCAGAGATAATTGCAAAGTGTTAGCGGTGTTTAACGGAGTTGATAATCAAACACTTAGAAATATTTGGCAAACCTGGTGTTGTGATTACGACTATGTAAAAATTCAGAATGTTTTTAGTGTTGCTCAGGTAACCCCCCACGGATTTGTAACGATAAATTTATCCGACCACGTAACACGATATCGAATAGGATTAGATCGTATATACGGTTAATGCTTCTCCCTAACAAAGTTAGGTAACATTAATTCGGAAAACCCCCTAGATGCTCCATAGAAACCTAAAATTGTAAAATAACAACCAGATAAGTGAGCCTTCTGCTACCAAAATGAAAACTCCACAATTCGTTTATGGAGTTTCGGTGTGTTCTCTCTCTAATAGAAGTTGTTACTGTTGTTGTTGACATTATTTTTATCGGTTATGTAGGAAGTCCCTATTGACCAAAATAATGAGGTGGGCATACGCTATCTGCTGCTTAGCAATAGATGCCATGCAGGAAAAGACGTTGCTGGGGTCCCTACAAAGAGCATGCAATTTATACGGCTTAAACATGTCGTCTTTAACTGATAATAAGAATGGCAAAAATATACTTACATTTTACATCCTGAATGTCCTCGAAATGCAATTTCTTAGTTTTGCAAATCTGAATTACTTGAACTATATCACGGCTTCTAAAATTTGATAACACATTTCAAAATTGTACTGTAATTTCGACTACATTCAAAATGCTATAGCATCCCCCTTAATGCACTGTAAATGGAACAAGCGTTATATATTACATAGCATCTTTTTGATAATTACAATTGAAAGAGTTCACATTTTCCCCACATTAGAAATACAAACGTTCAATGACAGAACAGAAAAACAATTGCAGATAAGTCAAGACGCATGCCTCGCTGTTCAAATGATGAACATTTGACACATAAATCCAGTCCAGAATCATGCAACTTAGTAGAATCGAATCGACGAAAAACCAAAATATATTCAAATGGAAAAGTTGTTGCATGCGCATTCATGCACAATATGACTTTAAATTTCAATTTTAAGCAGATCATAAAGACAATTTCTTTGGAAAGTTCAAATTTCGCTGGGCAGAGTTTTGTGCGCATTAATATTGATGTTGTGTACTGACGAATCTGCACTAGCGTATTTAGTTTGGAATGCATCATGAATTTAGTTACTTTGTTTCTTGTAGTGTTGTTTTGTTTATATAAGCCTTATTTATAATTAAGAAAATGTGTATATAATACGAAGGTTACTATATTTGTCATAGAACATATGAACTCGTTTTGTCGGATGGACGTGCAGTATCCATCTGAAATAAATTCGTTCATGTTTTCTCATACAAATGCATTTTACCTTTTATTACGTTCTAAAATCTCTATTTGAAGAAATCTGGTTTGCAATATATACCCCAGTATCTCACTTTATTTATACAGTGACATTACGCTAAATTATATTGAAATAGTTCGGAATAGACCTAATGACTATATCATCTTATTATTATAGGTCTTACAATATGTAACATAAAGAACGTTTAACCAAAACATTAAGTAAAACGCAACAAATAATATTTGGAATGTAAAAGTAAGAATTGTAAATTAATAACAAACCGTCTAAGCCTTTTTTCACAAATGCAAATGTATAAAATGTTTCGAATGAATTTCAATTGTCATGAATGTCCTAATATTCCTTGAGCCTTCGAGGTCCTGATATGATATTAATGCAATCCAAAATGTCTTTGAATGAATTCACAAAAAGGACAAACTAATATGTTTATCCACTTAATGACGAATTTAGTAATTGTGATGATTAATTTAAATAATTTCTCTCGAATTATATCGATAAATGTACAAATGTCATTAGACCTACATGCGAGTTATTGAAGAAATACGTCACATTATAAATAAATTTGCTTCAAAAACACTTGAAGCATGAAATTAGGGTTAAACTCAAACTCAAATTTTAGCTAACAGCTTGTTCACTACATGAGGTATGCAGCATTAACTTCAACCAAGGACAAAAAATCAAGCACACAATATAATTATCCATGACAGCCGACTCTCTCTCTCTCTCTCTCTCTCTCTCTCTCTCTCTCTCTCTCTCTCTCTCTCTCTCTCTCTCTCTCTCTCTTCTGTGCTGCAAAAATAAATTTTACACCAATAATCATTTATAACACAAAGACAAGCAAATACTTTTGAGTTTCGCCCTTTGAGTACTTAATATCTGGGACACTAACTACTCTTATTGTCTTTTTTAATCAACCGCGTGTTTAAACTAGAACAATACACAGCGTTGTTATAACCGTAAATATCACTCCCTTTTTTATTATTAAAATATGCAACGTTTCTTCAACCCTAAACTAGTCTGATTTTTTTTGTAACTGTACTCAGCAGCCTGTTGAACCAGGACAATACACAGCCTTCTTGTTAGTCCATTACTCCTAGGGAAAAAAATATCACCTAAAATTAGCATTTAATTGTGAACAAACCAGTGCTTCGTTTGTATGCTGATAACATTCTGAACAGTTGCATTCCATATACAAACAAGCAAAATATGTTGTATCCTTCCTCAGTGTTGATTGAAAGATTACATCGATCATCACACATCCATCAGTGACGTGAGATTTTGCTGTTATGTTAAATTTAACGTCTCCTTTCATATAATCGCAAAGTGCGTCAATCTCTGAAAAAGATATAATGAAATAAAAATTATAATTAGCATTATACTGAAAAATACTGTATTAGAATTATTAAAATGCATATCAGCATTTCCAAATGTAAAATTGGCTAGTTCTTTCATGGTAAAGTATGCTTTATTAAATACACATACACAAAATGGATTACTCACTACAATGTAAACAAATTACAAAATATATTTAAATTCAGATTCTCTAAAAATACGCTCTCAGAAGCATTTGAAGATAACATATAACTTTGTCAACGTAAAGAAAAAACACTTCAGTTTAAATAAGGACTGTTGTAATTACTAATACAATATTTTTGCCAAGACTGATGAAGATGGTATCAATTATACAGGTAAAGAATATTAAAATAACAGATGAATGTTTTGGTGGCTATGGAAGACGCAATTGTTTGTGTGTTTAGGCATAAACTTTCGAGTGCACAAATTGCTGCAGAAAATGCATCTACAATAAATATAACCTTTGCAAGGTATCGAGTTATCTAGGTTAAGATGTCGTCTGAATGTTCAATAGATAATTATATACAACTACAACGTATTTGTATCCGCCTTTAACTCATAGATGAGGAAATGGATGCAACATTTATGTTGTAATCTTTATTAATAAGAACATTGGCGGAACTTATTCAACAACATTATTGGGCATTGGTTGTTATTGCTATAAGAACATTGATGTGTCTCATTCAACGACTTCATAGGGCAATGGTTTTCATGCTGTAAGAACACTGATGGAACTCATTCAACGACTTCATTGAGCCATAGGTATCTTGCTAAAATATCATTGGCGTTACTTATTCTACGAATTCATCGAGCTTTGGTTTTCTTGCTATAAGAACATTGATGGGACTCATTCAATGACTTCATGGGGCATTAGTTTTCTTGCTATAACAATATTGATGTATCTCATTCAACGACTTCATAGGGAATTGGTTTTCTTGCTATAAGAACACTGATGTATCTCATTCAACGACCTCATAGGGAATTGGTTTACTTGCTATAAGAACATTGATGTATCTCATTCAACGACTTCCTATCGAATTGGTTTACTTGCTATAAGAACATTGATGTATCTCATTCAACGACCTCATAGGAAATTGGTTTTCTTGCTATAAGAAAAATGATGGGACTCTTTCATTGACTTCATTGAGCCTTGGTTTTCTTGTTCTAAGAACAGCAATGGGATTCATTCAGGACTTTAATTGGTATTTTCCACACAAATCCGTCATTAAAGTTGTAACATTGATGACTGGTTTCAACACATCCACCATCATCAAATAATAATGTAAGATGGATGATGATTCCAACGCACCCGACATCATCTAGTGTGGCAAAGCCAATATCAAACATTCCTTATCGCATGTGGAATAATTACTCTGATGCTCATTTAATGTATACAAAGGTAGTTCACTGGATGAACTAAACTCCTTTTGTCTTCTGGAATAGATACTTCACCAGTACACCCCATCCCCAACATCACAGCCATAAGCAAATATTGTAAATAATTTAAATTTCGGGCTGAAAGAGCCTTTACACTCTTTGGTATGACCTTTAACTTATCAAAATTTCCTAGTGTAATGTATATCTACATTGTTTTGTAATTCCGGGTGCATGATTGAATATAATGTTTTTAATTATATTCATGGATGTAAATTTAACAAATTATGTTTAGTTGGTGGCTTACGTGCACATGGTCTGTTCTAAGATCTTAAAGATTGCGAAATTGAGTAGGATCTAGAAAACGATCATTACTTATGTCTTGACAGTTACTATAAATATAATTATTAGTAAACATTGTTTACGAGATTTGGCCTTGCTCTAATTGGATAGATTAGTCAGGTGCTATCTTAGAAGAATTGTATGAATTCTAATTTGATACGTTAGGTGACATGAATATGTATTTTCAAACATTAGAATGGATAGTGTGAACTGCAACGTAGGGCTATGTTATGAAATATAGTCGTAAGAGAAGGTATATATAAAGACAGAAAGGAGCTATCAAATTTGATTCCAATATTAAAGCCATTCTTATTTTTTATGTTACTATTTTATCATCAAGTCTGCATATGTGTTTTATGTTGTACGTAGATATTATCTGAGAGGAAAACATTGTTTGGTTTGTTCAATAGAGATAGAAACAACTGCTAAATTTTCGGACTTAAAATTTTCTTGAACTATCGTGCATTATTGAAAAGGAGTTGCTGACAAAACCGATTCAAAAACGTCATGATTTTGGCAGATATATTACATTTCCAGTTTTGACGTTTATACGGGAATTTTTATTCTTTTGGGCATTAAAATAAATCTTTCAGAGTTTTGGATTAACTTCATAATACTCTAAGTTCCTCTCACATTTTCACTTTATAACATTGATAATTAACTTCCTTGTTAAGTTTTACAAATATTGTAAGCTTTGTTTTTATTTTTACTTAGGTTATGACTATAGAGTCGTAACTCATGACATTTTTCAAATATATGAAATTTGGTTTTCTTACAAGTTGGTCAGGGGTGCTGCAACTAAGAGTAAAATTTGTATAATTTCCATCCATACTCCAAACTCCATCAGCTGCTCTTTTGCTGATAGGCACAGGGAATTCAGACATAGCCTTGGCATTAAATTATATTGATTTAACTCAATCCTGTCCTTCGATAGACAAAATTGTAACAAAAACACGACAAAACTCGAATTGGATAAATTAATTATCAAATTTACATCACTAACTGAATCAAAGAATTTCCGAATTCTCTCCAAGGGATTTGCCCAGGTGTCGTTGTAGAGGATGACATCATTGATATAAGTGTCACAGTTGTCTAGACCAGATGCAATCATGTTCATTAAAAGTTGTAGAGTACAATGCGAACATTTCAACCCAAACATGTTTTGCATTTCCAATTGAGTCAATGCAATAATCAAATCAATTCTTGGCAACGGAAATTAATCAGTTTTTATCACACTGGTCACTTTCCTGACGCACATGCTGACAAAATATCTTTTTACGGCATAAAAATACATGGTAAACCACAATCACTTTTACCCGTTTCTATATCATTCTCCAGCAAATATTGCATTTCTCTTTTAACATTCCTGTTTGAGAAGGTTCATCCTGTACGGAGACTGTTTCACTGTGTCATGTTAGATATTATTTGTTCATGCTGAAACATCTGGAAACACACGCTCATATACAAATAATAACTATTTTAGTTCAGTCTATTCAAATTCATAACAGTCAAATTGCACTGCATCACTTAAATATAAACAGAGTGGGACAGGTGCAACTAAAATGCATGACTCATATGTCTAGATAATTGTGACGCTTACACCGATGACGTCATTTTGTACGAGGATAACTGGAAATATACTTGGGGACCATTCGGAAATTCTTTGATACTCTCAATGATGCACATTTGTTATACTCCTTTAACATTTATATGGCAAAGTTTTTTGCTTCGACTCGCATGAGTGACCATAATATTTAAAAAGTGTTCTCCATGGTATAGCAGTATTAGGGACCAGCTTCGCATTGCTAAAAGACATCGCCGAAAAACAGAGAGGCTTTGGATTTCCACCAGACTCACTATTCATAAACAAATATATGAAGCCGCTAAGAAGAACGTCACAAACATAGTCCATTTAACCAAATTATCCCACTACAGTACTAGGATCACGGATAATTCCAGCTGCAAAGAGCTCTTCGAGATAACTAACAAACTAATGTCAAGAAACAAATGTACACCACTTCCAACAACATTCTATCCAGTAGATCTTCCGGACCTATTTGCGAATTTCTTCTTTGATAAAGTATAAACCATTAGAGATTCGCTTGACAGCACAATTCAAACTGACTCGTCACCATACAATTATGATGCAGAAATTCAGCGACAACCATTAGGAGCATTTTAACCTGTTTCTATTGAATTGGTACGAACAATCGTGATGAAGATTGCACCAAAGTCTTGTGAACTTGATCCAATTCCGACATCACTGCTGCTTGAGTACTTTGACCCAATATTGCCTTCACTAACTGATGTTATTAATATCTCTCTGTCATCGGGGGAATTCCCATCATTTTTCAAAACTGCCATCGTAAAGCCTCTGCTGAAGAAACCAACACTTCACCATAACGATTTAAAGAACTACCTCCTAGTTTCTAATCTCTCATTCATTTAAAAGTTTTTAGAAAAGGTTGTTCTAACCCAACTTGTATCTCATTTGAATTCAAACAGTCTTTTTAACAATGTACAGTGTGCATATCTCCCTTGCCACAGTACGGAAACTACTCTTCTGAAAGTATTTAATGACATTCTCTCTGCATTGGTTAGTGGAAAGATTACAGTCCTCACCCTCCTAGATTTGTCTGCAGCATTTGACACAATAGACAATGATTTATTACTTCACCGTCTCCAGCATGTATTTGGCATTCAGAATATAGCCTAACAGTGGTTCAAGTCCTACTTAGTCAACAGGACACAAATTATATCTGCAAATGGAATACATTCCAGCCAAGTTTACGTATGTTGTGGCGTTCCACAGGGGTCTGTTCTTGGACCCGTTCTCTTCATTCTATACACTCAGCCGCTTTCAAGTGTCATAGATCATCACCCAGTGTAGCACCAGTTGTACGCTGATGACACCCAAATATACAAGTCTAGCCACCCAACGGAAGTTGATGCTACCATCCATGGAGTAGAGAGGTGCATTTCTGATGTGAAATCAAGGATGACATGTAACAAGCTGCAGATGAATGATGATAAAACTGAGGCTATTCTGATCACAACACAAAGACTTTCTCATTCACATCCTTTACCTCAGACAACAAATATCAGCAACACCAACATTAAATTCTCACAGTCAGTATGAAACCTAGGTGTTACTCTAAACAGTACTCACACATTGCACCAACATGTCATGAACATATACAAGGCTGCATATATTGAACTGAGACGCATCAGTTCCATTCTTAAATATCTTTCAGTTGATACTTGTGTGTTCATTAGTACTTTCAAGACTGGACTATTGTAACTCAATTCTGTCTGGTTCGTTACAATATCTACTCCAGAAACTTCAACAAGTTCAAAACACAGCTGCACGGATCAACTTTAGAGTACCGCGATCAGAGCATACCTCACCACTGCTCTATACCCTACACTGGCTTTCAATTCGATACAGAATCAATCACAAAAAAATTTTCTCTGTGCTATGTTTCACTGACAGACTCCATTCCAACATACCTATCCGGCCTCACCCATGTGTATACACCAGCAAGATCCTTACGCTCTTCTTCTGACAATCGTATCCTCATTGTTCCCACTGTGAAAACGAAGTCATATGGACAACGTTCTTTTGCATACCAGGGCCCTGCTATGTGGAACGAATTGCCCATTGAAATTAATTACAAAGACACAGTGGTCTTTTTTAAGAGTGCTCTTAAAACTCACCTTTTTCGACTGCAGGGACAAACTTTGATACTTAATAATGTTTTGTATCTTTATTTTCCAATTTCATTGTTTGTGTCGTTTGTTTTTCTGTAGTGTAGTCATATCATTATAGATAACAATAAAGATTAGGCGCTATACAAAGTCCTCATTATTATTATTATTATTATTATTATTATTATTATTATTATTATTATTATTATTATTAGTTAGGTTGAAGAAACGTTTTACGTTTAGATCAGAGAGCCATTATTGTATAACCATTTCGGAATTGGTCTTAAGTAATGGACTGATAAAATATACTATTATTCTACTAAATGGTTCGCCAAAAGCAGTAATCGGTTGCAGATGAGCGTTAGGTAATTTCTGTTTGGGTTTTCCTACGATTTGACAAGCGTGATAAGAGCTATAGACATAAAATATCACTTTTAATATTCGGTCAATAAGATCTTTTTAAGATCTTGTGATAAGCCATATAGGTCCCTAAATAACTATCCAAAGGAATTTTATGGGTAGGCTAAGAATCTCTAGTCTATACATTTATGAACAACAATTTGATAGCTTACAAACCACTCATCGCTAGCAGATACCTGAGGTTGTCTCCACTTTCTCATAAGGGCCCCATGTTCAGCAAATAATAAACACGTACTTCTGTGGCTTCAGTTTTGCTGATGGCCATGAGAAGCAAAAAGATTTCAGGAGATTGTTCCTGTTCTACATGAATGACTGTTTTTTGTTGTCCTGATTAGAATAAAGAGAACGAGTAGTATAGAGAGGATCACTGTGATAAATATGTTTTGATTTATCCATAGCTAGAGCACAATTGACCTCATCAAAAGCCTAACCACTAAGGATGTCAGCTAAATGAGTACCTATCTGATCAACGTCATTTCAGGAGCGTTTATCGCCATAACTCTTGGAACGCAAGCAGGTTATATATAAATCAAGAGATTTTCTATAAGGTCGACTGTCTTATATAAACAAGGCTTGTCAGTTACATGTATATTAACCTCAACCTTATATCCTGCTAGGTTATTGCCTAGTGATAAAATTTATATCCACGATGGGTAAAGAAATCACTATTCCGATTATCACTGGTCCAGAGACTACGTATGATTACAGAAATACACAATAAGGAGGGACATTAACACAGCCTCCCCCTACATTCTGAATAAGAATACTTTCATAATAAAATACTCTTGTGTCCATAACAATCTTAACAGAAACAGGATTTGCATTATCACTAATAAGTGATGTAGAACCTTTCCACATGAATAGTTCATAATTATCCAAAATAAAATCATACTGAGGATTGTTCGGCCCAACAAATGTATTGATTTCAATACTGGACATTGACTATTACATCTTAGAGAATACATCATTTGGAATAGTGCGTTCTTAATTCTGTCGATTTTTCAATCTGTATCAATCATACATGTCGTGCTCTTTCTTCTAGCGATAGGTGCACGTAGAAAGAACTAAAGATTTCTGATTAGTCTTATCAGAAATCTGAATCCTAATGGTTGTATCAGATTGAGATTTCAAAGTGCTCTTATGAAACTCAATGTTCTTTATTACCATTAAACCTCTGAAAAAGAAAACTTTGAGAGTCCAGAAATGATCCTCGGCTGTACGAGAAAACATTAGTTTTGACATTTGCTTATCAAGGTAGGTCTTAACCTAGCTGTGAACGCAATTCTTCAACTCTTCTAGTTCTTTTTTTTTTAACAAAGTTTCTAAACCTGTGTCAGTATGACTTTGTTAATACTCGTAAACGTTCAAGATAAATTCTTGACCAAATAATAATCATTACTGTATTGTAAAGTATAAACTTTGCGAGCTTAGTAAAAATTGCACTTTGTAATATCTCGGCGTTTGGGACTTTTAGCAAGGTTTTATCGAAAATAGGAAAATATTTATCTGCTTCTTTTTCTTTAAAAGTGTGTATTAACGAAATTGTTCTTGTAAGAGAAAACATTGAACTTGTGTGTAAAGGATTGATTTCCACTGACAGTTCTCATTCTGTTAAACTAAGTGAAATTCCCGTTGGTCCTTTTATATTTCGATGTGCTTCTGTATTTCTGTCTCTTCTTTTTCATATTTCATTTGTCTATCTTATATTTCTTTCTCTTTCCTCTTTCACTAATTGCAATTTTTTCGTCCATTTGTCTCATTGTGAAAGCGTTTTGATTTCAATAATATATGAAGTTAAATTACCTGGGAATTGTTAAACAAATTGAATTAAATTTCAAAACCTATTTTTAAAAAAAAAAATATTTTAGAGACACTCGTATCCCAGACGACCTCAAAGTTTCTGTTACGGCTCTTGTTCTTCAACAAAGTAACAGAAAAGAGTCAAAATGAGCATGTCTTGCAAAATTCAGCATATAATTTATTTTTCTAGAATGCAAAGTCAAAATTTTAAATAGCCTTACAGTATTGTGAATTAAATCCTAAATAGTACTAATAATTTCTATTACAAATCCAAATAAAGATATTTTCATAATTACCTGAAGGTGTCGTTCAATATCTGTTCTTCGTTCGAATCCTTCAAATACTTACATAATCACTATTAGGAATCCTTCAAATACTTACATATTCACTATTAGGAATCCTTCAAATACTTACATAATCACTATTAGGAATCCTTCAAATACTTACAAGCAGCAGAGAGGGTGAATCCTACAACGTTTTTAGACAAAATTTGATTGAAATCCTAAAACGATCCGTCCTATAATCTCATTTTAACCAAAAAAGAGGGTGAATCCTACAACGTTTTGAAACAAAATTCGATTGAAATCTTAATGAGCCTTCCCTACGAAATCTCATTTTAACTAAAAAAATGAAAACGAAGATTTTTACGATTTTTTAATTAATTTTGGTCGCAACTTGTTGTCATCCACCCTCTCTGCTGCTATGGGTTAATAATTATTTTACGATGAAAATCCTTTTAGGATTTCACAAACAAACTAATCGCTAACACCTCCTCTTGTAGATCAATTAGATTATTAGATTGGTCTGTGAGTTTGAAATTAATTCTTGTTAATGAATCATTATGGCATCGCATGTAGACAGGATTAATTGGGTTTTCAATAATTAAAAATCCTGGAGGAGCTGTTGGTGCAAACGAATAAAGAATATATCCTTGCTGAGCTTGATTTGATCGTTCGAGATTAATCTGATAGCTTCCTTCGATAACATCACATACTAAATTGAGCGCAATCACCGATGAAATATTCACGTTGAACGGAGCGATATGCCTACCGCCACCGTCTGGGTCATTATTGTGTTTGAGGATTTTTATTTCCGGTGATGCTGTTTTTTTCCACGTATCATGAATTATTTTGAAACCAATTTCGATGGCATCATTGAGAAGTTTTTTTAGTTCCGGTACGTTGTATTTCGGTAGTTTGAATGTGGGGATATCTTCAACGCGGATTTTATAGATCAGTGCAAATTCTTTTCTCGATAGGGGATTATCATCATCTAATATATCCTGAATAATTTTTTGGTTAAATGTTTCCATATCATTGATGATTTTGTTGCATGTTTCTACGACGCTGATAAATTCATCTCGGGTGAGAGAGCCGGATTTAAGAGATATTAACAACAGCGAAAAATCATTATTCATTGCTGTGAAATTTTCATCGATTTTAAAATCGTCAGTAACAAGAAATTTTTCCCCAAACGTGTAAAGGATCTTAACAAAATCTCTAATGATTATGTGATCTTGATAACTCTTTATTTGATTATCGGGTTTTATTCTGTCGGTGATATAATCGGTTTTTTGTGGTTCTGATAAATCAACGGTTTCCCCGGGTGGTAATTCAGGCCATCCTAATACGGTTCTAATAGAACTCTGATAGATATCTACGACGTATCCTTCTGTACTTATCTCAATTGCGGATGATAGCGTCGGTTCATGAACTGTTATAGCGATTTTTGATTCTTTTCCAGTAATCGATTTTATTCTACGCGCGAATTCATCATTGATTTGTTCGATTTGGTATGACCCTGTTGGTATCGAAACAACTTTCCAGTCTGGGGTTCCGTCGGGTTTATTCTCATTTGCAAACACTAAAGAATTATTGGGTTGTTGACCACCAAATGATTTTGATCTGATATTAGGCCAACTGTGATACACTCGTAGTTTTGCTAGCGCTATCTCCTTCACTGGGACCGGAGAGGGGAAATTCACACTGAATTCTGGATTCGTTGATGTTATTGATATCATGCTTGTTTGTACTGGGTTCGTGTTCTCCACTACTCGTTGAAGTAATTCCTGCGGTGTTGTCATTGTTATTATACTCATGATTTATTTCTAATTTTGGTATCGAGGAATCATAAATACTGACCATCACTGAGAACTCACAATCTGGTATGGTTGATATTATTGAGATCATTTTGTTTTTTGGGTTCGTGTTTTCTGATTCCATCGGTGTTGTCATTGTTATTATACTCATGTTGTCGCTCTAATTTCGATATCGCGGAATCAAAAATACTGACCATCTCTGAGAATTCACTATCTGATATAATTGTATTATCGAGTGACGACGATATCATCAGGGATAACTGCGAATATGCGGTTGATGCAATATGAAATTGAAGTAAGTAATTCTGCAGTTTACTCTGGCTGCATGATGATATCTTTTTTGCTATCCCGGTTGATATACCCCCGATTGTAGCCACCGCAGAAATGCAAATTGGAACTACGACCGGGGCAATCATTGTAACCGATGCAAGTATTATTCCGGCGCCAGTGAGAACGCTTGACACCGAGTATATAATAACATCAATTGCAGTGATTTTTCGTCGGTATTTTTTTATTTTTATTTGATACTCCTCGGCGAGGGTTTTGAGTCTATTCTGAAATTCTCTGACCTGATCATAGCGACATTGCGTTGATGAAATCATTTTTATTTTAAAAACACTAGCGTTTTCAATTGTGAAATCCTTTCAATTTAGTTATTTACTTAAATCCGCTACGAATTCCACATACCAGGTTGCTGAAACCCTAATCAAATTTTTATCAGTAGCTGTTATAGTGAACTTTTCAGTTGTATCCTTGTCGATGATCGTTGAAATCGTATTGTTGACCCCGGATGAACTCGACGATGATATATTAAATTGAGTCAATGGTGTTACTAGTGTTAATCGATAAATACCTTTAACGGTTGCAGTGATATCTAATTTGTTGTTTGTAGGTGTCCACGCAAATGATCCGTGTTGGATGGTGTATACTACGTTGTTGGTTTTCTCATGAGGAATTTTTGTTTTTTCAATGATTGTTATCATCCTCGAAAAATCACCTTTGACGGCTTCGATGAAGTTTTTTGTCTCATCGATGGATTTTTTAATATCAGGGAGTTTTATTTCAATTTTATCCAACGGGGTTCCAATAAATTTATCAATGATATTTCTACGAAATGATATAAACTGTTTTCCGTTTTCTTCAATTTTAGATTCAAGTGTTGTTAGTACAAACAGAGAATTGTTTAACTCATCGTTGAGAGTTTTTAATCGATCTGTAATCGTCGAAACGATTACACCCGGTTTGAGTTTACCCTGATCGGAAAAAAGCGCGATAGTATTTTCGATTGCGTTTCGTTGTTTAACTAAAATATCATCCAACGACACATCACTGGATTTCAATTTACCCTGTTTGTCCTGAAATACAACTATTTCGTTCGGGTCAACACTTGTTAAGTTCAACGTCTCAGCGATTTCATCTTTGATTGTTTTTTTTATATCCTTGAGAGAATCAGGGGGTGCAGTGCCATCGGGTTTGGGTTTCAATGATCTCCCCCAAATATCAATCATGTTATTGTAAAACTCTTTCTCTCTCTAAAATCGTTTTTGACGACTTCGTTGAAAAATCTTCGATTTTCTCCAGCGATTACTAGTGTATTCATTCACGACAATATGTGGTGGTTTTCCGCTTGGGTTACTCAAGGAGTTAGAAATAGCGTCAAGGACATTTAATACTTCGCTGCCACATATTGGTGGGTCATTCATTTGTTGTGTTGGTAGCGTAGAATACCAAGTCTTCATTGGAAGGGTTTTTATATAACGCAAAAACTCTTTTGGTGGGGCTAATCCATATGAATCAAAATAGACAATCCCACGTGGATCAATAGCGTATGTAACCCAGTGAGTTCCGGGTCCGGTGCTGTTATCTAAATTAATGATTCCGGTTTCAACGCTGTTTGGTTGATGTGGTAATTGATCTTTCATAAAGACACCTCTAAAATTTTTAATCGCTAGTTTTTTAGCAGCATCCATTAAATCAAAATTGGACATTGGAACCATAGGTTCCTCAATTAATAAATCGTTCCTGGTAGTCTTAGACCCTTTCCGCTGTACCACGAATACGGGGTTCCTGGTAGTCTTAGACCCAATCCGTGAACGGATCGTCCCTTTTTTTTATATCCTTTCCCAGTTGCCTTCTTTAGTGCCATTCCTGCTGCAGTACCAACGGCTCCTAACGCCGCTGCTTTAGCCACCGCTGGGGCTGCTGCTGCAATCAATGCTGGAATCGCAGCTAACAACGGAAATATACCGCCTGTTTTAATCATATTTTTGATAGCAGCCGCAGAAAGAGTAATCTGAACACCTTTTTTGGCTGCAAGTGCATCATTGAAATGTTTCACCTGACGAGTTGTCAGCGATAGTTTATTTGCACCACCAGTCATTTGGTTGGGTTTCAACGTGATTGTGGTTCCACATTTTTTAGCTGATTCCGATTGCAATTTTTTTAATTGACCGGGAGTTAACGCAACACTAATAACACTATATGACATTATACATAATAGATTGATTCTAAATCGAGAAAATCGTTTACGATTTCAATTACATGTTTTTGAAAATCAAAGATTTTCTACTGGGGCATCTACCACTCTCATTCTTCCACCAACACCTTCAAGTAGCATTGATTTATCACTGAGAATGACAGCAACTGCTCTATAATTAGCAATAGTACCACGAGTCACATTAGCTCTAAAATGTATATCAACAACAGATTGTCTCATCAAATCGAGATGTTCCAGTGAGAAGTAATAGATTGGATACAGATTTTTAAAATCATATTGTGATATTTGTAGACCGGTATCGACATTTTGATCACGTGCCATAAATGATAACAATCTATGATAAACTCGTGCAATATGATTTTCTGTGTAATTAAGTTGTATATCCTCGGATGGTTCCTGTTGGCCGTTTATTCTCAGTGAGACGTCTTTCACACCTAATTGATCAAATATCATATGACTGAAACGTTGATCGCCAACTCGTGCGTTATCTTGTAACGCAATAAATATATGACGTGGCGCAGCAACACCTTGTTTTGATGCTAGGTTCCAAGTGAATAACCCGTTGATATTTGATTGTTTAACATCTGTACTCACGGTTAGCCAACTTAGTAATGATTTTCCTCCTTGGTCCATAAATGATAGTAATCGTTCTTCTGCGGTGATTGCTGGAGTCAACACTGGCATCCACAATGATATTTTTGTTAAATTGACTTTACCGGCATCAGCATTTGGATTTGCATTGTCTGCTGGAATCCTCCAGATTGCGTCACTATCATCACTCTTTCGTACAAGCGATACTGTATGCTTCGCTCCATAGATAACTTTTCTGACGTTTCTACAGAATCCAAATATATGATGCAGTGGAATCGCGCATGAAAATGATTTACGCCCTACTCCCAACATTGAGTTTCGTGTTGCAGCTCCTAGATTGAAATTAGCATCGTTGTTTATAATCATATCCTCGGCATCAATATTAGCGGTGCCAGCATTATTCTTTGGTCGTCTTACAACAAATGGATTTCCTCCAGCGGTATTCTTACCATCTTTTGCAAACATCATAGAGGGTCCTGCTGATCTTGTATAATCATCAGAATATCTCGCTAACCCGATTATTGTTGTAGCCACATCAACATCGCGATCTATCGACTCGATTTCTTTTCCATCAATGAGATATCTAGCACTCTCAAATAGCGCCATGATACCATTATTGACAAAACCGACTTGAGTACCAGCTGGATACGGTGCTGGTACAGCAGGAGTATCAGCAGCTGTTACAATTTCTCCTTCTACTTCAATAAACGCTTCAGCGGGTAGAAAGTATTTACTGGTATCATGGACTTGAAGATCAATTCTTGCTCGACTATTTGAGTCTATGGCATGATAGGCGTAATATTGATAATCGCGTACAGAATCATCCTTGCCAACTGGGGCGTCTATATCAAATGCTGGATCACGTGACTGTTTGAACATTTTATTCTATTTATCAGAGTCTAAATCGCGATTTCCCATTTCATCGTCGTAGTTTTTTAAAGCCACTTCCTGCTATCATGTTTGCAATATTGCTTTGGTCGGGGTTTAAAGCCATCGACGCTAATTTTTCATCTACTGCGTTATTTATAATTCTACTAACACTTGCAGGCATTTCCGCTGTAGACGGTAACGGTTTTGAAAATCCTTTGGATTTCATCCGTGATTTCACTAATGATGTTAATTTATTCTTCGCAGTTGAAAACGCTTTTCCAGCAAGATCTCCAACAGCACCAATACCCTTATCACGAATAACATCAATTGCTTTCATTCCTAATTGTTTAGCCAACGGCATCACTTTTGGAGCCATTCTCGCAAATAACCCTAAAATGGTATTACCTAAACCATCTCCGTAGTATGCTCTATAAACCGGAAACCGTGAATTAACTACGTAGACGGGGGTTGGTTTATCATGATTGTAGTGTATGATCATTATTTGAAATCAGAAACAATTTTTCAATTGTAAAACAATTTATCAATTAATCACTGTGATACCCATTTGCTAACTCGTCAATGAAATCTCGATATGTGCTGATATCCATGATACCACCCTGAAATAACCGTCTACAGATATCAGCTGCTTCATTAATTATTTCCGGTGAGTTATTTCCAGCTCGGAACCCTCCTACAAGAACCTCTAATCGTGATATATCACTGAGAACACTACCAGGACATGAAATCCTTGGATTCTCACTGGAATCTCTTAATCCACTTCCGCTATAACCAATTGCTTCATCCTGTTTTTCTAAATCCGTTTCTTGTAAATAACTATCATCATCATCATCACGTGGTATTTGTTGTTTTTTAGGTGAAAAAGATATTTTCTTTGCAGGTTGCTGTCGCCGCCTTTGTAATTTTGGCGGTTTTTGTTGTTGTTTTAGTTCTTCAAATTGTTTATACACTATACCCACCGCATTGATATATTCGATGTATGATGCACTACCTGTCTTAATTTGACTTTTTTCAGTTTTGATCTTATAGAATATATCAGCCCAGTGAGTTATACTTCTAACAAACTTATGATGTTCTGGTTTCAACATATTTTTCCTGTTTTCATAAGTCGAAACAACAAGCGCAGGAATTTCTTTTGGATCAGTCTTATCAATTGCTGCTAACCCTTCCTCGTTAAATCTCACGCGTAAATCATCTACTGTTCTTTTTGATTCCATTTTTTGTACAGCCTGTTCTGTTTGTTTAGTTTTCGCTGCTATTTTTTCGAGTTCACCGATAACAGATTTTCCCGTCTCGGGATCATCCCCCAGTATAGCGCGCTCTACTCCCTTCGTTGCTGTTGTTACTGGTTTAAACAATTCTTCAGATCCCGCAGCAAAATCAGTCTGAAGACTCTGTCGTTGTTGTAGTTTATTCCGTACAGAGTCACGAATTGGTACAAATCTCTTAATTGCATCTAATCGTTCACGAGCCAATCGGGTTGTTAATGCTTCATTGACCATTATTTGAAATCAGAAACAATTTTTCAATTGTAAAACAATTTTTCAATCCCGACCTAACGGCATCATGAAAGTGTTAAGGGCGTTATCAGTGATGAGGGAAGTATCATAATTGCTATAAAAATAAATAATATTGATAGTTCCCTCATTCTATTTTGATCATCCATTAACGGCCCATCACTGATTTTGACATTTTTAATCAAAAAATGCTAAAAAAAAAAATGAAATCTCTCTTTGAGGGTCAGTCACAATCAAATAATGATAAATGGTCAATCAAAATTGTTCATTTTCTTGAATTAACGCCCGTAGGTGTCTAACTTTAGAGTTGACTTCTTTTTTCAATTCGTATTCGTACCCCAATTCTTTTCGTATTCGTTCTACGATGGTATACAACGGAGCGAACACACTTACGTCACTGGAAAATGCGAGAGAGTCCTTAATAGAATTCTGAATTCTTTTGATGAGTGCATACTTCTTTGGTAGCATATATTTATTGTTGTTAACTCCGTATTCTATATCCTGAAAATCAGACATGATTTGATCAGGATTTAACCCATCTGATAGTTCAATATCCCAACCTTTCAATTTTGAAATCTCGGATATGATGCTATTCATGTTTTCAGAATTCATTATTCTATAATAATGATATATTTCTAAATGAAAAATATGACGTATTAGACATAACTAAATTGAATTTTCTGTCCGCTCTTTTTTGAAATCGCAGATCGATAAATCCCCTCTGCAACTTTTCGTACTGAGGGTCCACAAATATTGAAATACTTGCCGGCTTCATATATTGATTGAAATATTTTTTCTTCGTTAGTTATTGTATTCAAAGATTTTACGGGTTTCGCTTTTTTTGAACAAGTGCCAGTCCTTCCTCGTTTGGAATTCTCACTCTGTGTGATAGCTTGCAGATTTGATAAAGAATTGTTCTTTCGATTAGAATCCTTGTGATCGATAACAAGACCATCCTCGATCAATCCATTAAAACATTCAAATATGAAACGATGATTGTGATATTTCTTCTTTCCAGCGCTAAACATCAAATACCCTTGATTAGTCACAAAACCGACCGTTTTCTTCAAAATGCAGTGTCTGACAGTACCATCACTGGATGCTTCATAATTTGTGATCACAGGGTGCTGTCTGAATTCTTGGTTCATTCGTATACATAATACTATTGTTTGTCTAATTCATTGTTTGGTTTAATGATAAATCTTTCGATGTAGTCTTGAGGAGTTCTTATGATTTTATCCTTGATACTGACTTTGTCAGCGTCAAGAATACTGACTTTGTCAGCGTCAAGAATACTGACTTTGTCAGCGTCAGGGTCATAATTTCTGATTGATTGTCCATTTTTTATTCTTTTATCATAATAACGCTTCAACTCCCTGTATCGCTTACCACCGCAATTCAAACACAACCGTGATTTCCCCCTAACCCCAACCCCACATAGAATACAGGGTAACGGACCAAGGCTTCCACGTCGAAAGCTTTGCATATGATACCCACAAAACTCATTTCTGCATGATTTGTTACACGGGGTTACTGATCCAATCATAAGCCACTTGCAGTGATTCATTATATAAAAATCTTTCATTTAAATGCTTGTTTTAATTATAGCATGATGGAGTTCAAGAGATTGACTTCGAGAAATGCTAAATTTAATGCTGATAGAGAGTTTAAGAGATTATTGAAAATCAGTCCTAGATTTAATCTCGATAGACCCAAAAAACGTCCAAGAGACGGAAACATGAAAGAGTTTAAGAGATTGTTGAAAATCAATCCTAAATTTAATATCGATAGACCCAAAAAACGTCCAAGAGACGGAAACATGAAAGAGTTTAAGAGATTATTGAAAATCAGTCCTAGATTTAATCTCGATAGACCCAAAAAACGTAACAAACGTCCAAGAGACGGAAACATGAAAGAGTTTAAGAGATTATTGAAAATCAGTCCTAGATTTAATCTCGATAGACCCAAAAAACGTAACAAAATCAATCCTAGATTTAATCTCGATAAACCCAAAAAAACGTCCAAAAAATTATCCTGGAAAGATGCTCAATTCAATCTCGATATAGTTTCTAATACACCAAAGAATACAATTCTTGATAAAGCCATGATTAGTAAAATCAGAGACTGTTTTAATGAATTCAAACGTGATGGAGCATCCTATTGTTGGTCAACATTTCGAATTGATGGTGTTGTTGACGCTACCATGAATGATGAAAAAGCAGCAGTGATAATTTCACGTGTTGGGGAAAAACGGTATTTTTTCCGAATCAAATTCATTATTGAAGTCGATGGCAAATGGATTATTAGGGATAAATTTGAACCAATCCTCAAGAATAAAAAAGCTGTCATTGTGAGTAGAGATTCCAAACCAGGAATTCTAACCGGTATTGACAAACCATACTACGAAAGATCTTATCCCGTAACAGCAATGGTTTATGGGATATATCCGTTAAATGATAAACCCGATATCGCAAAACTAGCTCCTATGAAATATTCGTCAGGGCTTAATTGTGTAGCAACACGGGTAATGGAGCACTTCACAAATGCATCCCGAGGAAATAAACTAACTGATCTGCGACGTAGGAAAATAACCGAATGGGAACTGACAGTGAAACAGCATGGTGCAAAGATTTCTGATATAGCTAAGTTAGAAACATCATTAAGATTTCCAATAACAGTTATGACGATAACCGGAGAGGTTTTATACGAACCGAAATATAACAAAAATGGAGCGCCAATACAGATTATTGATCATAACAAACACGCGTGGACACCTGCGGTAACAGTATTTCCACGAGAACGAACCGTGAAATATATCCCCCCGGAATTTTCCGGGAAATTCGTCGGGGATGTTTTCTATGAAGAGAGATTATTTGATGCTATTAATGCGTTGTGTAAGGATGATCCTGTGTCAGTGTGGTTACTTAGAAGTGATGAAGATCCCGAAATAGGATTCGATCAATTTGTAAAACCAAATGGTGAATTATATCGCGTTGAAGAATTAGATAACAGAATGAGAAAAATCGCTAGTGATTTTTCACCGGAAAGTTTCCATGAAAAACTACTCACGGATAGTTTTACTATTCCATCAGTGGTAGCTCACTTCGCAAGAGAAAAAAACTCATGGCGTCCAACACGAAGTGATTTTCTCGAAGATGTTAAATTGAGTTGCGTCGAATATTCCCATGGAGGACTGTGGAATACGAAATACTCACGTGATGGTATGATTTCAATTGATATATCCGCGTGTTACCCCGGAAGTTTTCTCGGATATGGGGAATGCGCTGAGTACTTCAAACGATTTGGACACCCCACGCATGAAATGACTCGTGTTGCGATTAATGGACCATTGCCTGATTTTGATTTAACCGGATTCGCTCGTGTGATATCATTTGAATTAGCTACAGGGTTACATCCGTGTAGTTATGTTTGGCTCGGTAAACACCTATCTGAAAAGGCCTGGATGCCAATAGTGCTATTGAGATATATGATTGATTGTGGTATGCTAATATCGTTAATTGTTTCCGAGGCTATTATATGCTATCGAGCTCAGAAAGAAGTTTGGCTACCACAACCCGATCTAGATAGAATAATCAGCGAACAGCGAAAACAATTCCCTGATGGAAATTCTTCGAATTTTAGTGAAGAAGAAATCATAAATTGGTCTAAGAAGTTATTTGAAATTAAAAAAGAACAAGCAAAAGATTTTGGACGAAGAATAATCGGTAAATTCACTCAAGGTGGACGATACGACAACGCAAAATACTCTTCGCGGTTGATCATAGATGTCGCTGAATACGATTTTATTGTAGCGGATTTAATGAAACAGGGAAAACTTGTATCCCGTAAGGATGCTTTTCTATCCAATGGTGAGAAATTAGGTACGGTTGTTACCTACTGTGATGGATATAATTCCCAGTACACACATTTGAGAAGTTCAATGCTAGCCTATGCTTCTATTAATCTATTTTCGATGATAAATAGATTTCCTAATACCGCGGTTAGAGTGGCCACTGATTCGATGTATATACACAATAAGTACAAATCAGCTGTAGCTAAATTCACAGATCCCGAAGAAAATTGGGGGCGTTGGCGATTTAAAAAGGAGATGCTACATGAGTATTGTGAATCCGCAGACGTTGCCATGGATGATAAATATCTTTGTTGTAACCGTATTGAAATTCAATCAGAATTTTCTAATGCACCACCGGTATCTGATCCAATCTGTAGATATAAAACAGTTTATTTAAACGGTTGTGGTGGGTCAGGAAAGACAACTCGTGCAATTGAATTATATCGTCGTGGAGGAAATACTTGTATTTCTACTAACATGATTGTGCTAACACCGACTCACAGACTCGCCAGAGAGATGATACAGCGAGGGGTAAATGCCTGTACTTACCATAGTTTCTTTCGATGGAAGGGTGACAAATGGACTCCTGAGCGTATGGGTGATAAATTCATTCCTGAAATCATAATTTGGGATGAAATATGCACAGTGTCATTAGATGTATTACAAATATTTCTCGAGTGGTTGTTAAACAAAAACACAAAAGTCGTCATGTGCGGTGATCACGGCCAACCACCACCATTTGTCGGTGCATCTCCACATGAATGGCTAAGGGGTTTTGTAGACTACTATGAAGAAATCACCACTGATTATAGATCACTTGATGAACGATTACGAGAATTTAAGAAACTAATTAGATTACAACCGGATAGAATCCAGTGCGAAATAGCGCGTGAAGTGATTTCAGAAACTCCAATGAATGATTTCTGGGAAACATGGAGACCAAATGATTTGATAATTGCAAGTAGAAAAATAGTCAGGGATACACTTCAGATGAAGTTATTTGAATTGCATAAAGAAAAATTTGCAACGCTTCCAGTACCCCTTTGTTATAGGCCATCGGATACACGAAAACAGAATATTGAAGTTGATATTCCAGGACAGAGTGAAAAACAAATTCTCGTATTAAATGATATTGTGCTGGTTGATATCAATGTCGTTGAAGATGCATTGCGTGCTAATAAATCCCCGTGGACTCTAGGATACGCAGCAACAATACACTCTTCACAGGGATTGACTATATCGGATACAATTGTTTGGATGGTGGATAATCACATCGAATGGTCGAATTTAGTCTATCTCGCAGTATCCAGAGTACGAAGAATAAATCAGCTTCGAAGAATTGTTTTCGATGATAATGACACCACAATAAGTGATATTGATGTTAGCATCATTAATAAAAAACTCTCCGGTTACAAACAACAGGACAAAAAAAAACAACGAGAATTTGATATTGATGCTAAATTAATAATTACGCTGAAACAACAACAGAATAATCACTGCGCGAGTTGCAATTGTATAATGCATTGGCAGTATTCAGATAAGGATCCTCGCCAATTCACCGTAGACAGAAAAAATAACAATCTCGGTCATGTCAGAAATAATGTGATGTTGACTTGTCTTGAGTGCAATAGACGCAACGGTGCTAGTTAAGACCATGCGGTGGCAATTGAGTATCCTCGGGAATTACCTGTAGTTGTTGTCGAGTAAAACCCCGCTGAGGGGCAGTTGAATCCAGTTTATAGACTGGAGGTCTACCAGTTGATCGTGTTATACTAGATATCTTGTGTGTAGTAACACTCCAAATAGGATCAGTAGCCCTTTTTCTACCCCCTTCAAGCTCTCCTGGTTCGTATAAGTACCTCACAATGACATTACTACCAAGAATTGGTTCTTTGAAATCTTTTTGTGGTTGTACGGGTATTGACTTCTTTTTAATCGCGTTGATAGGTTTCATGTTGATTGTTCTAGTAATCTCGTTATTCAGTGCAGTAATCACAGATGGTAATCTTTTAACCCATTCACGGGATCGCTTTTCTTGAATGAATTCTTTTGCGTATTGATATCCAAATAACCGCTCAGCAATCGTCCGATTAAATCGTTCGACAATGGCCTGATCGCGATGTAGCGCAGTATGCCCTCGTCGTATGGTGACATTATGATGTTTCATTGTAGATAATACTGCACCCTGAAATTCCTTGCCAGGATCAACCTGCAATAGATTTGGCCAGTGCAGAGGACCTCGTCGATAAATCCTTTCAAATGCAGAAGTGACTTCAGTGGCTGATTTTGTTTTTAACGGTTCTGCTTCTTTGTATCGACTTGCAATATCAACTACGGTTAATGCGTATTTGTAACCACGATCATGTGGCAGAAATAATATATCAGCCTGATGAACTTCATTAGGAGCGGTCACATCAAAATGCGAGAATTGAATTTGTTTAGGCGGTGGTAGATAAATTTGCCATAGTGCCTGTTTGGATAACCAATTAGCCGCAGTGGTTTTTTTCACTTTTGCAGCGCTAGCGAGTTTATGGACTGCTGATTTACCCCTCCAGTATCCTCTTGGGGAATAATAAATTGATTCCATATTATTAATTACCGGCACCTAACATCAATTTGCTTTTCATAGCCGATTTTATTAAAAATGAAGCCAATTTTTCTTTGAAGGATTTATCAGGAATAGCATTTAACGCATGAATTAATTTCACATCTGCTAGATGCCTGTGTTGCAGATTGCTGCTTTTATAAGCAACATCATGAAGGTGACAGGCCTTATCAATGGCGTTTATTGGTTCTTCACCGGGGTTGGGTTGATTTTGATTATTGAGTCTGATATCAAGTCTGGTTCCCGGTCCACAGTAGCTATATCCGGGAAGGTGCTTTTCTCCGGGGTACTTTGCCCATGGGGTTCCAGGGAGCTTTGCCAATTTGGCTGCGATATCACCTCCTCGTTTTTTTTTAAATCAGATTTCATAGACACAAATCTAAATTTCTTTGTACCACATTGCATGCATTTACCAGAAAGCGCTGATCGGTTATTTTTAGTTGTAACTGTCGTCACATCATCTGTGCCAGTACGCGTTTTGCACTTCACACAATATAGATCCATAATTTATGTATAGAAATATGGATATAATTGATTTTTCAGCGACTAAAACAAGAGAACCAATTAAGCATCATGCAGCGCTACCAAACTCTATCCGGATGATTATAATCGGGCCATCTGGATCCGGTAAAACGCAATTGTTGCTCAATTTAATAATGAGATGGATGAAGTGGGATAAGTTGTATTTAATTGCTCCTAGCGTAGATGATCAACGATGTTATGAAGTGCTAAAAGATTTTAACGAGAATGCATCAGAAATTAGCGGTGAGAACGCCATTGATTTTATAACCGATATCGATGAAGCACCGAGTATTGATGATATTGATGGAGATATTAACAATTTAGTCGTATACGACGATATAATGTTGGATAAACAAAAAAATCCTGCTAGGATCTTTTCCCGGGGGCGTCACAAAAACACTGACGTGATATATGTCACTCAACGCTACACTCAGGTTCCAAAAGTTATCAGAGATAACTGCAATATTCTTTCTGTATTCAACGGCGTTGATACTCATACTCTTAGAAATATATGGCAGACATGGTGTTCTGATATGGACTTCAATCAATTTCGAGATTTCTTTAGTCATGCTCAGTCGACTCCGCACGGATTCGCAACAATAAATTTGCATGATCCTCGGACACGATATCGTATAGGACTGGATCAAATATTCGGTTGAAATCGTAAAATAATTATTAACCCATAGCAGCAGAGAGGGTGGATGACAACAAGTTGCGACCAAAATTAATTAAAAAATCGTAAAAATCTTCGTTTTCATTTTTTTAGTTAAAATGAGATTTCGTAGGGAAGGCTCATTAAGATTTCAATCGAATTTTGTTTCAAAACGTTGTAGGATTCACCCTCTTTTTTGGTTAAAATGAGATTATAGGACGGATCGTTTTAGGATTTCAATCAAATTTTGTCTAAAAACGTTGTAGGATTCACCCTCTCTGCTGCTTTACATAATCACTATTAGGAATCCTTCAAATACTTACATATTCACTATTAGGAATCCTTCAAATACTTACATAATCACTATTAGGAATCCTTCAAATACTTACATAATCACTATTAGGAATCCTTCAAATACTTACATAATCACTATTAGGAATCCTTCAAATACTTACATAATCACTATTAGGAATCCTTCAAATACTTACATAATCACTATTAGGAATCCTTCAAATACTTACATATTCACTATTAGGAATCCTTCAAATACTTACATAATCACCATTAGGAATCCTTCAAATACTTACATAATCACCATTAGGAATCCTTCAAATACTTACATAATCACTATTAGGAATCCTTCAAATACTTACATAATCACTATTAGGAATCCTTCAAATACTTACATAATCACTATTAGGAATCCTTCAAATACTTACATAATCACTCTTAGGAATCCTTCAAATACTTACATAATCACTCTTAGGAATCCTTCAAATACTTACATATTCACTATTAGGAATCCTTCAAATACTTACATAATCACCATTAGGAATCCTTCAAATACTTACATAATCACCATTAGGAATCCTTCAAATACTTACATAATCACCATTAGGAATCCTTCAAATACTTACATAATCACTATTAGGAATCCTTCAAATACTTACATAATCACTATTAGGAATCCTTCAAATACTTACATAATCACTATTAGGAATCCTTCAAATACTTACATAATCACTATTAGGAATCCTTCAAATACTTACATAATCACTATTAGGAATCCTTCAAATACTTACATAATCACTATTAGGAATCCTTCAAATACTTACATAATCACCATTAGGAATCCTTCAAATACTTACATAATCACTATTAGGAATCCTTCAAATACTTACATAATCACCATTAGGAATCCTTCAAATACTTACATAATCACCATTAGGAATCCTTCAAATACTTACATAATCACCATTAGGAATCCTTCAAATACTTACATAATCACCATTAGGAATCCTTCAAATACTTACATATTCACCATTAGGAATCCTTCAAATACTTACATAATCACCATTAGGAATCCTTCAAATACTTACATAATCACCATTAGGAATCCTTCAAATACTTACATAATCACCATTAGGAATCCTTCAAATACTTACATAATCACCATTAGGAATCCTTCAAATACTTACATAATCACTATTAGGAATCCTTCAAATACTTACATAATCACTATTAGGAATCCTTCAAATACTTACATAATCACTATTAGGAATCCTTCAAATACTTACATAATCACTATTAGGAATCCTTCAAATACTTACATAATCACTATTAGGAATCCTTCAAATACTTACATAATCACTATTAGGAATCCTTCAAATACTTACATAATCACTATTAGGAATCCTTCAAATACTTACATAATCACTATTAGGAATCCTTCAAATACTTACATAATCACTATTAGGAATCCTTCAAATACTTACATAATCACTATTAGGAATCCTTCAAATACTTACATAATCACTATTAGGAATCCTTCAAATACTTACATAATCACTATTAGGAATCCTTCAAATACTTACATAATCACTATTAGGAATCCTTCAAATACTTACATAATCACCATTAGGAATCCTTCAAATACTTACATAATCACCATTAGGAATCCTTCAAACACTTACATAATCACTCTTAGGAATCCTTCAGATACTTACATAATCACTCTTAGGAATCCTTCAGATACTTACATAATCACTCTTAGGAATCCTTCAGATACTTACATAATCACTCTTAGGAATCCTTCAAATACTTACATAATCACTATTAGGAATCCTTCAAATACTTACATATTCACTATTAGGAATCCTTCAAATACTTACAGAATCACTATAATCAGAATTATATGCATATATACCATGCTATTAACATAAATAAAGTTTTCACTTTCAAAATAGTTTTTATTCCTCACATGCCATAAGGATAAAAAAGTGTTCACTTTTAAAATAGTTTTTATACCTAACATGCCATAAACTTACAAAAGTGCACACTTTTAAGTTTTTATACCTACTATGCCAGGAAGATACAAAAAAGTTCACTTTTAAAAGTTTTTACACATACTATGACATAAGGATACAAAAAGTGTTCTCTTTTAAAACAGTTTTAAAACATAATATGCCATAAGGATACAAAAAGTGTTCTATTTAAAACAGTTTTTAAACATACTATGCCATAAGGATACAAAAAAGTGTTTACTTTAATAACAGTTTTCATGCCAACTATGCCATAAGGATACAACAAGTGTTCTCTTTTAAAACAGTTTTCATACCTAACATGCCATAAAGATACAACAAGTGCTCACTTTTAAAATAGTTTTCATACCTACTATGCCATAAGGATACAAAAATTGTTCACTTTTACAGTTTTTATAAATATTATGCCATAAAGATACAAAAGTGTTAACTTTTAAAATAGTTTTGATACCTAATATGCTATAAGGATACAAAAAGTGTTCACTTTTAAAACAGTTTTCTTGCCTACTATGCAATAAAGATACAAAAGGTGTCCACTTTTAAAATAGTTTTAATACCTACTATGCCATAACGATCCAAAAAGTGTTCACTTTTAAAACATTTATTTTTACCTTCTATGCCATAAACATACAAAAATTCTTCACTTTAAAACAGTTTTAATACCTACTATGCCATAAAGATACAAAAAGTTTTCATTTTTAAAACAGTTTTTATACATAAAATTGCTCACTTTTAAAAGTTTTCATACCTATTATGCCATAAAGATACAAAAGTGTTCACTTTTAAAATATTGTTCATGCCTAATATGCCATAAGGATACAAAGTGTTCCCTTTAAATTAGTTTTCATTCCTAATATGCCATAATGATACAAAAAGTGATCACTTTTAAAATAGTTTTATACCTAATATGCCATAAGGTTACAAAAAGTGCTCTTTTTTAAAACAGTTTTCTTGAATACTATGCAATAAAGTGTTCACTTTTAAAATTGTTTTCATACCTAATATGCTATAATGATACAAAAGGTGTTCACTTTTAAAATAGTTTTTATACATACTGTTTTGAAAGAGTTTTCATATATACTATGCCATAATGATACAAAAATTATTCACTTTTTATACCAAACATGCTTTAAGCATAAATAAATGCATCGCCTTTGTGTGCATATGCACAACTTTATTTAATTTGTTGTTTCCTTTATGCGTCTTATACACTTTTGTCTGCATCATGCGAGCATAATATATTTCAAACTTATTTTTGATTATTTATATTATTGTGTCATGGTTGGATTATGTCACCAAAGTTTAGTGGGAATACTACTTTCAAACTATATTTGTGTCATTGGTTTTCGTATGTCGTCGTCAAGATATATCTCCCACCTTCGTAGCGGCAATTGCATATTTCGAAACAATATTGTTACGTATATTTGATTTAATTCATTTATTTTTATTTTAATTGTTTGTGTGTCAGATTCAAATTTAACAGTTTAAGTTTAAGATTCATTCATTGGGAGATATTTTTATAAAAGTTGGATGACTTGTACTTTACGAATAAACACCCCATGTTGACCTCATTTCTGACCTGGCTTCAGAGTTGTAAACAAGCTTTTAAAATGATTGGTTGATTCCAAGGACATTATGGAGCTTTGTTGTAAACATCTTTCTATAATTAGTTGGGTCATACGGTGTGCACGAGATTTTTTGAACGTAAATTTGTTTTAAAGATTCTAGAAGATCATGTAACCCTTCCTTGTTTACGTAAAAACAGGTATATAAATTATGTTTTGGAGCGAACTATTTAGTAGAAGTTGGGCTGTTAGAATACTAAGTTGTGTGTCGTTTTGAGTTTCTTTAAATTACCTTGTACTGGAAATTATTTCAATTCGTTTGGATCAAGAGGATTTATTTTTTTATTTATCTGGAAAATAATTGTGCTCATGGAAATTCATAAGACCAGAACTGACTTTATCACGTGACATTGTCTTCCATCATGGATGCTCCACTAAGATTCGAACTGGGAATTTATTACCAGGACTTTTGCAATTACAATAATGGATTATATTTTGAATTATTTTTGGATTAATTTTGGAATTGATTCTTAAAACAATAGGTTTATTTTTCTTTTCTGGAAAATATTTGTGCTCAAGAAATTGTTTATTAAGTTTTTACAAGCTTATTATTTTCACTCTTTCTATGTTACTGTTTATTCGAGCCTAAGCACGTAACAATATGTCCTTTCCATTATTACGTGCATATAAATTTAACAATGACCCCATTAAAGCAGTATTTTCCATAATTACTGTAATTACCCGGGCATGCGTTGGAGGAAGTAACAGTTTTGTTATCATTTCCAGCATGTTGTGTATGTAAGTCCAGTAATTAATTATATTTGATCCTTAGAAGTGTTTTAAAAAACACTCACTGGATATTTGTAATAAATGGTCGTAACAAAGTACGATTGTCTCGTAATTATTACTATCAAGACTTTCCAATGGAAGTATTTGCATAAATTAAAGGTCTCCAATACTGCACATGAATTTGAGAACACTAATAAGGAACTCTTACCTCTTGCTGGAAAAGCTGTACACAGAAAAAACACAAAGAGACCTGACTTTGACATCATGATTCGAGTGTTTCTCCTTCCACTGGCTTCATGTCTTATTAAAAGAAGAACAAATATTAGTAAACACAAAGGTGTTACGTATCAAAGTGACTATCAACAAGTTTAATTGAGGGGATAAATCCATTATGAAATATATACACATTAGCATTAATAAACATCAAAATTGAAACTATAAAATCTACACATAAGACCGCGAACGAATTTAAAACTCCAATATAAACCGCCCACACAAGACCATTAATGTAATTTAAAATCAAGCCAAAGAGCATACACAGGAGCGATTTCAGTTGAAAAATCCAACCGAAAACACGTGCGCATTATCATTAATGTATTTAAACATCCAACAAAAACACCTACACACAACATTCGTTCGATCAAAGGATAAAACTAGCATTGGAAGGTTTAGACTAACACGTCGTGGTGACCACAAAGTACAATACAATTCATTAAAATGTTTAAACGTTCAGTTTTATAAAATAGCAAAACAGCTAATAAAGGAGAATCGAAGTAGCATGTGTAAGGTTTATCTGCATTTAGAATGAGTACAAATATTTCAAACGTTATTGTCTTCAGTACGCTACCATTTGTCTTGCCTATAATCTTGGTATAATGTTTGATTGAAACCTAACAGAATCCGGCTTATATCTGGTGTTCCGGGATGTGACAGATTTATGCGACAGCGGGATTTTTGTCGAATTCACGGCTTATATTGCCACCTGGTTACAACCTAGATCGTTCTGTTACTGCTTGATTTGCTCTTGTCGTCGACATTATCGTTCTGCTAGTCGTCGACTGTATCTGATTCATCAACTGTCCTGCATTTTTAGTGGTCGACGATGTTGTTGTCTGATTCGTCAACTGTTCTGTATTCTTAGTAGTCAAATATGTTGTTGTTTGATTCGTCGACTGTTATGCATTCTTAGTAGTTGACTAAATTGTGTTCTGATTCATCGACCGTTATGCATTCTTTTTAGTCAACTATTTTGTCATCTGATTCGTCGACTGTCCTGAACTCTTAGTAGTCAACTATGTTGTCATCTGATTATTCGACTGTCCTGCAGTCTTAGCAGTCAACTATGTTGTCATCTGATTTGTCGACTGTCCTGCATTCGTAGTAGTCGACTATGTTGTCATCTAATTATTCGACATGTCCTGCAGTCTTAGTAGTCATCTATGTTGTCATCTGATCATCGAACGGGTCATAAGCTAAAACGTTGATTGGGTTGTGATCGGACTTCTTTCTTCTTCAAGATTATCAGGAAGACAAACAGAAACGAAAGAAACATGATCTGTAATTACAATTTGCATTTTTGTGAAACACTGATAAACAAAATATTTGTGGTTTCTTAGCGGTCTTCGGAACTCCCTTGTTCTGTTTAACAAAGATATAATGAAACACCTACTGAACGTCTTCATAATGCATTACATTATACCTCGATCTACAGTTAAACGTGATTATTCCGGCTGTGTAGTTTGGATTACTTCCTCCCAAGGGCACATTTTATATGTATCTATTTGTTTATACCACACATTAATTCATACACACCACAAAGGCGACATCTTATTTTGGTGCCGAAGCTCACAGATCCGGATTCAAATCTCAGTAAGGGACACATTATATGTTATAACCTGTAGTATTAAATCTAGACAACTTTAACTCATATTATCACGCATGAAGGATACAAGTATATCACTATCCACTCCAGTGTTTGTAACTTTTTATATTAACTTCTATATGCTTTGATTTCCGTCAGAGGAATGGGGACGTGTTTGCCACGCACGTATCTCCTCGATTAGGTTACATTATTTTCATACATACATACTAATAAATCAATTTCAAGGTTTTCAGACATGATGTTTGCTTGCTTGGAGGAAATGAATGTGTGGATAAAATACACTATGGCAAAGAACTTTAAGAGAATAAAAGTGTCTCGGACTTGTATAAATATTGTATAAGTCTTTTTATTTATTAAATACATGTACTCTGGTTTCGTCTTCCAGCGCACAGAAGAAATCTGTGTATAAATGCCTCACTGTAGGTAAAACACTTTACACTACAGAACGTCTTGTCAGTAAAGGTCCTACTTTAAGATCTTGCACATCTTCAGTATAGAGGTATGTGTATAAGTTATAACTATTGTACTACCATGTTTATCTTTGTATACTTTCTATGTAGATTTGGTTGTGTTTGTATCACCATTAATTATGTTGCGAGCATGCAAGTTGCATGGCATAAACACTTGTCTTCTTTAGCTGGTAATAAGAATGGTAATAAATATAAATACATTTTCGCATCTTGAATTTCCTCAAAATGGACTTACTTCATTAGAAAACCTGATACTGGGAAATTGGAATGTAATTCAGAGTACATTACCACAAAAATCATATTCTCTATACTGCGCTGAATTGACACAATACATTTAGTACAGCATAAACAGAAAAGCAGAATTGAGTTGGAGAAACAGAGACAAAACAAAATCCATCAATTCCAGACCAACAACAAAACTTTTTCAAAGTGCATTCAGTCAAGATGTGATAATAAGTGTCAAATTAAACGAGAATAAAACTAGAATTTTCAAAAATATTATCGATGTTCAAAGGTCGATACTATATGTGCATTATTACTGCTCCTGTGTATTGCTGAATCTACGGTTGTGTATTTATTTTGAAATACAAACAAAAATTAAATTACTTTCTTTCGTGTAGTGAATTCCTTGATTATTAAGCCTTATGTAAGAAAACGAAACAAATTTTTAATTAAAAGGGGAAAATATGAACTCGTTTCCTCTGACTAATAATTTACTTAGGGACATACAATATTACTCAGAAAATTATGAATACAGTAACGTATTGTTCGACTTCATTTGCAAGGGACTATAGATAAACACAAAACAGAATCTAGCATACATCATCGCCATCCTTCTTTGATTTTCCAACAGGATTCGAACTTAAATCTATTAGAACATTTTATTACTAGGAAGTTTATAGTTTAATTCGTGGATTTTCTTGATTATTTTTGGATTTGAATCTTAAAACCGTAAGTTCTTTGTCCATTTTTACAATCTTTTTCCAGCGAAAAAAAATTATTTGTCAAATTTTACAAAGCTTATTGTGTTGATATCACTCTGTCTTTGTTACCGTTTAGTATAGCCTAAACTCGTAACCAAAACTTAGGGGCTCGTCAGGTATATTGGAATTTTGGTTAAAGTTTTCAAAAAACTTAGTTTTTTTGAAATTTGAATTCGCCTCATTTTTAACAGTGGAAATCTTCCATTCAAATTCTACCCAGGACCAATTCAACTTTTTATGATCTTTCCGAAGTGAAAGCTTCCTTGACGAAACAATAAATCAATAAATAAGAAATATGTTGGTTCATTATTTGGTAGAAAGGAATGTTTTAAATAAAAGTGCTTTGTTTTGATCAATAGGTCTGTATGAGACTCTGATCTAAAATTAAAATACAAAATAAAATTGGAGGGAAGCTCAAACTTCAGGAAAGAAAGGAAGAAAACCAAATGCAACCAGAAAAAAAGATAAAGAAAGACGTATGCAAATGCCGTTAAAAGAAACACAAATACAAATGTTGTTAGATAAGAGAAACAAATGCAGGTACAAGAAAAACAGATGTGGATGAAAATTAAGAAGGAAGAGAGAAATAATGTTAATGTAGAATGCAAGAAACAGAGCTGGTAAATGAAAAGCACAATCATACATCATACTTCAAATTCAGATTTAAATTTTGATTTTGTAAAGAACATTTTAGAAAAGAGCAATAGACAATTAGTTCACTCATTTCTAAAACGTTGCTGAAAATGTTAAATGGCTAAGGGAACATTAGCGTCAATTATGACAATGTGTAATCAGCACCATTTGCAAATATCTTTCAGTTGATGTCACTACAATACTTATGTGTTCATTAGTGCTTTCAAGACTAGACTACTATAACTCAATTATGTCTCAATATATATTCCAGAAACTTCACAACTTTCAAAACATATCTACTCGTATCATCCTTAGAGTACCATGATCAGAGCACACCTTATACCACTGATCTGTACTCTACACAGAGGATTCAGAATCAAACACAAAATTTGATCTCAGTGCTACGTTTCACTGACGAACTCCAGTCAAACATACATATCTGGACTCACACATGTGTATACACCAGCAAGATACTTACGCTCCTCTTCCAATCATCGTATTCTTATTATTCCCACTATGAAAACGAATTCACATGGACAACGTTCTTTCGCAAACCATGTCCCAGCAACATGGAACGATTTGCCCCTTGATTTAGACACAAAGACAGCAATCCTTTTCAATAATGCCCTTAAATCCCAATTTTTTCGACTGCAAGAACAAACGTAAAGACCCAATAATGTTTCCTACCTTATATATTTTCATCATTGTTTATGTTGTCTAATGTCATTGTGGTTGTTTGTAGTCATATCATTATAGATGTTTTGAAGTGATTTTGAAGGAAAGAAACATTTTATTGAACGGTTTTTAATTTGCATTTTGAAATAAAACATACAGACCAATGGTACAAGCAATAATTAAGATTCGCAATGTACCAAAACAATCTGATTGTGGAATAACAAAATCAAACCTCAAAGTACAAGTAATATCAATGGTGTAAAAGGAACGAGATCAAAATGATGGTACAGCGGGAGAAATTTAAGATAGAGATAATTTAAAAAATCTTCTGCACGTGAATAAAAATAAAGAGTGGATGGAACCTCAATATATTCATAAAAGAGAAACAATGTCTTCGTATATTTGGTGACAATAATTAAATTAATAATAAAAATAGCTCACTCTTTCCTTGTCTTGCAGCAGAGTTTAACAGATCATATTACATAATGCAAAGGCTATGCCATTTATTCTGCTTTAAACAAATATTTAACAAAATAAAAGTTTACTCCAGCTAGGTCGAACACTTGAAAAAAAAAACCATGAAATATTGATAAGTATACTTGAAATAGTTGATAGTGAACACATTTGAAGTGACACAGATCACAATGTTTGACATCAGCTAAATTTGGAGAGGAGGTGGTAACAGATACCTGTCGGATTTCCTGCCAGTATTTACTATATCAACATGTTCGAGAGTTAGTGTAGAATGGTGCTGCTCAACCTGCTAAAAGCGGGCCGCATGCGTCACGCAAGCTGATATTTTAATGGCCAGAACGCGAGCAACGTGTTGTGCATTTTTGTAAAAGAAGTTCATGGCCTACTTTCATAGTATATTTTCTTAACCAGGTAAACAATTGTGAAGAATTTGTATAGTCGTTGCTTTTACCATCACTGCTGCGGCCATCGTCTTCTAGAAAAGACATCAATGGCCCATGGTATCAAAATGGTTAAACAGCACTGATTTAGGGTTTCATCATCGGATGCATATATTTTCTCCCAGGTGCTTTTAACCGTATATCAAACGGTAAGGATTTAAAACAATTTAATTTGATCCTCGGCAATTTTAGCATTCCATCATATCATAACTTGAGATACATCTAGGGCAATATTACAAATTTCCTGACTAATTATCATTTGAAAATACACTTGATAATAATGCGGGGAGAAGCAAATAAGTGCATATCGTTGGCGATACTGGAAGGTTCAGTCACTGTAGTACTCTTTTTTTCGAAGAGTTATACATATAAAGTTACTGGCTGTGCTTATTGCTTTCTGCAATTCAAAAGTAATGTTAGACTTGCTCTTCTACGGTAAAGACATATTTTTATTACCGGGTGAAATTGATGGGAAAATCGTTGGAACTCAATGCAAAATTTAAAATCTAAAGATTAGTTCAAACTTGAATTACATCCGGGGTGTATTACCGTGTGAATATGCGGGAACGGTGTTATCTTACATTTGTGCACTAGCCAAGCGAAATAAATAAATGTAACTGACTGAAATTAATATTTTAGACTGCACCCATGAACGAGATGTGAAGTCGTAAAAACATATACAAATTAGTTACATAGCTTTGAGTCTGGTAAGGTCTAAAAACATATACAAATTAATTACATAGCTGGTAAAGTCTAGCCACTGGTTTTGTTCTTTTAAAAAAGCGTCATCAAAAGTGGAAATCAATCTTTCAAATTCTATCCAGGAATAATTCAACTTAATCATAAAAGAGAAAATAATTCAACTTGCCAGAAATACGATCTTTCCGAAAGGAAAGCTTCTTTAACGAAACGATAAATAAGAAATATTTTGGTTCTGTATTTGGTAGAAAGGAATGTTTTGGATAGAAGTGCTTTGGTTTCGATGAGTATATATGTGATAGACTCTAATCTAAAAAGTAGAAAAACTAAAATTAAAATGCAAAATAAAAATGGAGTTAGGGAAGCTCAAATTTCAGGAAAGAATGGAAGAAAAACAAATGCAATCAGATAGAAATCAAAATAAAGACAAATGAAAGTTCATTTACAAGATACAAAATTGCAGCAGTTAGATGAGAAAAAAACAAATGATGGTACAAGAAAAACAGATGCGGATGCAACGTGAGAGAGAGAGAGAGAGAGAGAGAGAGAGAGAGAGAGAGTGAGAGTGTGTGTGTTAATGTAGTATGCAGGAAATAGAACTGGCAAATGAAAAGCATATTCATAAATCAAATTTTGATCTTGCACAGAACATTAGGTTAGTACCCCCTTTCAGAGAACGAAGAAATAGAAGTAGATAACTAATTCACTAGTTTTGAAAACGTTGCTGAAAATTTGAAATGGCTAAGGGAGCGTTGGACTCAATTATTAAATTATTATTCAATTATGTAAAAAGCTCCATTGGCTTTAAATATCTTTCGGTTGATGCCACTAAAACACTTGTGTTCATTAGTGTTTTTACGACCAGACTACTGTAACTCAATTCTGGCTTTTTCATCTCAATATATATTCCAGAAACTTCAAAACGTTCTAAAACACAGATGCTCAGATCATCCTTAAAGTATTATGATCAGAGCACACCTCCCTGCTGATCTGTACCCTGCACGGGCTATCCATTCGATCCAGAATAAAACGCAAAATTTGTGTACTTTGCTACTTTTCACTGACGGATTCCAGTCCAACATACATATCTGGACTCGCCCATGTGTATACACGAGCAAGATATTATCGCTCTTCTTCTAACAATCGTATAATCATTATTCCCACCATGAAAACGAAGTCATATGGACAACATTTTTTTTGCATACCAGAGCCCAGCAACATTGAATGAATTGCCCATCGAATTTAGACACAACGACACAGTGATCCCTTTCAATAGTGCTCTTAAAACTCACCTTTTTCGACTACATGAACAAACATAAAGACCTGATGTTTCCTGCCTTAAAACATTTCAGCATTTGTTATGTTTTCTAATTTCATGGTGTCTAATATTTTTTTTGTAGTCATATTATTATGGATGTTGTAAATCACTTAGCTTTAAAGATTAAGCGCTATACAAAGTCCTAATTATTATTATTATTATTATTATTTATTATTATTATTATTATTATTATTACTCACTGGAAAGGCTAATGATATTTACCATTCACTGTACACTGTTAGTTTACCATGGCGGTGACAATAATGCGGTCAAAGAATACATATTAAGGGGTTATGCGTTAGTCCCTGAAGCTTATCGGCAAAAAATTAGAAACTATAACAAAGAAGCTGGACAATCTCATGTGGAATTTGCTAGAGAGAAAGAGCAGTTATTTGACAGATGGTGCATTGCCACGAAATTTGAAAATGATTATGAATGTCTCAAACAACCC
This sequence comes from Unio pictorum, assembly GCA_030141615.1. NCBI lineage: Eukaryota > Metazoa > Mollusca > Bivalvia > Unionida > Unionidae > Unio > Unio pictorum. Next base: position 7,264,112 of record JARLTB010000023.1, on the reverse strand, counting down.
GTATTACTTTAAGAGTTTAAGAATTGTGTCCATAGTGATATTAAGATTTATATTGACGAGCCAAAGATCGAAACCTTGGAAAATGCTGCTCGTCCCGCTGATGAGTACTCTTTAAGTCATAAAAATTATTTTGTAAACAAAGACTTCTACTCAACAGTCTATTAACAGAAAAGTATTTCAGCCTCATACAAGCCCCTCTAAATTACAAACTAAAGATTCTTGTTAGATCATTGTCTCCTCCTACGCGCACCTATTTCAAGAAGAAAGGACACGGTTATTTCTGACTGCTACACATTGAAAAAATGGGCATCAGAATCAAGACAGATCTATTCCAAATGGTCTTATTTCTAAGAGGTGAAGTTAACGGTCATGTATTCATGTATTGAAGACAATACACGTGTTGGGTCTAACAAACCCCAGTCTGATTTTATTATGGAGAATTATGAACCATTCATATCGAAGATTTCTATCTCAATCTTGAATGATTCGGCCAATCCCACTCTTATTAACATTTTAAGGTACACATGAGCTTCTCAGAGCCTTTTATTGTCAGGTACGTTTCTTTTGTTGTAGCCAGTTTTGGAATCCATGTTAACAATTCCACAATTCATTTCGAATTTTTAAAAGGATTAATTCGAATCTATGTAATTATTTGTTGTGATCATAAAACATTCTTGGCCAAACACAAATCTTATTCGGATGTCATACACCAGAGTGTTAAATCTTGTGATTCTAAAAGGAACTATAGGTAAACAACTGTAGATAAACACAAAACAGACTTCAACATACGTCATCATCTTCCATCTTGGATTTTCCAATAGGACCCGAACTTGAATCTATTATAACATTTCATTACTAGGGATTTTGTAATATAATTCGTGGATTTTTCTTGATTATTTTTTGGATTTGATTCTTAAAACTGTAAGTTCTTTGTCCTGTTTTACAATCTTTAACAGGGGATAACGTATTTGTTGCATGTGACAGTGGAACTTTCAGGAAAAACATATATTCCTTCAAGATACCCCGACTGTAAACAAAACAAGTTGCTATTCATAAATTTTTGTATTTTTAGAAAATAAAAACAGAGATTGAGGACCAGTTAGAGACAGAAGGCCTGCGAATCCACAACACAGACAACAAAGTTATTTTGTTGAATTCAAGAACAAGTAAATAGTAATTAATTGTGGCTACGTATAGACAATAATTGTTGTTGAATACATGTTCTATCTATCTATCTATCTATCTGTCTATCTATCTATCTATCTATCTATCTATCTATCTATCTATCTATCTATCTATCTATCTATCTATCTATCTATCTATCTATCTATCCACCCGCCTACCTATATATATATATATGAGAGAGAGAGAGAGAGAGAGAGAGAGAGAGAGAGAGAGAGAGAGCTGTGCAAAATTCATGGGGCCAATTTGTCGTGAGAAATGCCGATCAAGTTACACGTGTGATAATTTAACACTGGCGAGTTCCAGTAACATTGTAATAACAAACCTGAATACTAGAAAATAGAGCTGAATAAAATAGGAATGAAATTAGTTTGTATTAATCTTATAAATTCATTACTCTTTTGGCTCTCTTCACGAGAAATAGTGCTAATGTGGATATATGTGTTTGTATTATTATTGGTATATGATAATGAATATTATATTTTTTTAAACAATATCAGTAATACATACGTAACATAATACATAGTGACCTAGCAGGATCATAAAATATATAACAGAAAAAATGCAAAGATATAACATTACCATTGGCGTTGATCCTATCTACATCAAAGGAAAGGCTAATAAACAAATACGAACTGGCCAAGGAGACGTTGAACAGGGTAAAAAGAAAGGAAATTACATAAATATTGATTTAATTAAAGGGAAATTTTATGTAAACGGTAGAAAGGTCATGAGTTAGTGTTCTTGGAAAAATGAAAGTTGAAGCATTACAAAATATGGCATTGATTCAAGCGTCGTCTATATAACAAGAACTACAAATGTCGTATGGCTCCTGAGATTATGGACAGGACTAAAGGTAATGAGAATCGCATCAATCTTAATGCATTCTTGAGACTATATAACTTTCTTTTAGATATAATTCAAAGAGACAGGAATTGAACAATACATTATCAATTCACTTTTGTCGATAAATCCTGATTTGTGTAACTTTATGAAAACTTAACCACATTTGATGTGCAAAGAAATTTTTTAGATCGCATGAATGAAGCAGAATACTTGTTCACAATGCATATAAAGATTTTGAAAATATACTTTTCATTGAACGTTTTTGAATTTGCATTTTGAAATATAACCATACAGAACAATGTTTGTTTGTTTTTTTTTTCTTTGTTTGATTAGGATTTTTAGCGTAGAACAATGTTTCAGTCATATCGCTACGATGTCTGCAGTGACAGTTTATAGTGATGTCTAACACTGGGGCATCATGCCACAGACATGTAGCATGATGCCTCACCCACTCACATTATTCTGACACCAGGCCGACCAGTCCTAACACTAACCTCCTAATGCTGAGCGCCAAGCGAGGCAGCTGTTAGTACCACTTTGTAAGTCTTTGGTATGACTCGGCCGAGGATCGAGCCCACGACCTCCCGCATCCGCGGCGGGACGCTCTTACCACTAGGCCACAGGAGCGGTTGTCCAATGGTACAATCAATACATGATATTCACAATGTACCAAACCAATCTGATAGTGGAATAACAAAAACAAAACTCAAAGTTCAAAGTTTAAGTACTAGCAATAGCGTAAAAGGAACGAGATTACAATGATGGTACAACGGGAGAAATTAAAGATAAAGAGAAAAATAAACAAACATCTTCATGTGAGTAAAATGAAACAGTGGATGGAAACTCAATATATTCATGCAAGAGAAACAATTTCTTGTTATATTTGGTGACAATTAATAAGTTAATAATAAAAAATAACAGTCTTACTCTGTCCTTGTCTTGCAGCGGAGTTTAACAGATCCCTATGCAATTTACTCTGGTTTAAACAAATAATTAACAAGATAAAACTTTACTCCAGCGAGGGCAAATATTTGACAAGCAAACCATGAAAATACTGATAAGTACACTTGAAATATTTGATAGTGAACACATCTGAAGATACAAAGATAAAATTTGACATCAGCTAAATTTGGAGTGGGGATGTTAACATATACTTGTCGGATTTCCTGCCAGTATTTATAATATTATCATATTCAAGAGTTAGTTTAGGGCAGTGCTGTTCAAGCAGCTGTCCGCGGGCCGCATGCGTCGCACAGGCTGATTTTAAATAACCCGCCAGAGCTCGAGCAATCTTTTTTGCATTATGTAACAGAAATTCATGGCCTACTTTCATAGTATATCTTCTTAACCAGGTAAACAATTTGTGAATAATTTGTATAGTCATTGCTTTTACCATCACTGCTGCGGCACCCGTCCTTAAGAAAAACATTTCAGTGACCAATGGTGTCAAAAAAGATGGACATATAGGATTTTTCAAATAAGAAAATGTATGCATAGATATTCTCCCAGGTATTTTAACCGTACATCAAACGGTAAGAATTTAAGACAATTTATTTTGATCCTCGGTAATTTTAACATTCCATCATATCATAACTGAGATACATCTTGGGCAATAATACAAATTTCCTGACTAATTATCATTGAAAATACACTTGTTAATAATGCGGGCAGAAAAATATAGGTGCATTCGTTGGTGATACTGGAGGTTAAATTACTTTATGTTTTTGATTCGAAGAGTTATTCATATAAAGTTACTGGCTATGCTCATTGCTTTCTGCAAGGTAACATAGGATTAACATATGAAGGAATATCCATATATTTAATTATTTTGATGTTCAAATTACGATTAAACCGAATAAATATATCAATAAACTCTGAGTCTAATACAAGCTTTGAAAGGAACATGTATTTAATTTCTTTTGATGTTTAAATTACGACTGAACTGACACGTAACTCTGTGTTTGGAGATAACGATTGTGGTCGCGATAACAAATTGTAGAAACAAAACCAATTCAAAAGTAATATTAGACTTGCTCTTCTGCAATAAAGACATATTTCTATTACCGGGTGAGATTGACGGAACAATCGTTGGAAACCAATGCAAAATTTCGAAACCCTAAAGTTTAGCTCAAACTTTAATTACATTCGGGGTGTATTGCTGTGGGAATATGCGGGAACGGCGTTATCTTACAAAATTTGCACTCGCCAAGCCAAAAAAATATAACTGACTGACATTAATATTTTAGACTGCAGCCATGAACGAGATAATGAAGTCAAAAACATATACAAATTAATTACATAGCTTTGAGTCTGGTAAGGTCTAGAGAGGCAACAGTGGTTTATACGAATAACAATAACTGCATTAGTTCTCGCAGAAATAACTACCAATATAATTGATCTATTGTCTTTTCCCAAATACTTTCAGTGTAGTTGTTCCGTTGACTTTTCCTAAAAACTATAAATATAGTTCCTAATTGACTATCAATGTAGTTGTTCATTTTGACTTTTCGTAAATAACTATCAATGTAGTTGTTCTTTTGGCTTTTCCAACATAACCATCTATGTAGTTGTTGATTCGGCTTTTCCTATCCACTGCAACAATTTTATGGCGGAGCTGATTTACAATATTTTAAAACATGACGAGACAGTAACATATGCCGTCGAGTTAATAACTTGGACGACACGACAACTAAGACCATGAATTACAATGGAGGGAGCCTGTGCTTTTCCCATAAATCATGCTGCCCATAGTTATCTGATAACAATAGATAGCTGTATCCTAATCGACATCTCCCTAATCTATTTACGAATAATATTGATAATAGAGCTGGTGATTTCTCCATTTTCTTGCAAACAATAGAATTTGCTGTTAACTATCACCGTGTTTCCGATGAAATGAGAAACTATAACCTTTCTCAAAATAAATGGAAAGACATAAGGGTTAGTTTATGGTGTTTACAATACTGAAATGGGCATGGAAAAAGTCAAAGAAGGAAGACCTGTAAAACGTGATATAGAAGACAGTATTGATGTTCAATGTTTGAATCACACACTAAGAAGTTAAAATCATTCAGAGTAACACTTGCCTCGTATGTATCAGCAAGGACAATGCTAAATTGTTAGGATTCAGCACCCAGAGTGGGGGCGTCGAGTGGTATAAATCGCTCGCCGTTCTAGATCACTGCCAATTCACCTTCGTCTGAGTGGGTTCGAGTCTAAGGCTCGGCTAAAATGGGTATGTGAGAAAGCTTGCTAGTAGATTCTCGTGGTTCGGAAATTCTTTATGGGGTTTTCCCAGGTTCTTCCTCCACAACGTATCCTGGCCATCATGTATAGCTGATGTTACAAATGGGGTTAAACCCCAACCACCAACAACATGAGTAAGACTTACATGGTAATAAACAGCAACTACAATGCTAAAATGTCTGGATTCAACGCTAAGAATAAAACTTACGTTTGAATAAACAGCAACTACAATGCTAAAATATCTGGATTCAACGCTCAGAGTAAGACTTACATGGTAATAAACAGCAACTACAGTGCTAAAATGTCTGGATTCAACGCTAAGAGTAAGACTTACATTGTAATAAACAGCAACTACAATCCTAAAATGTCTGGATTCAGCGCTAAGAATAAGACTTACATGGCAATAACAGCAACTACAATGCTAAAATGTCTGGATTCAACGCTCAGAATAAGACTTATATGGTATGTAACAGCAACTAGAACGCTAAAATGTCTGGATTCAACGCTCAGAGTAAGACTTACATGGTAATAAACAGCAGCTACAATGCTAAAATGTCTGGATTCAACGCTCAAAATAAGACTTATATGGTATGTAACAGCAACTACAATGCTAAAATATCTGGATTCAACGCTCAGAGTAAGACTTACATGGTAATAAACAGCAGCAACAATGCTAAAATGTCTGGATTCAACGCTCAGAATAAGACTTATATGGTATGTAACAGCAACTACAACGCTAAAATGTCTGGATTCAACGCTCAGAGTAAGACTTACATGGTAATAAACAGCAGCTACAATGCTAAAATGTCTGGATTCAACGCTCAAAATAAGACTTATATGGTATGTAACAGCAACTACAATCCTAAAATATCTGGATTCAACGCTCAGAGTAAGACTTACATGGTAATAAACAGCAGCTACAATGCTAAAATGTCTGGATTCAACGCTCAGAATAACACATTATATGGTATGTAACAGCAACTACAACGCTAAAATGTCTGGATTCAACGCTCAGAGTAAGACTTACATGGTAATAAACAGCAGCTACAATGCTAAAATGTCTGGATTCAACGCTCAAAATAAGACTTATATGGTATGTAACAGCAACTACAATGCTAAAATATCTGGATTCAACGCTCAGAGTAAGACTTACATGGTAATAAACAGCAACTACAATGCTAAAATGTCTGGATTCAACGCTCAGAGTAAGACTTACATGGTAATAAACAGCAGCTACAATGCTAAAATGTCTGGATTCAACGCTCAGAGTAATACTTACATTTGTATAAACAGCAACTACAATGCTAAAATGTCTAGATTCAACGCTCAGAATAAGACTTACATTTGAATAAACAGCAACTACAATGCTAAAATGTCTGGATTCAACGCTCAGTATAAGACTTACATGGTAATAAACAGCAACTACAATGCTAAAATGTCTGGATTCAACGCTAAGAGTAATACTTACATTTGAATAAACAGCAACTACAATGCTAAAATGTCTGGATTCAACGCTAAGAATAAGACTTACATGGCAATAACAGGAACTACAATGCTAAAATGTCTGGATTCAACGCTCAGAGTAAGACTTATATGGTATGTAACAACAACTACAATGCTAAAATGTCTGGATTCAACGCTCAGAATAAGACTTATATGGTATGTAACAGCAACTACAATGCTAAAATGTCTGGATTCAACGCTAAGAGTAACACTTACATTTCAATAAACAGCAACTACAATGCTAAAATGTCTGGATTCAACGCTCAGAATAAGACTTACATTGTAATAAACTACAACTACAATGCTAAAATGTCTGGATTCAACCCTAAGAATAAGACTTACATTTGAATAAACAGCAACTACAATGCTAAAATGTCTAGATTTAACGCTCAGAATAAGACTTACATTTGAATAAACAGCAACTACAATGCTAAAATGTCTAGATTCAACGCTCAGAATAAAACTTACATTTGAATAAAAAAAACAACTACAATGCTAAAATGTCTGGATTCAACGCTCAGAGTAAGACTTACATGGTAATAAACAGCAATTACAATGCTAAAATGTCTGGATTCAACGCTAAGAGTAATACTTACATTTGAATAAACAGCAACTACAATGCTAAAATGTCTGGATTCAACGCTAAGAATAAGACTTACATGGCAATAACAGCAACTACAATGCTAAAATGTCTGGATTCAACGCTAAGAGTAATACTTACATTTGTATAAACAGCAACTACAATGCTAAAATGTCTGGATTCAACGCTAAGAGTAATACTTACATTTGAATAAACAGCAACTACAATGCTAAAATGTCTAGATTCAACGCTCAGAATAAGACTTACATTTGAATAAACAGCAACTACAATGCTAAAATGTCTAGATTCAACGCTAAGAATAATACTTACATTTGAATAAACAGCAACTACAATGCTAAAATGTCTGGATTCAACGCTAAGAGTAATACTTACATTTGAATAAACAGCAGCTACAATGCTAAAATGTCTGGATTCAACGCTAAGAGTAATACTTACATTTGAATAAACAGCAACTACAATGCTAAAATGTCTGGATTCAACGCTCAGAATAAGACTTACATGGTAATAAACAGCAACTACAATATTCAAAAGCCAGACAGTTATGCAGTACAGTTTGTGGTTTTTAAAAACATGCATTGAGATATATTTTCTGTCCTAACACCAGGGCTTACATCAATCGCAATTAGTCGTGTTTGCAGGAGTGGCTACCTGCCAATGATATATTCAACAAGACTTTGTTTTATAAAACTATCAATGGCTATGAGGTGTTTTATAACTATGTTATTCGTATTATTAGGCATTTTATAACAATTTAAATAGTTATCGGGTGTTTGATAGCACTACAAATGGGTATGTGTTGTTTAATAACAGTATAAATGGTTAATAAGTTTATTATAGCAATATACGTGTTTATTGAGCGTTTAATAATACTGTTGATAATCATTAGGTGTTTTATAACAATGTAAATGGTTACTAGGTGTTTTATAACAATGTAAATGGTTATTAGGTGTTTTATAACAATGTAAATGGTTACTAGGTGTTTTATAACAATGTAAATGGTTATTAGGTGTTTTATAACAATGTAAATGGTTATTAGATGTTTTATAATACTGTTGATAATCATTAGGTGTTTTATAACAATGTAAATGGTTATTAGGTGTTTTATAACAATGTAAATGGTTATTAGGTGTTTTATAACAATGTAAATGGTTATTAGGTGTTTTATAACAATGTAAATGGTTATTAGATGTTTTATAATACTGTTTATTCGCATGGTGCCATATCTGTCAAATCTGACTGTTAAGTAATTTTAGAATACTGAATATGATGACATAATTTTTTTCTTTTAAAATTTCCCGTTGTATAGCCTTTGAGAAAAGAGTTGCATTCTAAATTTGACGATATCATAATCTGTAGTTTTCACTACTTATGCATTAATACATTTTTCAAAAATTATATGCAGTCCAAAATCTACAAAGACTCCACTACTTATTCAATCATACATAAAAAAAATCATTACACACACTGATTAATATGTATAGATTACATTACTTATTCATTCATACATAAAAGAAATCAATTCACGCTGTGAGAAATCTGCATAGATTTCACTAAGTATATATTCATACATTAAAAACAATTCATTACACATAGTGTGAAATCGGTATAGACTCCATCACTTACTGATTCATACATTAAAAAATTATTACATACAGTGAAAAAGCTACATAGATTTCACTGCTTATTCATTCATACATAACATTCATTACACACAGTGAGGAATCTGCATAGATTTCACTGCGTATTCATTAATACATTAAAAAATCATTACACACAGTGAGAAATCGGTATAGACTCCATCACTTACTGATTCATACATTAAAAAATTATTACATACAGTGAGAAATCTGCATATATTTCACTGCTTATTCATTTATACATAACATTCATTACACACAGTGAGGAATCTGCATAGATTTCTCTGCGTATTCATTTATACTTAAAAATCATTACACACAGTTCGAAATATGTATAGATTCCACTATTTATTCATTCATAAATAAAATAAATCATTACACTTATAAATCTGCATATATTTCACTACGTATTCATTCATAGATAAAACAAAATCATTCCACACAGTGAGAAATAGATATAGATTTTATTACTTATTCATTCATACCTATAAAAAAAATTACACGCATTGAGAAATCTGCATAGATTTCACTTCTTATTCATTGATACATTAAAACAATTCATTACATACAGTGAGAAATCTGCACAGATTTCACTACTTATTCATTCATACATTAAAAAAAAAACATTACATACATTGAGAAATATGCATCTGTTCTTGTGTAATACAAGATTCATTAAGTTAGGAAACAGCGCACTCAGTTGCTTACAAACAGACGAAGAGAAAGAATTACATAACGCCTCTCTTGTAAAAACATAAATTTCGATAAAGGACATATTCACAGAAATGTGAGCGAGAAAAGATGACACATTGATTCTATACTTGCCGAAATCGTGGAGCAAACTATGGTTAAAGAAAACATTCCTAATAGGGTCGTTCGTCAAAAGATATACATGAAAGACCCGTTTGTCTGTGAGAATGCTAACACAATGTCCATACCTGTCACCGTTTAGCCAATACTCCGGATGTATTCAGATCTTTGCTTGGACTCAACGTTCAGAAACAGGTTATCCAATTTTAACCTTTTCTTAAACCTACTCCTATGCAAATAATAGATGATTACATTAGTCGCCCTGATATTTGTGTCGATATATGCTGACATGTATATTTGTATCGTACATGATTGAATGTAAATATGACATTAAGATAACAAGTAGATACGAGTGAATTACGCAAATATGGGTATCGGAAAGGAACGTATTACTCATATCTATAAGTTGGATACCATAAAGGAACACTTGACCGTTGTCCATATGTCCATCCGTCTGAACTTACTTGCATCCATCTATGAAAAGTGTAAGAACCAGAGTATTCATTTTCATTTTGGTTGGTGTAGAAGCATTATTTATCAAAACTAAAAATCATTTTCACTACTTGGGGAATTATAAAATATTCAAAATGGTCAATTGAACACGCATCCAGAAGTAAAATAAAATAAACTGTTGTCTGCTAGGTTTTTGTTTTAGCTTCTCGCCAGACAACAACTGTATTAATATGTGTACTTCACAAATCAAACTCAAAGGAATGGTTATAAGTTAATAGTTTGTGTGTACTTGGATGTTTATCAATGATAAAAGTGTTGATTTCTATCGGCCTGCCATAGAAAACTCCGGGTATACGCCGTTTTAGGCGTCGTTTCATAGTCAGCTAGTGTCTAAATAGAAAACTCCGGGTACAATAGTACTTCAATGAATTCAATGAATTCAGATACTTTCGAAAGATTTATCTTTAAACTCATATATTGTGAAGGCGGAAAAGAATTCAGTGAGCACTTTAGTAACAAGTAACTCAAAGTTTTATTCTAAACCTCTTTACACACACACACACACACACACACACACACACACACACACATATAAACACACACACACACACTGTTTATGCTCTTAAAAATGTAATAGTAAAGAGTGAAGACAACAAGCTTTGTAAAATAAAAGAATTTAAAGTAAGAAAAGAGAATAAAAAGAACATAATCAATGAATTAAAAACCACAAGTCCTATAATGAGAAAGGTCTAGGAGAATCTCAGTTCAAATCCCGATGAAATTTAAGGTGGAAGGCGATGACGTCAGTAATATTTAGCATGGTAATAATGTGTCAACAGTCTCTTGTTAAATCACAGAAATAGTATTTCAGTTTTAAATTCCAAATAAATTCCATTAAATGTCTTTGCCCAGTAATTATATCAGAGCACTTTTGTATTTCCAGAGAAAATAATCACTTGAATTCAATAATTTGAATAAAATAAAATTCAGCACACATGGTCACAACAAAATACAACTGAACAACTGGGAATCCTTTATTATAACATCAGTTATAAGACTAAATAAAACTCAAATCAGATTCCGGGATGGAGGTCAAGAGTTCATTCTTCTGGAAAACATAGAAGTTTATTACAAGATAAAAATTACTTAGTCCAGGTATGACATTGACTCAACTCAATGATTCTTATTTTAAGAAAGATAATAATTTAAATAAAAACGTTGTTTACCAAAGCGCACTAATTTCGGGACAAAGTCAGACATTAGATACAATGTTTCTATTATTAGTTCTTTGAGATGAAAAAAAAAGGAAACGTTTTTGTTTATATAAAAACATCAGTTTGGGACAATGTTAAATCCATTGTCATATACATGTGGTTTATAAAAAAAATATAAACAGAAATCTTATAAATGAGATAATGCATTACACCGCACTGGATAGTGCATCTGCTATTAGCTGTATTTTACTTTGATTTGCCTGGTGTCCATATTATATTCCAGTAACAACAAACACCACCTAAACAATCTCTGATTTTTGTTCTTCATCTTGCCGATGAAAGTAAGGTGGTTGGGAGAACTAAATACAATAATCGTAGAAGGAGCTGAACTAATGTAAACTTCAAAGTGTTGTAATGCCAATATCATCGTCAAACATTCCCTCTAAATTGTAAAATAATATCTCAAGTGCCTATTTAATTTCTTAGGAAAATAGCACACTGGATGATATACACCATTTTTATCTTCTTGAATCAATACTGCTAAAACCCAACATTACTTGCATTAACAGGTTCTTTTAATGACTGACTGAAATTAGTATCTGTAAGAACTAGTGAACTCTTAAGTATGGTTTTTAACTTATTAAAAGCCTCCAAACATTTTTCAGTCCAATAAAACTTGGTTTTGTGCTCAATAAATTTGTCTGGGGTTCAGCAGTTATGTAAAATTTGGAACACAATTTCCGATAGTATCAAACCATACCCAAATGTGCCTTTTACTGATAGGAACAGGGAATTCAGCGGTAGCATTAACCTTAGCATCTATATGTTTAACTTGTCCATGTCCCTCGATATGTCCTAGAATTGTTACACAAACACGGAAAAACTCACTTTTGGATAAATAATTTGTCAAACTTTCATCAGTGAGTCTGTCAAAGAATGTATGAACGGTCGCTAAATGTTTTGTCCATCTGTCATTGTAGATGATTACCACAGCAATGTAAGCATTACAATTATCTAGACCAGAGGTAATCATGTTCATTAAATGTTGAAAAGTACCTGGCGACCCTTTCATCCCAAACGGCATCACTTTATACTGATAAAGTCCATCTGGAGTCACGAATGCTGACATTTTCATTTGCTCGTTACGTCAGTGAAATTTGCCAAAATCCTTTCAGAGGATCAAATTTTATAGCATAGTTTAGATGTACAATTTTAGCAATACAGTCGTCGATTCTTGGAGATGAGTCTGTTTTAGTCACACTGTTCACCTGTGCACAATATTATCTTGGTTTCAGAACAAATATAAAAGGTGAAGTCCAGTCACTTTTACACGGCTCTGTGACATCATTATCCAGCAAATACTGAATATTGTTTCTGAAGTATTCCTGTTTGTGAGGGTTCGTCTTGTACTGGTGTCGTTGCACAGGTGTAGAATTTCAACGTCATGGTATTTTTTTTTATGAACATGTGGAAATAATCGCTCATATTCAAGCAATAACTGTTTTTTTTTTAGTTTATTCCTTTCTTGCTGTTGCAAATGTAAAGTGTCTGGTCCTGATTATTTATAATTTTTGAATTCCGAATATGTATTACTCCAAATTAAAAAGAGTCCGATTGCACTATTTCGTTTAAATCCTCACTAAGTGGGACAGGAACACCAACATTAATTACATTATTAACCAGGCTCTCAAGCTACTGGTACTTCTTGTAATTATTTACTTCCCAGGAGTATTATTATTATAATTTAACTCATTCATTTTCTTTCTAACTTTGTAATAGACGTAATACCTAGTCTGAAGAAACATTTGACGAATGAGCAAGAGATACAGAACTCTTTAATCAAGCTAAACGGTCTCTCCACTGAAGTTCTGTTGAACCATACTTTCACTTTAGACTTGAATTGCTGGAAGCCACATTCAATCATAATTGGCTGGAAATTTTTTTTACCATTGATCAGATTGAATAGATTTGGGAAGGTCAAACTGAGTATAAAAAATTATCAAAGCTTTCACTAATGTTTTAGTTTTAATATTCCTCTAAGGATTTGCCTCTAGGAATGTCGTCGTTCCACCATTATGGTCATACAAGTACTGGTTACGTGACTTGGTCTAATGTAAGGACCAACACAATATTCCTTTATTCTGCTAAATGGTTCGTCAAATGCAGGAAATATGTTGCAGATGGGCATTATGTATCTTCTTATTGGATTATCCAACCATTTGACAAGTATGACAAGATTTTCAGTATTTACAAACATCACGTGCAATTAGTACGTGGTAGTATTTTACTTTCAAGACGTACCCATATTGTATTTGTAATATATACCCTTATTTTACTTGCAATATTTACCCGTATATTACTTGCAATACGTAACCATGTTGAATTTGAAACATATACCATAATTTTGCTTGTAACATTTACCAGTATTTAACTTGTAATATTTGCAATATATGCCAATATTTTACTTTTAATTGCAATTCTTTTTTTAAAATAAATACCCGTCTTTTACTTGAACATTAAATAAATGACCATTGTCATTCTTCACGTTTTGTTTTCGGATGAGTAGAAACCACCGTAAGTAGAAACACAATGCCGAATAAATTGTAACGAAGACTTAACTGTAATCTATTCTGTGACGATGCTTTTGATTAAAATATGATTTAAATTGATTCAGACATACTGGAATTTTCACTGCTGAAAACAAAATGTAAGAAAATATGCTGTACTGAATCTTGTTCATTTATTGTATTTTAAGTACATGTGAATTATTTTGTATAAGACCTTAAGCTGTACTTCGTTTTCTCCTTTCGCCGTAACTTTTTCCATCTTTCTTCACATTGTTTTAGTTTTCTTAAAAAGCAAACATCATATTGTAGCATACTTTTACGCTCAGGTCTGAACAAATGCAGTGGTCACATTTCAATTAGTTCGACCTTATAAGTAAATACAGATCATGAAATCGACAAATAAATAAATTTTGTGTCGAAAAGTATTATTAGATCACTGCTTCTAATAAGCATATATCACTGTATTTCCTGTTGCTATGTTTATAAAGAGCATTATTTTTTAAAAAGATATGTGTAACGAGTGTTTTTCTCTGAATCATAATAGGTGTCGTAATGGTATTACCTCCTCGGTTGTCTTTGCGAACGTAGGCATCTTGACAGAGGTGAAGGCAGTCGCTCTGGTTAAAAGTCTCAATCACCCATTTCCACAACGATCATATCCTTCCCAAATCAGAGTGGGATTAAATTCGAGTGGGCTACGTGTCGTAATCTGCTGCGTTTTATCTCCAAAGATATCACTCATTGATTACATCCCGCTGCGACAGAACATTCCTTTCTTTATCTCTTACTGTTTTGCTGCAAACGATGTTTCTGACTTTACAAATTCGAGCGTATTGTCGCGTTAATGCTGACATAATATTGTATCCTGTCTTTAGCAAGCTAGGTCAGCGCATGTCTAATAATTGCAATGTTGCAATGTGATCAAAGTATTGGATTATGACATTCTACAAAAATGAAGAGGCAGCTGGCTGTAACTCTTCACCAAAATACATACAAAAGATCCTGATTACTCATATAGGAATGGACTGTTTATAACATTAGTCCATTGAAATATCTGATTGAAGGATACAGTGTGTGTGTGTGTGTGTGTGTGTGTGTGTGTGTGTGTGTGTGTGTGTTGTTCATCTAAAATTGTTTAGCACCATGAGCTCACAGTTTGTAAAACATTTACATACAATTACATAGAGACGTGGCAAACATGTATGAAGTTGTGCATACGTTTATTTTGCTGTAATCTCTCTGTAATCACAGCCGTGTTGGGTCAAATTATTCATTTGTTTACGTTATAATTAACTGAATACAAAACAACTTTGGAACTTTATTGACCTAAATGAAGTACTCTGTTATGTATTTTGAATTTGTATTGTGTAGTGGCTTTTCTTCATGATTATTGATGTTGTCTAAAACTGAGTTATTTCTGTTTGACCTAAATTGAGTTTTCAAATTTTTTCTGTGTGAACTACTAATACGTGGCAAAATTATTATCTACGTGTATGGGTTAAAAATCAGTATTATTATTAATAGAAGTAAATATGTTTATTTGGGTCTAGGTCTATGCTTTGGAATTTCATAAGAGTATTTTACACAATACAGTTTCTGAAAAAAAAATATAGTAAATGCTAATTGTGACCTGATGCAGAACAAACTGTATAATTTGGTAACTGAATGGATTTTTCTAGTCGTGTTTTAAGATCGAGCACTTTCAAGTCTCGTTATATGTTGTATCAGTAATTCTGTTTTGGGCTGGAAATTTTATTTCTCGTAATTGTAGAATACAAGTGAATATTGTCTCTCCGAGTAAAATAGAATGCTCTGATAAAAGTCATGGACATTGTACTGGAATTTAAAGTGAATTCAGTCGTGCAATATTTTATACATTTGTACTTCTATTCGGACTATTTAGAAGTTATGTTAGAAGACTCTAAACTCTTGAATTTTAAAAAACTGTTTGGGCTTTACTCTTTTGTTACTCAGTTTAGGACCAATGAGTCGCAACAACTCTTTTTTTTATGAATTTATATATTAGACCTAATGGCGAGTTATCAGACTTATCATAAAGCGGCTTGTTTGCACCCGCAGACACAAATATTAAGTCATCAAAACTTAAAGAAGCGTTATTCCCCTTCCACCACAATGCAATTTACATAAGATACAAATTTACCCAGTTTATTTGAGATGATTCCAGGAGTCACACATCCAAAAGAGTGATCAAATACTTTCATCTAAAACAATCATATATGGACCACAAGGGCATTTAGTAGCGGACGACGTGACTGCTGTTCTTGCAATGTAGCATAAAATTCCTATCATTCCATGCCTCACTTTTCCATCCATCGAATTTATCTCACCGCATGCATCTTTTACCCCCTCCACTCTCGAATTCATCTCACTGCATGCATCGTTGACCCCCTCCTCCTCGAATTTATCTCACTGTATGCCTCACTTAGCCATCCTATCGAACTCCTCTCACCGCATGATTCACTTGGCCATCCAATCGAACTCCTCTCACCGCATACATCACTTGGCCATCCAATCTAGCTCATCTCACCGCATGTCTCACTTGGCCATTCATCTGATACGGGAAATTTTAGCTATAACCTTATGATGGGACATTTAGTCCTTGCGACCGTCCCTTTGAGTGCCATGTACAAGCAGGGAGGGGGGCTTGTGAACAGACCAACTTTGGAGCAAGTACTTTTTTTATGAAAACTAAATCTTCTTACGAAAATGGAAAAAAAGGTCAATAACGTCAAACCTGACCGACAGTTTCTCTTCTTTGGTTAGTTTAAATTGTTACGTTACACTGTTGTTTTGTTTACACATACATCGTTTCATTAAGGTCGTATTCGCCATCCCTCCTACTGTAATTATATCATTATTATATCAGCATCAACCAAAACTTTTATCATGGACTAGATTGTGCATGTGCAAATAAGTCTTTTAATTTAATTATATCCATATCCCTAGAACACCATATCTGATAAATGTTTCTCAACGTATACGCGTCATGTCCATAAACCCCAACTAAAATATTACAGTTATCTCGGATCACTTTAGGTGTTGGTGTATATCGCTGAGTAACATAAATCACGTCTGTTCTTATGTCTTCCTCGGGAAAATATATCTGGATTATATTCTTTGTCCAGCATTACATCATCGTATTATAATATAGGTTTGGCATTCACAATGCAGCCTTACTGTGGTTCACGTCCAACTTAGTCAACAGGACACAAATTGTATATGTTAATGGAATACACTCCAGCCCAACTGATCTTTGTTGTGGTGTTCCACAGGGACCTGTTCTCTTCTTCATTCTATACTCTCGGCCGCTCTCAAATGTCATAGATAATCATCCTGTGTCTCACCAACTGTATACTGATGACACTCAAATATACAAATATTGGCACCCAACTGAAGTTGATGCTAGCATCCATGGAGTAGACAGGTGCATTTCCGATGTGAAATAATGGATGACGTGTAACAAGCTGCAGAACAAAGGTGATAACAATGAGGTCATTCTGATCACAACACAAAGACCTTCTCATTGAAATCCTTTACCGCAAACAAAACAAATCAGCATAACTAGCTTTATATTCATACAGTCAGTACGAAACCAAAGTGTTACTCTAGACAGTACTCTCACATTGTACCAACATGTCATAAACATATGCGAGGCTGCATATCTTGAGCTGAGACGCATCAGTTCATTTCGCAAATATCTTTCAGTTGATGCCACTAAAACACTTGTGTGTTCATTACTACTTTCAAGACTGGACTATTATAACTCAATACTGGCTGGTTCTTCTCAATATCTACTCCAGAAACTTCAAAACGTTCAAAACACAGCTGCTCGGATCATCCTTAGAGTGCAACGGCCTGTGCACACCTCCCCGTTTTTAGCCATTTTGCGGAGACAATTCAACAAAAGGCTGTGATTGACCTTGATATCCACCGATGACCAGAGCTATATTTTTCAAAAATAACTAATCGATAATTATTTTTAACGTTTCTAGCGACACTATGCCTATCGGATCCCAAATAATAATTCTTAAAATATATTTCTCGCCCATTTGATCATGAGTTGTGCCTCTCCTTCCATCGGAAAAAAGCCATGTACTTGATATAATGCCTAGTTAGTTCATTTCTTTTCACTTCTTGTGAGTCTATGTATAGGTGCTAAAACAACCATATCAACCAAACTCTGCCAAAAAATATCAATAATACGAGCTGTTTTACCAGAACCTCCTGGTCCGTTTAGATAAACAGTCTTATGTCTGGTCACGGGATAATATACAGATGGTGCTGATGATAATTTTTTTATTTTATTATTTCTGTAATAAATATATTTAATTTTATCGTCGGCAGATTCATAATAATCGAGTATATCTTCTTGTTTTATTATCCATTCGCTCGATGATGCATAAGTGCCGATATGTAGCAATTCTCAATTTGTATTGATATAAAATGAATCTATGGCGACTCTAGCGGCAGATTTTGCCAATATGTTCTCCACTGATAATAAATTTATCGAAACTTACGCGCAAGCAATGGAAACCTTAAATGAGTAACCTGCAGTGATTCACCATCAATATAACTCACCATTGTACCTAATTTCTGTCTAATAAATTAACATTACTTCGACTTATAAATGTGTTTCTTGTCATTGTATCAGCAATTATAAATCTAGTTCAGCATCATCTATAATTAATTTTGTACAATGTCGTTTATGATCAAATGATCCCCCTTGGGTAAGTTTACAAATTATTTTCTGCCAAGATCTTCTGCGATTTTATTTCAAAATGGGTTTCATCAGAAGTTTCATCAGCAAAATAGTTTTGTGGTAACAGCTTTGCTTTGCGGACAATATGATATAAAAAGGCAAACTCGAATGACTCGATACACGCAAATCCGGTCACGTCAAAATCAGGTAAATTCCGTTTATCGCAACTCAGGTCATCTCGTGTGCTGGATGTCAAAATCTCTTAAAATATTCCGAACACTCTCCCATACCAAGTAGACTTCTGGGATAACAAGCAATCATATCGAGTGACATCATTTTTTTAATAATCGTGTTTAGTATTATACAAACTACTGTGTCCATGTTCGACACAACTCGTACGCTTTTCTTCAAAATACTAAATGCAAAGCTTTATTTTATATCTTACACAAATAAGTGAACAGAGGTTCCAAACGTAACCAGTAAACTAACCTTTGTCGGCATCAATCAAATCTACTTATTATCTACAATCCTAAACGAAACAAATTCTATCAAATCTATGCATTCCACATTTTTACATCATCTACGGATAAATAATAAATATAAAAGGATTATCACTCACCCCCCCCCCTCTCTCTCTCTCTCTCTCTCTCTCTCTCTCTCTCTCTCTCTCTCTCTCTCTCTCTCTCTCTCTCTCTCTCACACACACACACACACACACACACGCGCGCGCGCGTAAAATCATTTGGTTAATACGTTTCACTATATTTTCTTGTAAATTTTTCAAGCAATGAAAACTATGTTCTTCAAATAATATTCAATGCAAACAAAGTAAACATCGATTCTTGATTAACAATGTTATTCCTGAGTAACTGAGTTTCTTTCTTCTCAACATTCAAATAGTACTTGGTTTTCATTCTCTGTGACGCCATTGGCATTCTCTGTTGAACCTTGCTGGACATTCTCGTACGCTTTAAGTGACTTCCTAAGGCCAGTCATAAAAAGCAAACTGCAACCGATTGAGCAGGCTCCGCATATGGCTTCCATTGTCCTGCACCAAGGAAAGATGAAGTCGGAGCTAGCATTACCTTGTTCTTGCGGTAGGAACGTGTGTAAAAGCACCAAATCCCACTGCAAAACCACTGAAAAAGAATATAATTGCGTATCATTATATACATGAGGTCAATTTTTGCGAGAACTTGGTAAAAAGAATAAGAAATTGATGGACACTGCAGCCACATAGATGAGATAGAGTTGTATCAGAACCTAAACTGTGCCAATTCGCTCTGTCCTCCAAACATTCTATAAACTCTGCTTCCAAGGATGACAAGAATGGAATAATAATAATAATAATAATAATAATAATAATAATAATAATAATAATAATAATAATATTTTAAAAAAAATAATAATTTTACGCGCAAAGGGCCTCTCTAGCAAGCCAATCAGACACTTGCGTGGGTCTGGCTAAGGACGATTATCTTCATATATTTCCAAAGACCATAATGCAATAGTCGTTGTCAACTTCAGGGATCCTAATCGCATTAAACATTGTGTATATAATCACCTCCTGTCACGCATCATGTAAGTCTAATTTCACACTTGCATCCTTTTTCTTGTTTCAGGTTTTTATGACGTATTAGTAAGCCTTTCCGAATCGAATATTATAACTTTGCAAACACCAAACACCTAAAACAAAGAATTATTGATATCTCACATTACTAAATAATTATACCCAAAATATCCAGATTAGACCTTGTGTTAAGAAATTACAGAAGATCCATTTCATCAAACATGTCCATAAAATCTCCTGAATACTGTACTTTATGACGTCTGCTCTTACAAATCGACTAAATAGTTTGTACTTTATGACGTCTGCTCTTACAAATCGACTAAATAATCTGTACTTTATGACGTCTGCTCTTACAAATCGGCTAAATAGTCTGTACTTTATGACGTCTGCTCTTACAAATCGACTAAATACTCGGGTTGAGAAATATCTCCCAAAAACTAGTTAAAATAGTGAACTCACGAGCCTCCTACGAGAATCATTAGGAAGATCGTACTCGGGTGAGACCCCACAACAGTACCTAACTGTAGAAGTGGACAAGAACTATGACGACGGAACATGCCAAATGATTTTGTTTGAAGAGTTTCTTTTCCTTGGGGTGGGGTAATTTTATTTGTTTTATGTCCCTGTGATAAACAAGTGTATTCAAAATCAATTGGATACAACACAGAAAAACCATGTCTGTTGGTGTTTGTATTAGGAGAGAAGTTTTAGTAAAAGTAATCAGATTGAAATTTTGCTCTAAATTGTATTAAAAGTAATTTTTCATTTTCTACTAAACTATATTGAGATCGATTTTATTTAATGTGTGTGCCAGTTTTATGGATCTTTATTTGACTGTGTTTGGGCAAAAAAACTTGATTACTTCATTCAAGCATTGTAAACGGGCTTCATATAATACAAACCGATAAAAATTTTACTCGGTTCCATGTGACTGGTTAAGAAGGTTAAGGTCACGTATACTACTGAGAAACGAGAACATCATAGTACAAGTAGCACGGATAGAGTAGACGACTGTTGTGGGTAACATTCAATGATACAAAAGATGTCCCCTAAAGACGGGCTTTCTCTAATTACAAACTTAGTATTAATTCAGCAACAGTGAATTTACATGCAGAGGGGTAGTCATCAACACACACACACACACACACACACACACACACACACACACACACACACACACATATATATATATATATATATATATATATATATATATATATATATATATATATATATATATATATATATATATATGTATATATATATGTATATATATATATATATATATATATATATATATATATGTATATATATATATATATATATATGTATATATATATATATATATATATATATATATATATATATATATATATATATATATATATATATATATATATATATATATATATATATATATATATATATATATATATATATATATATATATATATATATATATATATATATTAACACAATTTCGGCATTCATGTTTTGAGTTGGGTGCAAAGAACTTTCGTTGTTTAAGAATGTGTTTATAAAAACAAATAGGTAATTGAACTGTAATCTGTTAAATCAATGTATCCATTTTATCACATGCTATACTCTTTTTATGTGATAATATTGATAAAACCTGTAATCATTTGCAAACACCAGCAAAGCCAAAGAAACAAGTATGCGTGTGAATACGCCCGCTATACCCAATCCAGCTGAAGCAACGCATATGCCTATTTAAATTGTTCCTATACCTTAATGCGCCCAATTTTTAAAAAAAAATGCATATGGTTCTTTGTATTTCATTTTAACACCTCATGGTCCATGTTGCAATCTTCCTGAATAAATAATTTTAATTCATCCAGTCGAAAATTGGGATAATTATATACTAGTTCTGTCATAATTATCTACTAGTTCTATCATAATTATATACTACTTCTGTCATAATTATCTACTAGTTCTGTCATAATTATATACTAGTTGTGTCATAATTATCTACTAGTTCTGTCATAATTATATACTACTTCTGTCATAATTATCTACTAGTTCTGTCATAATTATATACTAGTTGTGTCATAATTATCTACTAGTTCTGTCATAATTATATGCTACTTCTGTCATAATTATCTACTAGTTCTGTCATAATTATATACTACTTCTGTCATAATTATCTACTAGTTCTGTCATAATTATGTACTAGTTGTGTCATAATTATCTGCTAGTTCTGTCATAATTATATACTACTTCTGTCATAATTATCTACTAATTATATACTACTTCTGTCATAATTATCTACTAGTTCTGTCATAATTATATACTACTTCTGTCATAATTATCTACTAGTTCTGTCATAATTATGTACTACTTCTGTCATAATTATCTACTAGTTCTGTCATAATTATATACTACTTCTGTCATAATTATCTACTAGTTCTGTCATAATTATATACTAGTTCTGCCATAATTATCTACTAGTTCTGTCATAATTATATACTAGTTCTGTCATAATTATATACCAGTTCTGTCATGGATGGACAGCCGATAAGTCGTACTGAATAGATGACTCCTGTTGTGGTGACGAGCCTCAGTGGCTTTGTATGATGGGCTGGGTATTTTATCAAACATATGTATCAGTGAGATATCATGAACTTCGTTGTGTCATCCAGTGATTACATTATAAATATGTTTTACTATGCACATTCGGAAGCTCAGTCATTTAGGTTGTATTTTTCGCGTTCTCCTTTAGAGACGCTTCACCAATTTTCTTGGGTTTACTTTGCGTGAAAGAAATGTAAGTCTTCAGGACCAATATAATTCATTTACTACGTAATATGTATGTCAGGTAAAATTACATTTGCTATGTAATACGTATGTCAGGTAAAATTAAATATTCTATGTAATACGTATGTCAGGTAGCATTACATTTGCTATGTAATACGTATGTCAGGTAGCATTACATTTGCTATGTAACAAGTATGTCAGGTAACATTACATTTTCTATGTAATACGTATGTCAGGTAAAATTACATTTGTTATGTAATACGTATGTCAGGTAAAATTACATTTGCTATGTAATACGTATGTCAGGTAACATTACATTTGCTCTGTAACGCGTATGTCAGATAAAAATACATTTGCTATGTAATACGTATGTTAGGCAAAATTACATTTGCTAGGTAATACTTATGTCAGGTAAAATTACATTTGCTATGTAATACGTATGTCAGGTAAAATTACATTTTCTAAGTAATACGTATGTCCGGTAGCATTACATTTGCTATGTAATACGTATGTCAGATAACATTACATTTGCTATGTAATATGTATGTCAGGTAACATTACATTTGCTATGTAATATGTATGTCAGGTAAAATTAAATTTGCTATGTAATATGTATGTCAGGTAAAATTATATTTACTATGTAATAAGTATGTCAGGTAACATTACATTTGCTCTGTAACGCGTATGTCAGGTAAAAATACATTTGCTATATAATACGTATGTCAGGTAAAATGACACTTTCTCGGTAACGCGTATGTCAGATAAAATTACATTTGTTATGTAATACGTATGTCAGGTAAAATTACATTTGATATGTAATATGTATGTCAGGTTAAATTACAATTGCTCTGTAACGCGTATGTCGGGTAAAATTACATTAGCTTTGGAACACGTATGTCAGGTAAAATTGAATTTCCTACCAGATAGTTGTGAACTTATTAAGAGAATACTAAATGATAAACATAACGTTTTGAATAACTATGCTTGATATTGGACGAATTATAAACTTCACTAGTTTTTAAAACGAGGCAACAGCAAGGACAGAGTCCATGGAACACTTTACTCATGACGAATCTCGTTTCAATCAACATTTTATTAAATTTTATTTAAAAAAATCATGTCTTGTATTGGGCTGTACGTTATTGACATGGTTCGACTTTCTTCAATCCCATATATATGATCTTTTTCTATGCAGCAGGTAATTATTCATTGTTAAATCGACGATATTGTACAAGTGGATGTTGAAGAATTGCCAATAAAACAACTGTTTTTTTATCAAATGAACCAGGTAAGTAAAACTGCTATTGCAGCTCTCATTAAATTACTGATTTTGCTGATTCAAGTTGTATCCCTTCATTCACGTCGTGTGCAGTCACAGTCGTATGGTGTTATTTTCAAAATTTTTGTTGTCCGACGTTTAAATGTTCAGCTTTGGCTTTTTAAAGACGTTTGAAATTTTCTAAAGTCATTCGAAATTTGAACATGTCTAAGTTTTTTTTAAAACGTTCAACCCTACCTGGATCTTATAATGTGAATTACGAGCTCTAGTGATGTTTTTGAAATCTGAATTCAGATTGTTTTTTATGTTGTCAACATATCCAAGCGCGCTTGCAAAGGTACAGAAAAAGAATGAATTGAAGAAGGAAAATAGAGAATGCATTTTTGGAAGTCTCTTGAGTCGAGGAAGACTAGTTGCTCATTCTCATCGACAGTCGACGCGCATGTAACCCCAGAGTCCAAATTCTGATGTACACAGGCGGTTGCAGGGTGGGGCATGGGACACCGATGGTTGTGGGTGACTGGGACACAGCTCTGTGACGTGTCACGAGCTTCAGGTGGAACTGGCTTTTCTGGTTATGGCCTTCTATTGACTTCTGTCTGAGGCAGCGCACTAGAGTTGGTGTTGTTTAAAGTCTGCCATGTCATGTGCGTCTTGAGGTTGTTTTTGTACCTCTTGCTAGGGTCGCCTTGGTTTCGGTTGCCCTGGGCTAGCTCACCAGAGAACAGCTGCTTTGGGATTCTGTTTTTATCCATGCGGATGACACGACCAGTCCATCAAAGTTGGGTCTGGATTAATTTGGCTTCGATGCCTGTTGTTTTGACTCTATCAAGGACTTCCTGGTTGGTGATTCGGTCTTACCACTTAATCCACATGATGAATCACAGGTAGCGCTGTTGGATTGTTCCAAGTGACTGATATGCCTTCGGTACGCAGTCGACATTTCACAGCCATACAAGAGAGGTGTGAGGACAACTGCATCGTACACCTTCATCTGTGTTGACAGGCGTATGTCCCTATTTGACACCGTTAGATATGGGGAATTTCGAAGAGGTTTCGCCATCTGAAAGCTCTCTAGATATGTCATCTTGAAAAATCCGAATGAGGTTGGTAAACGTCTGAGGACAACCATGCTTCTTGAGTGCAACCGACAGTGCGTCTCAGTTGATTGTATCGAAAGCCCTTGTCAGGTCCACGCAGACGCCTACAGATCAGATTCATGTTTTGCTCAAGGAACCTCTCTTGGACTTGTCTCATCGCGAAGATCATTTTAATGGTGCTACGATCTGGGCAAGCACCACACTGAGACTCAGGGAGGTTATCTTCTGACACTTCCACACTAAGCCTGTTGAGAATGATGCGAGCAAGTATTTTGCCAGCTTGGAAGAGCATGGATATGCATCTGTACTTACTAAAGTCCTCATGTGTCATTTTGTATGTACTGCCATCTACAGCGAGCGAGGGTGCAGAGTCAGAATTGGAAAAGCTGAAGATTGACTTGATGGCGTTGTAGAGATCTTGGGTGTGCTTAGTGTCTTCAGAGTGTTGCACTTCATCAGCTTTCCTGTCCCACCACTGGTCATGCATCTTGCGGTTTTTTCTCAGAGCCTCGGCTTGATAAGATTTGAAGCGGTATTTTTAGAGGATTGAGTTTGTATACTTCTGCCAGTCCATGATTGCCTTTGTTATTTCTGGCAAGCAGATCTTCAAAGTCAACGTTGTTTTCGTCTAACTAGTCTTGATGTGTTCGCTTCTTGGGGCCCAGAGTCACAGTAGCTGTTTCTCTTACCATGTATCTGAGCTTGTTACATTTCTCATAGGCATTTTCACGTATAGGACCGTTGGTGGACAGGTTTCTCAACTAGGCTTTTCTGGACATGGAGCTATGCGAAAAACTGCTGAATTTCGACAAAGTTGAAGGCTGTGCGCACAAGGTTAGGACGCTTTGGATGACGTGGTGCAATCCGTAGCTTTAGGGTACTTCGGACAAGTCTGTGGTCGGTCTAACTTTCCTATCCTCGCATGGCCTTGGTGATGACGACATCCTGGGAATCGCGCTGGCGGACTATTACATAGTCGATAAATTGCCATTGGCGAGATCTGGATGCATCAAATGTTCTTGTGTTTGTTCGCTATCCTGACCATTCTATTTTGTGATGCGGAGGTCAAATTATATTATATGGAGGAGGCAGTTGTTGTTCATCTTGCCGACACAATGCTAGCCATGCACTCCTTTCCATCGACACAATCGCAGCCAACACGATCGCTGAAGTCTCCCAGTAGTATGATCTTGTCTTCTACTACAACTGATTGTACAAAAGATTGTTACGTGGAGTTTGTGGCTGAGAGGTAGTCGCAATTTCATCAACCTATTATTGATACTAACAGGCAGGTCCGGAAGCTGCTTCTAAAGACTTGACTGGAAAGCCAGGCTGACTCCGTGGATCCTTTATTCGTTTTGGGCTTTTCCTTTCCAAAAGGTGTAGCCACTTGCTAGCTTAGTCAAACGAATCTCCTTTGCGACCCTGCTCTCACTCAAGGCTGCAATGTCGATACTGTAGCGTGAAAGCTCCTAAGACGACTAGGAATCTTCTCCTGTGGGATCCTGAAACATTCTATTTGTCCATGCGAGCTCGAATGTTTCATGTTCCAATAAGGAGGTTGTTTCTCTGATAATTTAGACCGCAAATATGGATGATCTTGCCAGTCGTGACAAGCTGGCCAGAGTTTGAAGGGCAGACTAGTTTAGGCCACTCCCTATGCAAGGTGAGCAGTGCATTTCTGGTAAGGTATTATGCCCTGGATGCTGCCGAACTGATCCGCTGTCCTGGGTACTGTGCAGAGCGACCACTTGTCCAATGTCCGCCTACGTGCAGGTCTCTGACTACAACTCCCAGTGATCATTTCCACCTATTGCTTCGCTATTCGCCAATCGCCGTAGGACTTGGGTAGGTGCAGGTATTGAACGATGAGTGTGATGATGAGGATTAATTTTAAATGCACAACATGGCCTGTGCGTAAAGGAGATTTAAGTGAAACAACCTTTGCACAGAGACAATCTCATCCTCTCGGCACTGGAACTTGTAACGAGTGGTACGACTATTCGTCACGGCTGAGGACTAGTTCGAGTTCACTGTATGCCATGACGTATCCTGCACTCTCCATAAAGCATTTGCAGATTCACTTTCGTTAACGTTGGGTCACTCAGTTGATTTCTTCCTCCCAGTCTGCCAGAGCTGGTTTTGCATGCAATGATAGGCAATACTTTTAGCTCACTGAGGGTTTGAAGCCCATCGGCTACCATCAACCTGGTTTAACCGGCCAGTCGAAGCCGTTCGGCGTGATGTGGCCGCTGCGCATGCTACAGCTGGTTTGAGCCACAGGTGAGAGCTGAGCACCTGGTGGGGACCAAAGCGTGGACGAGCCACGCCCGAAGGAACACGAACCCCTCCCCCGAGGTACAACACTGCCAGAGCACATGAACACAAAACGAAAGAGTACGGAATACGGAAAGATGAAAATAATTTAGCTTTAATGAATAGAATCGAAAAACTTACCACAGTAACGGAAACTTCAGAATAATATAAAAAACAAATCGTATAAATTTGAAAGCTATAAAATAAAATAGTTCAGCTACGACATGTTAGATGTACCATTACTTAATTTCTCAAAGTGACAGGAGCAATTCTACTTCATCATTGATTTGTCTGATCGTAAGCAATATATATATATATATAGTAGTCCAATCAACATTATCAATATTAAACACACAGTAGTGTGTTTAATATTGATAGTGTTGATTGGACACATTACATTTATACATTTAATAGATCGAATACCGCGGATCGCAACGAAACCTTAGTGAAAAAAAAATGTTTATATTTATCCTTCACACGAAAGTTTTCATATAAGTATGTTATATAATGACAATTTTGCCAGTTTTCGATGTAGTTTCCAAACTTGTTTTGCTGCGAAAGCATCAAAATGTCATTTTATTATGTTTGTTACCAAATTCGACTTCACGTTCTATTAAAATGTTTGTAGCCGTCGTCCTAAACACACTCTGTCATTTTTCTCTCTCATTATGTAGAAGGGAAACAAGAAAAGAAAAATTAGCCAGTATTTTTTTAAATATTAGAATCAAGAAGTATGTGAGCAAAGTGCACTTGGCTAAGTCGATATCTAGCGAAGTCTCTTTTAGTGTTGTTCAGGAAAATAAAAAGAATATTTTTCATCATAGAATCACAGTAGTAGTAAAGCCTTTATCGTCACAAATCCAAATGTAGCATGTCTCGTATGTCACAACTGCAAAGCATCCATTTGGATTTAAGTCATAATACTGGTAGTTCTTTTTAAATTTTCACTTTGTATTAGAGGTTAATAGATTATTCCTTGAAATTTGATGTTTTCTGCTATTTAATTTAGACCAGAGAGGCATAAAAATAATAGTTGACACATAGAACTGAAAGACGATAATATGACTTCGAATAGAATCTTATACTTGACTGGATTTAGGTAACTTAAGTTAGTTTTGACTCTGCTTTCAGTTTGGTAACATTTAGTTTCTGAAGAAATATATATTACATAAACGTGTACTGGTTTCTCTATTATTGACCATTGTGTCTTTAACTACAAGTATTGCAATAGCTGTTATTTGAGTAGCAGCTGCTTACTAGCCAATAAAGCGGTTAACGAAAAGCAAATTAGAAAAAAACTTTAAAGTTTACTTATGATATTAGCCATCTTCAAGGAGTCCGAGGTTTCATGTCCTCTTATATTTCGTGATTGCGTGATATTTATCGACTTATTTGCTGGCTGTCATCTACGCAATGGAACTATTATATATATATATATATATATATATATATATATATATATATATATATATATATATATATATATATATATATATATATATATATATATATATATATATATATATATATATATATATTGTTTACGATCAGACAAATCAATAATGAAGTAGAATTGCTCCTGTCACTTTGAGAAATTAACTAATGGTAAATCTAACATGTTCAACTTCGTAACTAAAATATTTTATTTTCACTTATTTTGATCCCTCCATAGGCAAACTAATCTGATGGAAACCTGAGCAAACTAATCTGATCCAATCCGGTTTAATATAATCTGATCACGTCCTGTGTTAAGTAATCTCATACAATCTCGTGTAAACTAATCTTATCCAGTCCTGGGTAACCAATCTTATCCAGTCCTGTGTTAAGTAATCTGATACAATCTCGTTTAAACAAATCTGATCCAGTTTGGTGTAAACTAATCTGATCCAGTTCTGTGTAAATTAATCTGATCCATTCTTGCGTAAATTAATCTGATCCATTCTTGTGTAAATTAATCTGATCCATTCTTGTGTAAATTAATCTGATCCATTCTTGCGTAAATTAATCTGATCCATTCTTGTGTAAACTAATCTGATCCATTCTTGTGTAAACTAATCTGATCCATTCTTGTGTAAACTAATCTGATCCATTCTTGTGTAAACTAATCGTATTAAGTCTTGTGTAAACTAATTTGATACAGTCTTGTGTAAACTAATATGATCCAGCCCTGTGTAAACTAGTATGATTCACTCTTGCGTAAACTAATTTTATCCAGTCTTCTGTAAACGAATCTATTCCAGTCCTGTGTAAACTAATCTGATCCATTCTTGCGTAAACTAATCTGATCCAGTCCTGTGTAAATTAATCTTATCCATTATTGGATAAACTAATTTTATCCAGTATTCTGTAAACTTATCTTATCCAGTCCTGTGTAAACTAATCTGATCCAGTTTTCTGTAAACTAATCTGATCCAGTTCTGTGTAAATTAATCTGAATTATTCTTGCGTAAATTAATCTGATCCATTCTTGTGTAAACTAATCTTATCCAGTCCTGTGTAAACTAATATGATACAGTCCTGTGTAAACTAATCTGATACAGTCCTGTGTAAACTAATCTGATCCTGTCCTGTGTATGCTAATCTGATCCAGTGATGGGTAAACGACAGACACCTTTTAGAATTGAAAGTAATATATTCCCTGCATGACATTCCAAAAGAAAAAAGTGGATTCAAGTAGTGAAAAGATAAAGCATTAACGTTCATGAATAAATGACCATACATTTATTAGTTAATAACAATTTTTTATGGTAAACAGTTTGGTGTATTTTCTTTCTAATGATATAAATTGTTGTAAGTGTTTGAACACGCCGATGGTACAAAAAACATAGTACAGAATTGTGCGAGAGGTCACATTTGTACAGGAAAAATAAAAGTGAATTGGGAGTGACGTGAGAGTTTTGCAATAGATTTAGTACTAAATTGTGCGAGAAGTCACATGTGTACAGGAAACAGTACTGAATCTAGCGAGAAGTCAAATTTTCACAAGAGATTTAGTACTGAATTGTGCGATTGGTCAAATGTGTAAAAGAAGACTTGTACAGAATGAGGCTAGAGGTCAATGTTCTACAAGAAACCTAGTGACTACGGAAGAGAAGCCTGAATGTAATGGCATTAAAATAGAGATCTCCGAAATAGTAATTAGTTTTATTATTATATCTATCTAAAAGGGTCATGTTCCGAAGATACTATGAACTTCTAAGAGAGTGACAGGTGTAAGGAGAAGTTGGTTACATTTGCAACGTGCACAGTGTAGAAAATATTGGCATACCTCTACGTCACGTTCATGTTCAATGGCTGCAGATTTCTTTGGATATTGTTCTTGTGGGAACTGTACATGATCTATGTACACATCTAACCAAAATGACTGCTCCTACGTTTTCAAGAAATCAGTTTGAATTAGTCTAAAGTAAACTCAAAGGAAAAAGAACTTTGCCAGACTTAACAGTACCAGTTCTGAAACATCAATGAATGAATTACCAAACACATGAATGTAAAAACAAGTTATCGGTTCTTCTTTACACAGTTTACCACCTAGTTATGGAAGTACAAATGGCCGATTGGAGCTATCAGTGCTCATCTGAAGTAAGGTCAAGCCGTATATTCTAAAACCCTTATTACACCAGTCAATTATACACCAAAATAAAGAGGATTAAAAGTTCTTTGAAGAATACCTAACATATACAAGGTAGTTTTTAAACAGTCACTATAAACAGTGAATAAAACCGAGGAAATTCGATTTCTTTAAAAATCGAACGCGTGCAAAAATACGAAACTGTAGAACGCCACCTAAATTTAGATTCTGTAAGTGTTTGAACATCAGGAGTTAGTGCCCTTCTACTGAGCCTGGTCTTAGATGTAGGTAATCATATGACAACCATCTTTAGATCTGAATACCGTTTTCTAGTTCGAATATTCGCAAGATGGTACTCCGGTTCGGTTATTGGCTCCAGGTAATATATATGAGGTGCACAAACTAAAGTCATAGACTAATAGTAAACAACTAAATAGTATTAAGAACTGGCTGACATAGCAACTCTCTCTCTCTCTCTCTCTCTCTCTCTCTCTCTCTCTCTCTCTCTCTCTCTCTCTCTCTCTCTCTCTCTCTCACACACACACACACACATATATATAATTATATATATATATGAGAGAGAGAGAGAGAGAGAGAGAGAGAGAGAGAGAGAGAGAGAGAGAGAGAGAGAGAGAGAGAGAGAGAGAGAGAGAGGGGCAGTTGTTATGGTCAGCCAGTTTTGGAACTTTTAAGAGAGTGACAGGTCCAAAGGCATGTAAGCTCAGTGAATATTGGTGAACAACTCTGTCATTTAATTAGTTTGTTAAGCTTTGCTCAGAATTATATGTAGCTAATCATTATTGCAAATTATAATAATGTTAATTAATCTGATGTCATTGTAAATTGTACTAATGTTAATTAATCTGATGTTATAATAAATTATACTAATGTTAATTATACTGATGTTATTGTTGTCATTGTAAATTATACTAATATTAATTAATCTGATGTCATTGTAAATTATACTAATGTTAATTAATCTGATGTTATTATAAATTATACTAATGTTAATTATACTGATGTTATTGTAAATTATACCGATGTTATGGCAAATTATACTTACGTTTTGTAAATTATACTTATGTTATTGTAAGTTATGCTAATGTTTTTGTACGTTAAACCGATGTTATTGTAAATTTGACCTATGTTGTTATAAATTATACTTATGTTATTGTAAATTATACTTATGTTTTTGTAAATTATACTTATGTTATTGTAAATTATAATGATTTTATTGTAAATTATAATGACGTTAGTGTAAATTATAAGGATGTTATTGTAAATTATACTTATGTTATTGTAAATTATAATGATTTTATTGTAAATTATAATGATTTATTATAAATTATAATGATGTTATTGTAAATTATACTTATGTTATTGTAAATTATAATGATTTTATTGTAAATTATAATGATGTTATTATAAATTATAATGATGTTATTGTAAATTATACTTATGTTATTGTAAGTTATACTAATGTTATTGTAAGTGATACGGATCTTACTATAAATTATTCTGATGTTATTGTAAATTATACTGATGTTTTCGTAAATTATACTAATGTTATTGTAAATTATACTAATGTTATTATAAATTATACTTATGTTATTGTAAGTTATACTAATGTTATTGTAAGTGATACCGATCTTACTATAAATTATTCTGATGTTATTGTAAATTATACTGATGTTTTTGTAAATTATACTAATGTTATTGTAAATTATACTAATGTTATTGTAAATTATACTTATGTTATTGTAAATTATATTTATGTTATTGTAAATTATACAAATATAAATTATACTTATTGTATTGTTAATTATACTAATGTAAATTATACCAATGTTATTGTAAATTATATTTATGTTATTGTAAATTATATTTATGTTATTGTAAATTATATTTATGTTATTGTAAATTATACTGATGTTATTGTAAATTATATTTATGTTATTGTAAATTATATTTATGTTATTGTAAATTATATTTATGTTATTGTAAATTATATTTATGTTATTGTAAATTATATTTATGTTATTGTAAATTATACAAATGTAAATTATACCAATGTTATTGTAAATTATATTTATGTTATTGTAAATTATATTTATGTTATTGTAAATTATATTTATGTTATTGTAAATTATACAAATGTAAATTATACTTATTATATTGTTAATTATACAAATGTAAATTATACTTATGTTATTGTAAATTATATTTATGTTATTGCAAATTATAGAAATGTAAATTATAGTTATGTTATTCTTAATTATACTTATGTTATTGTAAATTATACTTATTTTATTGTCAATTATTTTTAAATGTAAATTATACTTATGTTATTGTAAATTATACAAATGTAAATTATACTTATGTTATTGTAAATTATATTTATGTTATTGTCAATTATTTTTAAATGTAAATTATACTTATGTTATTGTTAATTATACAAATGTAAATTATACTTATGTTATTGTAAATTATATTTATGTTATTGTAAATTATAGAAATGTAAATTATATTTATGTTATTGTTAATTATACTTATGTTATTGTAAATTATACTTATTTTATTGTTAATTATACTTATGTTATTGTAAATTATACAAATGTAAATTATATTTATGTTATTGCAAATTATAGAAATGTAAATTATAGTTATGTTATTGTAAATTATATTTATGTTATTGTAAATTATACTTATTTTATTGTTAATTATACTTATGTTATTGTAAATTATACAAATGTAAATTATACTTATTTTATTGTTTATTACACTTATGTTTTTGAAAATTATACTTATTTTATTGTAAATTATACTTATGTTATTGTAAATTATACTTATGTTATTGTAAAAGAAATAAACGTGTTAATGTCATTCATATGAATAAGTTGAGCTAATCTCAGTTACAGTAAGTAAATTTATTTGTTGTTTAGTAGCAATTCTTTTCACGGTTTCCGAAAGCTTACGTATATTTAGTGGATCAGTAAAGAATGTTTGCTGGAAATTGGATAGTGAAATAAATTCGCTGGATCTATAAATTGGATGGGTATTTATACTTGTTGGATATAAAACTTGTAATGGTATATAAGTTTGCTGTAGCTATAAATTAGATAGGTATATCAATTTGTTGAATCTAAAAACTCCATAGGTATATAAATTTGTTGGATCCATAAATTGAATATGTATATACAGTCGACTCCTGTTAACTGCACACCCTCGGGCCCGTCACGAGACTGTGCAGTTAACCGGTGTGTGCAGTTAAGCGAAGTACGGTACACGGCACGAATATATATGTGAAGAATAATATTAAACAATAATTAGAATCCACTCTTTCAACTTTTGCCAAAAATGTTAAGCTTGTTTTCCTTCTTACGAACACAACTTCACTGATTCAACCAATGGATCAAGGAATTAAAGCGAATTTCAAGAAATTCTGTAGATCGCTTGTCATTCGAAAACTGCTGTCAGACATTTATGGGTCATCTCCCACAGAAAAAGTGTTCAGCTCTAAAGTCGTCTGCATCCTGTTTTTTTTTTTTGCTGTGTTGTCGTTTAAATTTAATTCCGTTGCGCATTTTCCATCTTTCCAACCATGCATTTGTTGGTTTGAAATCATTCAAACCCGAACGGTTTAGAGCAATGTTCCCATGCTGTACATGTACTATGATTTTTCCCACGCTATTACTCTCTAGTGGGCGCAGATATACATGTATATACCACCTAAGGCGTCCTTTACATGTCAATAATTTACAGAGTCGCATTTACCGGCTTAATTGTCGGCTTATTTGAAGCACTACAGCAGTGGACTGGCAATAACTGATCACGAATATACATTGTGCAGTTAACCGGAGTAAAATTGTACTGAATTGCCACGGGCAGAAATTAATCGTGCCATTATCCGGAGTGTGCATTTAAGCGAAGTGCAGGTATCCGAAGTTTGTTCCTATTGATAAGCATTGGGAAAAAACGGGACCGGCGTGACTACGTGCAGTTATCCGGAGTGTGCAGTTAACCGATGTGCAGTTGAGTCGACTGTACATTTGTTGAGTCTATAAATTGGATAGGTATACAAATTTTCTTGATCCATAAATTGGACGGGTATATGTAGCTCGAAATCTATGAAATGAGTAACTACACACATTAACGGAACCAAACACATTAGTAAACTCGATAGTAGCAAACTGTGCACATTACCTGCTATGGTGACACATATTAGACAACTGACGTAATTCTGTGACTTTTTATTCGGTTGTCTCATGGAACGGATCTGCAGGGCTAACGCAACAGCCGATAGAATTAGAGGTAGCAGGCACTTGATTATGAATGAAACACGTTGAAACCAAACCCCTGAAACAGTATCAAAATAATTTAGTCGTATTAAACTCAGTTAAAACCCCTGAAACAATATAAAAATACTCTAGCTATATTACAATCATCATCATTATCACCTTTAGGACCTTTTGAGGCTGAGGAAAATTCTGAAACTCGATATCCAGTAGCTTTAGATAAGTATGCAGTTTTATAAGACTTATTATTGATTTTATCAAGTCTGATTAAGACTTAACAAGTATTGATTTTATCAAGTCTGATTAAGACTTAATAAGTATTGATTTTAACAGGTCTGATTAAGACTTATTAAGTATTGATTTTATCAAGTCTGATTAAGACTTACTAAGTATTGATTTTATCAAGTCTGATTAAGACTTATTAAGTATTGATTTTATCAAGCCTGATTAAGACTTATTAAGTATTGATTTTATCAAGTCTGATTAAGACTTACTAAGTATTGATTTTATCAAGCCTGATTAAGACTTATTCAGAATTGATTTTATCAAGTTTGATTAAAACAAATCCCCTGAACATCTATATTCTTGAAACTATGTAAGGAAAACAATTAAGGAAAATATATAACTTCACGGAAGAAGTCGTGTATGTTAAAATACACTGTATATAAAAGCATAGAAAAATCTTGTGTTTAAAATATATGAAAGCACGCAAACGTAGTGTATGCAAAAGTATTTACAAGCACAAAAATAGTGGTGCGCGTTAAAAATATATCTACATGCAAGGAAACTGTCGTGTTTGTCAGAATATATGCAAGCACGGAAATAGTTGTGTAAGTAACAATATATACAATCGCTCAAATAGTCGTGTACGTAATATACATATCAGTACGGAAGTACTCAAGTGCGTAAAAATGCATGAAAACAACACAGAAATAGTCGTGTATGTAAATATATACAAGCACGGAAATAGTCGTGTAAGTAAAAATGTATATAAGCACGGATATAGTCGTGCATGTTATACTAAAATTAAATCACTTATGGTCTTTACTTAACGGTGTAAATGAGCGTGAATTGTTAGCTATTTTCTTTCTTCTTTTACTGTTATTATTATTGTTATCATCACCATCTTCATCTTCATCATATATTCTGTTTAAACTATTGATCTTTAAAAGTAGCAATTATGTAATATAGTTCCGGTTTACCTATTAAAGTGTTAAAATAGCAAGACTCTTTTTAAGGTAGGATGCTCCCCTTCGCAACAAATAAAACATAATTATCGACGAATAGTTTCTCATTGCTTACTAATTGCTGGACCACGTTCTTATTATTGCATACCGCATTCCCATGTATGTAAACCTAACAATACTGAACCCCTTCTACTACCACTCGATTTTCATATATGTTTTAACTCTCATATACCTTACTACTAAAACACTACAATGCTATTTAAAAGAATAGACACAATACCGTAAATGGAGATGATAAAATGCTATAATTGTGGTACTTTACAATCATAAAACAAAGTAAATTGAAATTTCCTGGACAACAGTAAGATATAGTGTGATCAACTCAACAGTTTTCAAAAAAGATGACAGAGATATTTAATAATTTCAGCATAAGCAGCAACATCGGCATCAAGATGCAATTTGTCATGTTTACGAAGTTTTGGATGATAATAAAGTGTGGTCAAGAATTTTTGGGGATATAAAATATCATACAAAGGACTAAATATGTTGATTTACCTTTGTCAGATTATTGATATGTAGTGAAATATTTCATGAAGACATTGAAGTACATACTGCATTCATTGATAAACATTTGAGATTATCCGTATCAGCCGAACGTAAAAATGGTTAAAAATGTGCAGTGCGAAGAATAATCAAATTAAATGTCTTATCTTTTACAATCATTACGATAGTCGAAGAACTTTGTGTAAAACAAAATTTTAAAACAGCACATGGTTTCAAAGTATATGGAATAGTATTTTAATCAACCTTTGAAATCGCAAAATTTGACAAAACCTCTGAGTTTCAACTTCTACTTTGTTTTCTTCATTTCCGTGGTTAATAATTCTCAGACAATTGTTCTTCCTCTGAACCATTTTTGATTTGTTTTAAATGGCACGGTGATATCCTTCACTAGAAGATTTCTGCCTATCGACAAAATGAATATTTTACAGCATAAATTAAAATAAGAAATTGCCTGCAATGGAATTAAACGTTTCACTGGCTTTATAGCAGTTAGGCTAGACATGTCTCGTGCAAGTTTGATAGAATTTATCATGTACGTACAATTCAACAATATAATAGTGTATATTGCTTGCTTTGATGTTCATGCATTTGTGGTTTTTGACAACGCTTGTGACGGTAGTTGCCTTCACATGAGTCGTTGCTTTAATATACAATGAAGCTGTACATAGAAAATAAATCAAATAGTAATGGCCAAGATCGCATCACCTGAATATAGCCGTATTCAACTTCTTTATTGTGCTCATCAATCAAATAAATAGGTGTCATTTTGTCTTTATTGGGCACGTGTTCGCTATCCAGTGATAGATAAATGAGAATGTTTCCTCTGTTCATTTGGATTATACAAGCTAAATGAGATACACTGTATTACATGATGAACAGGAAAGCCTTTATCATTAACACCGTTAATTGCTACAAAATTCGGCCAAATTCTTTCAATACCTTGTGCACCTTTCCTAATCTGTATCTGATAAATATTTTCAACTAAGTGCTTGTACAAATTTTTTTGTCAAGTGAATTACTTTGCAATTTCTATTTCAGGGAACTTTTACCTGTATTATTCATTTACAATATTCTTTGTTGTCATCTGTTCATTTTGGAAAGTATAGGTTTCTTCTCTCTGTTCCTGCATCATGCATTTTGTTCCTCTTATTTATACCTTTCTGCTTTTTCATGTTTGCCGGTTCACAGTAAGGGACAATTTAAAACAATTTATATGTGTATGTCACGTCAATAAACCTTGAACATGTCAAACAAAATTTCAACAAATTTAACTACAGATTATAATTATGTTATGTTGCTATTACCTTAGGTTCGACTAGTGTTTAGTCAAATTTGAAAACATACCTCAATTGAATAATTGGCGAACAAGCCAATAACAAAATGCAAGACAAAAGCAGTGTCATTAAGAATATGCAATGTTCATAAAAGGTACATGGGAAATGATTAAAAAGAATCGACGCAGAGTTGAATTTAGAAGGCAAATCGGAAACGTTTACATGCATTTCAAAAAGCTAAAACAGATTAAGAGACATAGGATGAAAACAGTCACAGAAAGCGAAATAGCCCAACATAACAGAATATACCAGCTCAATATATTCTTGCAGTTTTCTCTACAACTGCGCCATCAAGCCAGTATAATGCAATAATAAGGCAATGTGACTTGATACACGAATGTTGTTCAAACTGTTATTTTGGATATTTTGCAATCAAATATAAAAAAGATTGTATTGTTGACGTTCTTTCACTGAGTCACTAATATTTAGCAACAATGAAAGTTTAATTCACCATACAGTTAATTTTAGTTCAGTCCAAATGTAGTTGGATTCAATACTAAACAGTGAACGACGTGTTAATGTATATCAACTTTGCCGATTCTTTGGATATAATTAGCACTGTATATTAACCTTTCTGAAGTATGGTATTGTCTATGTTTTGACAATGAAGTTTGTAGTGTACTCAAGTTGCAATACGCAACGTATGAGGTAAAATACTAATATAACGCTTTACAAGTGTGTAAATGTGCTATGGACGATATATCTTTACAGAAGCCAATTCTATCGGTAAACATAGCTATTGTATATTACCTTTTCAAAGTATCGTGCTATGTTTGGACGAGGACAAATCTATTTTGCACTCAGGTTGCAATATGCAACGTACGAGGTAAAATACTAATATAACGCTTTACAAGTGTGTACATGAGCTATGGACGATATTATGTATTTACATAAGCATTTTTTAATGTTTTCTTAAAAAGCCAATTTTAAAGCTTTTAAAAAGTAACTTTAATTCAAAACTCAGTTATTCTTTAAGCTTTTGTACATTTGGTCTGATTAGTTGCTGGGTAGTATTTCCTTTTGTATCTCTCAAAATAGTTGCATTCAAAGAAATAATGAAATTCATCACCCACACAATTTTTTCATGCAAAGTTTGCACAATCCTTCTTATATAGAAGATTTCTCCACCTTCCCGTATTTATTAGTAAATGATAATAACATTTTAGAAATTGTTTTATATTTACCTTATATTTTATAAGTCTTTAAACGAATAATGCTCTAGTTTTAATTCCGTTTTACAACTTGTATATGTATCAGCGTTTGTCGAGTTAGTAACGGATGATTCTGTATCTGTTTTAACTAATCATGGAGTCTTTATTTTTTTATATATATAATTAATTTAATTGTTTCTTAGTTGGTTTAGTATTTGTTTTAATTTCATTACATGATGTTGTAACATTGTATGTTGTTGCTGACAATGTCCAAAATTGAGTTCACTTCTGCTCGACCCAAATTGACTGTTTTTATTGTATATTGTCACGTTTTGCCCGACCCAAAATAGTATAGAAACATGTATAATCAAAGTATTTCGGACAAGCCATTGTTTAATGTTAAACATGACCGCAGGCTAGCACTATTCCTTACTTAAGTTGCCGTGGGTAGGGTGGGAAGCCCGACCAAGGCCGTCAGAAGCGCAATTATCACCTTGGTGTGGAAGCGCTTGTGCAGATCAAAGAAGTTGCCCGAAGGAGTGGACGTGCCTTATCTTCTTGTTCTGCAGACTGACAGCCAGGTTGAATTGGTCGCTTAGTCGATTGGACAGGGCCACAGCGCTACCCAATCAGAATCGAGATAGGGACGGGACCCTAATTTGGCTAAGTATGATATACTTAGACATGCCAGCAAGATTTAGTTCGCTATAGTTCGTTAGAAAGATTGCCAGAAGTTAGCAACTCCAATCAGCCATGCGTTATTGGTGGAGAAAAATCTTAGGACAGAATTCTAAGTGCAGCTTCTAAAGGTCAGTGAGCTAGTTGTTCGATCTTTGCTGAATGCGACTGCATTTAATTGTAGATCGTAGATATACTTATTATTATTACTAGAATCGTAGTAGGAAGAATTTTTTTGTGATGTTAATATGTTTGCATATTTTGAAGAATGAATTGATATTTGTAAAGAATCATATCATATTGCTAGCTAGCCGTCGTAAGAGTTAATATTATTATAATTCGCTATGTGGTTATTTCATAGTAGACTAACACATTTATCCATGCAATTATAGATTTTGCCATTGCTGAATTGAATGATAGCTTGGAAATGGTTGCAGTGTAAAAAATTAGTAATATGAATATTTGAATATTTGTGTATGCTTGTGGGAGTGTAGTGTACAGGCATGCGACTGTTTGTTGTACTATTATAGTGCAATGAGATTAAATATATATTTGGATATACTGATGTGACACAATGTATTGATGTATGTATGATACCGTGTTATTACACCATTGTTTACCCTGTAAGAAGTGTGTGGGAATTTCGATGTGTATGTATGTGTGATCTAAACAGTAATAGCCTTATCTGATGATTGATTGATGATTTAGTGTAAGATGAGATTCGAAAAACCATATCTTAACGCCTTGTGGTTTTCACAGGAAGCTTCGAGGGACAGACCAGTGACAGTGGTCCCAGTAGTCTCCGATAGAGAGACGGAAGAAAGAGAAGGAAGGAGAGAAGTCGGGAGAGGTGAAGTCCAGGAGGAGTGGGAGAAACGAAATAAAGAGATGAGTAGAACCAAAGGCCAGGGGAAAATCGAACTCACACTGAAAATCACGAGATGAAGTAGGCTGTCACTTGGAGGACGAGTGATTGAGTTTATCATTTAAAATTATCGACTTTATTAAATTTGTATTATTTTGAATTTCATCTTCGTGTTCTATATAATTTAACCGTCGGCAGTGCTGACTGGGGGCTCAGAGCTGTACATCTATTTTGTCAGTAATTTAACTTTATAACTTCACGAGCCAGGGTGGAACTTCCATAATATTTTAATTAATATATTGGAAGTACTCCACCCCAACCTTTGCAATCGCTACATATATCATGTCACACATCCACATCATGATTTGCTTAATTCAAGTCATAATTTGCAAAATGTCAAACAACTATTTAATTACGCCTTTCATATAACCTCTTTTAACTACGTGCTATAGGTCTAACCACCACCACAATATCTCTCTCTCTCTCTCTCTCTCTCTCTCTCTCTCTCTCTCTCTCTCTCTCTCTCTCTCTCTCTCTCTCCTAAACTTACTTCTTTAAAAGCCTTAAAGTTATATTTGGCTGGATTATCAAAACAAAACAAATGGAGTTTCTATTTATATAATACCATTAAAAAATTATGTGAGCTTTTACTGTCAATCATATTTTATTTTTCGCATGTGTATCTGTCCAAAATAATACTCTAATAGGAACTAAGATATTCTTTACAAAAAGGAACTGAAAATATGTCTATAAATATCATTTTATTTTGCAAGGGTAATACCAATTGTACACATACAATTGTGTCACGAGTAGCACAAGCAACGGCTGCTATGTCATAGC
Organism: Unio pictorum; assembly: GCA_030141615.1. Taxonomy (NCBI): domain Eukaryota; kingdom Metazoa; phylum Mollusca; class Bivalvia; order Unionida; family Unionidae; genus Unio; species Unio pictorum. Next base: position 7,221,808 of record JARLTB010000023.1, on the reverse strand, counting down.
TAGGACCCATCTGGAGAGACAACAAGAATTTCTGTCTGTAAACTAAAATCAGACTATTGAGAGCACTAGTCTTCTCAATCTTTTTGTATTTGTGTGAGGCCTTGACCCTGACAGCAGAATTACAACGAAGAATCCAGGCACTTGAAATGAGATGGTACAGAAATATCATTGGCAGCTCTTACATGGACCACATCACAAATGAAGAAGTGATCGTTTGTGACATGTCGGTAACACGCTCATTAAAGTTTGTGTGGAAATCTTGTGTTCATTGGTCTTCATGTTAAAACGAATACGTCACTTTCAGCATAGAGTATTTGATTCTTGATTTTGATTGGTCAGTAATTCTATCTTGTCCAATAATCGCAATTAGTTAATAATAATACTGGTATAAAAGGAAGACTGCGTTCACGACTTTTGTCATTCTATTCTTTGTTGAAGGCTCTAAGTACAAAGTGGATCAACCAACTAGATCAGTTGTGTCTATGGTTAAATAAAATGTTAAAGTTGTCTAACTTATTCCGTTGCATAAAATAACACTACCAGATTGTTATTTTGTGACTTTCGTAAAATTACGCATTTTGAACGTATTTCTTTTGGAATTTAAATAGAAGGTGAATAACCTAGCTACATCTCCATCTAACAACATTATTTATATTCAGTGCACCTATAATTTATTATTCTCAATTCACAAACATTATATTGATACTTTATTTCTTTTAAGAATTTACACTTGTGTGAAATTTAATTAACTGAACTTTGTCTTATGCAAACCATTTCATCTAGATGGGTAATACATCATAGAGGCAGTGGACTACACTATTGTACCCAAACCTGAAAATCAATAAGAACCATAGGTTTGCGTGCATCTGCACCCAAAACCTTAGATACATTGAGTACCCAAGAAAATGATGCACCAACAATAGTAAATCATAAACCCAGATTACATTTTTTTATTTCTGTTAGTCTCCCCCTTTTGAATGAATGAAGAATAAACGAGAACATACTGAACGCAAATAGCGTGTATTAGTCAATACTAACCATATGAACCCTGACTATAAGAAATAACAAGATACACATGAGTGATTTAGTGTATTAGTCAATACTAACCATATTAACCCTAACTATAAGAAATAAAAAGATACACATGAGTGATTTAGTGTATTAGTCACTACTAACCATATTTACCCTGACTATAAGAAATAAAAAGATACACATGAGTGATTTAGTGTATTAGTCAATACTAACCATATTAACCCTAACTATAAGAAATAAAAAGATACACATGAGTGATTTAGTGTATTAGTCACTACTAACCATATTAACCCTGACTATAAGAAATAACAAGATACACATGAGTGATTTAGTGTATTAGTCAATACTAACCATATTAACCCTAACTATAAGAAATAAAAAGATACACATGAGTGATTTAGTGTATTAGTCAATACTAACAATATTAACCCTAACTATAAGAAATAACAAGATACACATGAGTGATTTAGTCTTTTTTGCTAGTTAGTTACTTGATACATCGCATTTTCGTGCACTTTCATGATTCAGCTCTGTACACCTGTATTTAAAAGTACTTTCAGTTAGAAAAGCATAGTTAATTCCTTGCTTCTTCCTCCTAATCATAACTTATGTTAACAAGTTTTATGCACAAATTTGTGTTCTACTAACAGATTCAGCTGACACTAACAAAACTTTTTATCATAATAGATTGTTAGTCACGCTATAATTTCACAAACATTTCATGTAAGTCACGTGATTTGCTTGACTCATCTTTACTGTCATTAAATAATCATGCATTCATTTGACGCCTCTGTTCATTGATTGCACCCTGAAAATAAGACCGTTCCTTTAAAATAAGATCGTTCCCTTAGAATACAATAGTATTCTCTCAAGTGAACCAAAAGCTGGTGACAAGACGGGCCCCTTCTCAATCTGTCGCCGGTCCACTAGGGGCGACGTGTCAATACATACATACATACATACATACATACATACATACATACATACATACATACATACATACATACATACATACATACATACGTTCGTATTGCTTTATGGGATAAAAGTACCAATTTAAGAAGTCAAAGCGGGTGGAGCTTAATGTGTAGGGAAACACTGTGTTTATAAATAAACAATAAATCTAGATGTTATTAGTGCATTATGTAAGAGTTTAAGTTTTCCTCAGGCTTAAGAAAAAGTTGTCTCTTTCAACAATGTTAATTTAGATCTTGATTATGCTGTGTATTTAAAAACAATGGAATGGCTACTCATTACCCATGTTTAGTTACCTCTGTTATATACAATAGCGTGTTTGGTTTCGTCCTTGTCAAACTGACATTTTAATTGTTATATGCAATAGTGTGTTTGGTTCTGTTCTTGTCAACCTGACACTCTAATTGTTATATGTAATAGCGTGTTTGGTTCTGTCCTTGTCAAACTGACACTCTAATTTTTATATGCAATAGCGTGTTTGGTTCTGTCCTTGTCAAATTGACACTCTAATTGTTATATGCAATAGCGTGTTTGGTTCTGTCCTTGTCAAATTGACACTCTAATTGTTGTATGCAATAGCGTGTTTGGTTCTGTCCTTGTCAAATTGATACTCTAATTGTTATATGCAATAGCGTGTTTGGTTCTGTCCTTGTCAAATTGACACTCTAATTGTTATATGCACTAGCGTGTTTGGTTCTGTCCTTGTCAAATTGACACTCTAATTGTTATATGCAATAGCGTGTTTGGTTCTGTCCTTGTCAAATTGACACTCTAATTGTTATATGCAATAGCGTGTTTGGTTCTGTCCTTGTCAAACTGACACTCTAATTGTTATATGTAATAGCGTGTTTGGTTCTGTCCTTGTCAAGCTGACACTAATATTACTCTCTGTCTGACACGCAATAACAATAATACGAATCGGTACAATCATGCCGTATATACTTGACAAACAAACAACAAACGAACAGATTCTTACCTGAATTTGCATCCTCATTTATAGCAGAAGTCGTCATACACTCCCCCTTGACTAGACAAACCACCTTGTAGAGTAGACCATGATATTCAGACCGGGTGTTACTTTTAAACACCATCCATCCCGGCGTCAGAAAAGCAACAACTTGCAAGACGATGGAAATCGACAGGAAACACACGACTAGTTTGTTCCTATTCAATCGCATTTTTATCGCAGCCTTGGAATTTTCTGTCGCCAAAGTCTCTTTATTTTTCTCTTTGAAACATTTTGAGCAGATAACGTTTCTTTATTCTCAGTATATTCTTAAAGTATATCTATAACTGGGTCATCAGGTTTGGATGATGCAATGTATGGGTATATCCCAAAGTCACGTAACTTGATACATTAATAGTGTTTAACTTTAACGTCAAACCAAGGGTAACTATTGTGAACTAACTATTTGCATAGTATCATATTATCTTTTGACTGATATTTCAATGACAAATAGGTTGGTCACGTGATACAAATTCTTCAGCGACGTTTCAATTGGTAGTATGGATAGTCCGTATGATCGTAGACTCAAAATAACCTACAATTGGCAAACCCTCAGGTTAATATTATTAATTTAATTTTCATGTTAGGTTGTTTGAAACAAAAAAGGAAAATCGTTCGTGGTAACCGATCATCCCATGAGAATGCGTATGTATGAATATTTGCCTAATTACCATTACATGTATACATTACTCGTCCGCTTCTTATGCAGAGCATTTATTCACTAAAAGAGGTTCATACGGGAAACTTCTAATAACAGAAAAAGTATTCGCTGGGTTTTCTCCCAAAGGCAGACGAATTCAACATGTCTGTAATTCATACTCTTATTCTATGAATATCTTGTTAGAGATGAAAAACAAAATCTTGTCTTGCAAAGGATTAAAGGAGTAAAAAATTGCACTAGTGCACTTCGTAGGACAGAGAAACTCTTTCTGGTCGCCTTTACTAAACTATTTACTTATAGAAGAAAAAGGTGTTATTGATGACATAATTAAAATAATGCAGACTCCTTCAAACATAACAGAATTGTAAAAAAAATTTTTAAAAAAAAACAACTATAAAAGAAATGTACAATAAATCCACTATCACTTGGTAGGATAGAAACAAAACAGGGGGCTGAGTGTGTGTTGGGTCTATTCCCACTCACCCAGGGTCATCCATTCAGGTCGATGGCTACTTAATAGCAACACGGACCTGATGACCAAATTAAATAGTACTCATTGAGTACATAAATGCCTGGGGGAAGCAGCACCATTCCTCACCCCCAGGAGAAATTAAATATCCAGCTTTGCTGGAATCTTAAAACAGTGCTAGATGCCCCTAGTAGGCGATACAGCACTATAATTCAAATTCATCATCATCAACAAGACAGGGGAAGCTGCACCGATCCGAGCCCATCTCCAAAGAGTGCCTTTCCATCTCCGGAAGAAGATTGACATATATATCAATCATATGTCGAATAAGGGAGACATAGAACCGTCAGTCAGCCTTAGGGCTGCCTCAGTATTATTGATAACCAGGAAATATGGGAAGAAGCGATTTTTGTTGTGGACTATAGCTCTCTTAATTTAGTTACAAAGAAAGAAATATACCCTCTTCATCGAATGGACGATAGTCCTGATTCGCTGTCGGTCTTGAACTGGTTCCCATGTTACGACTCTATGGTCATAAACTAAGCTACAGAATAAAACAAAAATTTAGTAAAAATTCAACAAAAAAAATGTATTTCTCTAGAATCCAAAATATTTAGAAAGGAATTTAAAATGTTTTGAATTAAATACCAAATAATCCAAAACGATCCATCGCAGTTCCAAAAGTATAGCGTATACCGAATGGATTCGAATCTTAAACTTACTGATGTATTGATATAGTCTTGAATGTGTCAATGTGCGAAGTCTCTACACAAGACGATGAAAATCATAAATGGTATTGAGCTAATTCACAATAATCCCAAGGCAAGGTTCTTGTCAAAAATAACAATGAGCACTTTGTGCTTCCAGTGAATAAATTAAATAATTAATCTCATGTTTAATCTGAACGCAACTAAAATTGATTCAATAAGAACTGATATTTAGATGTGAATGAAACATCTTGTTTATCTCCAACCTTGATACACATAGCAATCAACATTAGATATCATGTCGGGCACTTACAAGTGAAAATCTATAAAGCTGACCGACCTAAGACAGTGTTTGCAACAAGAACTCTGTACAGTTCAAAGTGATGTCGCTTTATTTGTGCAACGCGCCTGGGATATCGGATGGAAGCAGACGTTGTCGGGCTTGAATACAAAGTGTGTCTGATCTATACTTACAACGCGGTAGTATTTAAAAGCACGTTCAGGCAGTTGCTTGCTAGACAATAAAAAGAATTTTAAGTGTCTTCAAAAAACAGTATGTGAAGCTGTAACCGAGCAAATGAACGCTTTAGGCGCGAGATGTATGGTATCTTGGTCATACAATATCAGCTGTTTTAGGTGCTTGTAACTCTGACAAAGTAGATTTGCAAACAAATGCCCACATTTAAATCAGTTCCTCGGGTTTTGTAATTATTATATGCTGTTCGTGGCTCATTTTTTCTGAAATTGTAGCTCCTTTGAACAAACTTACGATCATCAGAAAGCATTACACAAAGCCCATGCCTATAGTGTTGTCTGAACCGGACTTCAAATGTCCCTCATACTAGATAGAAACGCGAAAAGTGGAATAATAGGAGCGGCCCTTTTCATCCCATACAATTAACCTCAAAGAAATATCGGTAGCTTACGCTAGTCGGTATAGGCAGGAAGGAGAGTGGCAGCATTATGTTACCCGTCGTGTGCCGAAGGACGTCATCCATTTTGTTTAGCATTTGAAGACTTTTATTTATGGCAGAAAATTCCAAGTAGGTACTGGCTACAGTGGCCTGTAGTAGATCACAAACTTCAAAGGGCTCGGTGGACAATTGGCCCGTTGATTCTAACTGCTATCATATTTCTTCATGACAGAACACCGTCCTGGAACCTGCCATGTCAATGCCGATAATTTCCTCCTCTTGCGCTGCAAAGGTTCCAAAAAATGCAACAAACGTACTGTAAAATTCTCAGCTATAGGCTGGACAGTGATGTTCAGTTTGGAGATGTGCAGGAACACAACACAGCTTTGTCCAGGTGATCGACTGGGATGTGGCTAAGTAGCGCTTCTGATAGGACGAAGAATATGGGAACGATTAATGGTGAAGCCTTATGTGTGAGGTGCAAGTTATTGGAAAGGTCCGAATAGATGCTTCTGAGAGATTGGCTTGTTGCCTCATAGACATTCAACATGACTGCCATGACAGCCGTATTAGAAATTTTGTTATCACTACTTCTTTCTGATAGATGATGAAATGGTTTAACCAAACGACTTCATAAAATGTCTAGTTGGTCATGAGAAACAATGATGTCAATATGACATATGATATTGCAACCATAATGAAACTCTTGCTACTCATCCTAAATGAACGTTGAAATGGATTTTCAAATAAACGTGCGATTTTCACCAGATGTTTATTTGTTGGTTTTAATGGAACGGCTAAAACATTGTTGTTTTTATCATACGAAAAATGAGAGACATGTACCTTTCTGTTGGGCACAATGATTCAGCCGATCCTGGATGGTCTGGGCGGGTATGGAATCAGCGACCCTTGCATGACAAATGTGACTTCCGACCTAGTAAACTACTCTGAATCTCGTTTCTCCTCTTTTCACGTAGGGCACACTGAACACTATTTTACTTTCTCCTGAAAACGATAACAGGTATCTTGAGAAGTGTCTTTCTTATTTAGACGAAGCAGGAGACACGTACCTATTTACTTGCATATAGAGCAAACTTCATCACCACTTATACACTTGACTCATCAAATCAACCACCATAAGGGTAAGTTTTGTTGCCACTTTCGCCTGTGAATTATAGTTCTGTATGGCTCTGGGCAAATCTTTGACCAGCAGATAGATTTATGCCGACTCTTCCATCTTAATTAATGCCGACTCTTCCATCTTAATTAATGCCGACTCTTCCATCTTAATTAATCGTTTGAGAGTTGAATGGATAATATGACTCTAGGACACTCTGCCTATAAGCCTGCTCAATAAAGGTTGTTATCTCCCTTGATTTATTTCCTCCCCTTGCATGCACTTCATAAATAAGATAAAATTGACATGTTCACAAAATATCTGGGTGCAATAATGGCAGACGCAAAACCTGATGTATTTGAGAGTAAAATCGCTACAGTTCGTAATTCTGACAGACATCATTGTTGTGTATGCAGCAATTACAGGGGAAAATGTGTTAACAATAGAATAATTTCATTCCATCGGATTTTAAAATGACAAAACGCTGAAAACAGCGTGGCTGAAACGCATCCGGGTTGTGAATCCCAAATATGTGTTCTCAGAAAAGAACGATCGTTTGTGTTTAGTCCACTTTAACGATGGAATGTACGAAAGAAAATCGGCGGAGAACAACTTGCCTTCGCTTTTTAATCTGCAAGATGGCAGATTGAATCATTTTGAAACAGGTTGTAGTATGAACCTTATCACATAAGTCATTGTTTTATAATACAGTGAATATTACAAAGTGTAAATACATGTTGATAATATATTTCAGGTTAATAAATATATTCTTGGTCAGAATATATTTTGTCCTTTCTTTCTATTTCGTTCATTTACTTCACTATTTGTGTGGATGGACAAATTGGGTTTTTGGCTTATTGATAGTATGTCGGAAACAGACAACCGCTTATGTCTAAAGATTGCTGTAAATGAAACAGATGGTTTTACAACTTGGGTTTTCAGTTCAATTGGCAGTATTTCAGCCATTTATGGCCGGTTAATGAAACAAGTGCGCTTAAATCTGAGACAAATGTATGTCACAGCAAACGAAATAACATTAAAAACATACAGAAACTTATTTCTTTTTTTTCTCTTTTGCAAAATAACCCTGCAAACATGTAAAATAATAAAGCATGGAAAATATTGATATACATTCAAATAAATGCTAGAATATTACATTTAAAGTGATCCTGAAATAGTATGCATTCCTTTTGTAAAATTTCATTTTCTCCACCAATATATTTTTCATGCAAATTTCCATATAAGCCAATAATTAAATATAATTCACTGTTAACCTTAATGAAGACGTTTTCAACGCTTCATTCGCTCAGAAAATAGTTCCGGATTTATCACTTCCTTGTAAAATGAAATAAGTCTAAACAACATATTGTCCCACATGTCTTCATTAAAATATATGCGTACATCAAAGTCCACACAAAATATCGCACCACTTTCTTCCAGTCAAACCCATCTGACCTTAAACTTGAAAATAGTACGAATGTTTTCTTTTCAGTTGCACGTGTCCATTAACCAATTCACACAACAACAACAACTACAACAACAACATTAAAAAAGTTGTATCATTACAGTCTTCTATGGGTGAAATTGCCCGTGATTTATAGGGGCATTTTATTTCCAGTAAGCCATTTTTATCTGAACATTTGTCACAACTCCATAACTCCATCGGGACTTGTCCCAACGTATGGAAAGTGTGGCGAAACAAATAAACCACTTCCATACAGCTTCAAGGTTTCTTGTTTTTTTTTGGTATATCCTTGTCTTAAACTTGCCCGGCTGTGACTCCCCCCAACCAACCCCCCTCTGCCCCAACGTGTTGTGGCTGTTTCAAAATGGCTGTAACCCATAACTGTCCTCGATGCACTTTAAAGCTTTGTGTCATCCCGATGTTTGCAGATGACCCCAAAATGTTGAACTTGTCAACCTGCCTGACGTAGCTTCCTGCCAGTTACTTCTGTTTGCTTTTCCTTTAGTGCAATTTTCAATAATTACCCTTTCTACTTCGCTACATTTTAACATTTGAAAGTATGTTTGAAATTGCTCACCACGTTCCTTCATGTTTACCCGAGTACATAAAAATTTTATTATGCAAAACTGGGAAGTCCTGCTTTGCGTCTAAGCCATTATAACAGAGCTTAAAGAAATTGCAGCATGTGGAGCAACTTTTTTAAGCCTCTTGTTAAATATCCTCAGAGGCAGAATATAATCTCAGTATCAACAGGGTCGGATATGGTCAAGCGTTTGGAGTGGGGGTGGGGGTCTCTCAAAAATTACAAAAAAAGCCTGACTTTCTTCAAAAGGACGCCAAATCAAAATTAAATGTGCCTATTCACTACAAAATAGTTCTGCGTGACGTTTGTTGTCATTCTCATTTACGTCTGTTTGTACTTGATGTAGCGTTCGCGTGCCTAAATTGACAAGTCCTTGAGCACGCTTGATCAGTTCAGATTTATTCCATAACACGTGTGCACCTCTATCTCTTCTATAAACCTTCAATACACGAACTGAGAGCTTGTAAGAGCACGGGTCAGACAGCAATTGCTTTGTTAGTCGTAATTTCATCCGATGTTTGCTCATGCGAAGTAGATTTAACAAATTACAATAACTCGCACAAATGAAGTAACATTCCTTATTATACAGGTATATATACATGGACCTGCTGCGTAAAAGAAACCTAGTCAAGTGAAGTTTTTCAATAATCGATTTTACTGAGAAAGTAAGAGGTAAAGACATGCCGTGTCGCCTCTCACAAAAGCTGAAGTGTTAACTCAGATCCGTGCAAGTGACTGAGTTTGAATCAACGCCCTCCACTTATGCCACAAAACCAAAAGACCTGATTCACGCCAAAAGAAATTCGTTCGGTCCGTAAAAAATATTATCACATTTGAGAAACGCAACAAAGAACTTCCGAAAATTGTAAATGACGGCTTACACCTAAAAGGTGAAATGTAAAGAGTTAAAGTAGAGTGTAAAACTTAGTTAAATTAAAGTTTTATAATCAAGACGAAACGATCCATTTTACAAATAGAAAGCAGACACCAAACGATTCTGGCGATCCATGTCACACAACACATTTCGAAATGTGTTGGTAGAGGTTTGTGATAGCGATCTGCACGGTTACATTAAATCGTTTACATCAATGGTTTTTATTTCTTTATAAAAAAAAAAATTGGTACAAACGATCTGTGTTTGCTAGAACAAACACACACACGCACACGATTGTTACTGAATTTTGTGACAGTAGAAAGGAGAGTACTTTAGTGTTTTGAGATTGGTGCAGAAAGACTACTCATAGCAGACAGAAGGAAAGAATGCTATAAAAGACAAACATGGGACAAAATTTATATGTGAGAAATGTTCCTTGTTTTCATTCATTCATCAATGTTATTAAAAGGTAGTGTAATATTTATTGCTGCCTGACTGCTTAACATTTTGCTGTATATCCCAAATATATGATGTCATGTGTTTCACAGCACACTGTACCAACAATGTTACAAAGTTTTCACAAATCTAAGGGTAGGGAAAAAGGTAGCTCCACAACTCGCCTTATACTATCGACTGTCTAAACGGAGAGTAAAATAGGTCGAATATTTTTACATTTTTCTCTTAATGCTGAGCGCCAAGCGAGGCAGCTGTTAGTACCATTTTTGTAACTCTTTGGTATGTCTCTGCCGGGGATCGAACCCACAACCTCCCGCTTCCGTGGCGGACGCCCTAACCAGAACGGTCGCATGTTTTGGTTTAAGATTTTAGAGTTAAGGGTTATCCAGTGCAATGTCACTCGCGTCATTCTTGAGAAAGCCGTGTATTTGTTGCCTTTCTAAAACAACGATAGATTTAATGTTATAATTTTTTCAATGCCAAAATAAGGATAAAGCTAAGATATTTGAATTGTACAATCACAGTTTTGGAAAGGTGTCTTCCAACGGAACAAATTCTATTAGGATTTCAATCAAAATTATTACGAGAGAGAGAGAGAGAGAGAGAGAGAGAGAGAGAGAGAGAGAGAGAGAGAGAGAGAGAGAGAGGGGGGGGGGCTATAATATTCATACTTTTAAAACGTGTCACGACACTTACCTTTGTTTTTTTATATAAAACAACACATTCCATTAAGAAAATCAGATCTAAAGGTAACATCCACCAATGTAAATTGTCACCAGAGTGGACTAAAACGTTCTCACGGAATAGTACAATTAAACGTTCCTTGATTTATTTTGCAATAAAATTGACCATTTTATAGCGGCGAGACCCAGAAAAACATGGCCTATTTTGTCACTGTGTGAAGAGCTACTGATGTCATTTCGAAGCGAACGCGTTAAGAAAATAAGTCTAGCCAATAAAATGGCTTACAGAGTGATGCATTGTTTTGTTCTCTGTCAGTGTGGCAAAATAATACCTAAGATCTTCCATTGTTACCATTGCAGTACAGACAGAGTGGAATGTGAATTTAAAATCCCTCTGTTGTGTACTGTACCATATCTTCTTACCACTTCAAATACTGAATGGTCACAGTATTGATTCGTGTTTTCAAGCTGACAATTTTGTTCTCATTTAAACACTTTGACATAAATACTCACATTCATATTCATCATGCTGATATTTTGTTTTTACCTCATGATCTTACACGTAGAGTAACATTTAAATACGCATTAACCGTTGTTGATGTTGGAAGTAGATATAAAGAAGCAGAACCATTCATTCAGGATACAACATCTCGTGAATGGGTTGCAAGATTACCAAGTGTTATAGCTGCTTTAAACAATGAGGTTACTCGAACAACTACCATGCAACCTATAAATGCAATTACAAGGAAATATATAGCAATACAGCATAATGTTTTACCGCAGCCAATATTAGGCAATGTCATCGTCAGGTATTTATACGAACGAAGTGAACTTGAAGGAGGGAGAAAAGAGCGACAGATCCTATTTGGAGTATTACTACACACAAGATATCCAGCGTGGTACGATCCACGGGTAGACCTGCAATATACAGATTAGATTCAACTGCTCCACAACGTGGATTTACACGTGAACAATTACAGGTAATTCCCGAGGATACACAATTACCACCACATTTACTGAACTAGCACCTCTACGCCGATTATTTTCAAGACAAGTTAACATCACATTATCACGTGTATGACCAAGAATGTTATCTTTTCCATCTACGGTAAATTGTCTAGGATTTTTACTCGAGTATTGCCACAGCATTATACAATTACAGCTTGCACAGTGATTATCCTGTTGTTGTTTCAATGTTATGATAAATTGCACGTCAAGATCGAAGTCGCGTTTATTTTTGTATCATATTGTTTATAGCTATCTAATTTTTTTTCTTACAATATCATTGTCAACATTGCCAGTGGTTTCTGACGCATCCACGACAATGCTACGTAGCTGAGATATTTTCCTGACGCTAGACACCGCAATATAAACTAAATTCAACCACTCGATATGATCGTCCACAATCCAGACAACTGTATCAGAAATAGTTAATCCTTGAGATGAATGTATTGTCATTGCGTATCCTAGCGTTCAATCCGATAAAGCGCTATCAATAACATTGATATCAATTAAAACAATATCATTCAACACGAGATTTTTTTCTCCGCCTGTCCTGGTATGTCAACGAGAATATTCTGTTGTCGATTATCTGCTGGGCGATAACATAATGGTACCTGCAACTCTGCAAATTTTTCTTTATGTAGCAGAAATAATATTTGCAGAAGTGTGTCACGAACTAGCTTTCTACTTGCAACTATCAGATCATTTGGTCTCCACGTATCCCAAAACTCGTTCAAAGAGGTTTCTGAAATTATATTACGCGTTCCTTCACATTGAATTTTATTCGGTTGTAATCTGATTAAGTTTTTAAACTCCCTCAATGTTGAATCAAGTGCTCTATGATCCTCAGTTATTTCTTCGTAATAGTCAACTGATTTCTTTAGCCATTCGTGTGGAGACGGTCCAGCTAAAGGTGGAGGTTGACCATGATCGCCACGCATTATTACAGCAGTGTTTTTCGTCAACAACCAATCAACAAATATTTTTAGATTTTCAAGCGATACAGTACATTTTTCATCCCAAACTATGATCTTCGGAATATATTTATCTCTCATTCGATCAGGATTCCATGCGTCGCCGCTTCATGGGAAAAAGCTGTGATAAGTACATGACTGTGTTCCTCGTTGGGTCATTTCTCGCGCAAGTCTTTGTGTAGGTGTCAAAACGATCATATCTGAATTCTGAAATAGTTCAATCGCACGTGTCGTCTTTCCTGATCCTCCAGGTCCATTGAGATAAATCGTTTTGTGTCTAGCTACGGGATCATATATTGATGGTAAGACGATGGTTTTAAAATCTGATTATTTCTACGGTAAATATCTTTGATTGGAACATCTGCTGATTCAGAATAATCGAGTATATTTTCCTATTTTATTCTCCATTCACCCCATGGCGCATGATTAATGATATTTAGTTGGTCTAGTAATCTTGAATATCTTTACTGATATAAAACGAATCGGTAGCTACTCTGACAGTAAACTCTGGAATTTTATTTATCATCGATAACAGATTAATCGAAACGTGAACGAGCATCGAAGATCTTAAATGGGTATACTGCGGTGATTCACCGTCAATGTAACTCACAATTGTACCTTAGTTCAATTTGATAAGAAAGCTATATCCCGAGTTCTAAATGTATTTCGTTTCGTAGTATCAGCGATTATAAAATTTAATTCAGTATCGTCCATGATCAATCTTGAACAATGTCGTTTATGATCGTATGATCCTCCTTGGGTAAATTTACCTATTATTTTCCTGTCAAGATCTTTTGAAATTTTATTTTCACAGTCGGTTTTATCAGGATTTTCTTCATCAGAATATTCCTTTTGTTGTGGTAACCAAACTTCGGTCTTCATTCGGTATGATATAATCGCTTCACTGACAATCAACGACGTCAACATTAAACTATCAAGCATATATTGTAACAGTACTATTGGAGCCCACTTCTTTTCAGAAAAATGTCTACCGGACCAAACATAACAAATCGGATGAAGATTTTCTGTAAACTCGACTGATTCGATACAAGCGAATCCAGTAATATCAAAATTAGGTAATGGTCCATTTATTGATACTCGCATCATCTCGTGCGTCGGGTGACCGAATCTTTTAAAATATCCAGAACACTCTCCATGTCTCAGAAAACTTCCTGGATAACATGCAACCATATCAACCGAGATAACATCTTTACGCGAGTATTCACGGTTCCACAGTCCACCGTGACCATATTCAACACCACTTAATATTATATCATCAACAAAATCAAACCGAGTTGGTTTCCATGAATTTCTCTCTCTAGCAAAATGAGCTGCAACTGATGGAACAGTAAAACATTCACCGAGTAATTTTTCGTCAGGGGTATATTTTCTCATTTTGTCGTGGAGGGATTATGTTCGATAAATATCATCATTTGGTCTTACAAACTAATCGGATTCATTTTCAGAACTAAACAACCACACGGATACAGGATCATTTTTACTTATTTCGATAATAAAGTCAAACATATCACCGTGATAGAATTTAACCGTCCTCGTGCGTAAAAATACTGTTACTGCATTAGTCCACGCATGCGCATTGTGATCAACAATTTCGATTGATGCTCATTTGATTTATATTTCGATTTGTATAAAATTTCTCCTGTTATAGTTTTTACTGTTATAGAAATTTTAATTTGTTTCCTAGTTCAGCAACATCTTTGATAGATGCACCGGTATCTTTGGTTATTTCTGCCCACGAATTTATTATATTACGTCGGTTATCCGTTAACCCCTTCCCACGAGTCGAGACGGTGAAATGTTCTGTTATTCGTTCGGCCACACAATTTATCTTCGAGAATTTCATCTGCTTGAGATTATCAGTGTTAGGTTTCTCAAGCGGATATATCCCATAGATAACCGCTGTTACAGGATAAGATCTTTCGTAATATTGTTTATCAATATCGTTTAACATCCCTGGTTTGGAACCTTTATTGAGTATTACAGTGTTTTCGTTATGAAGGACAGGATCACGTTTAGCACGAATAACCCAATTGTTTGTATCTGATAGTACGATAAATTTGATTTTTAAAATATATTTTCTATCGTCAAGGTAGTTAATGATCATCGCTACTTATTTGTCGTTCATCGTAGCATCTATATTTTTAGTGTCACTTATAATCTTAAACATCAACCACACATGAGATGCTTAATTTTTCTGAAATTCTTTCTTGGCCTTATGTATTTTATTGATCAAGATTGTGTCCGTCGGATCAACCAGATCTCGCATAGGCACATAAATATTCTGTCAAGATTAATTTTTTTTTAATTTTAGAAAGCTCGATCTTGGATAATCTCACGAATTTCCCCATCATTATAATTAAAACAAGTATTTAAATTAAAAATATTACATATATATATATATATATATATATATATATATATATATATATATATATATATATATATATATATATATATATAATGATTAAAACAAGGAATCTCTGCAAGTGGATGATGATCGGCTCTGTTACTCCATGTAGCAGATCTTGGGTAAACGAATTCTGCGGAATCCACTCGCAACGTGTCAGGACCTCAAAATCGAAATTCAACAGAATTATGTACACACATCTCACCATGATTCGAATCAATGTGGGTGATCGTTTGACTCACCCCGGGTTTGCTATCCGGGTGGGTGTGTATGAGTATATAATTTATAGAGAGGTCATCGTAATACGTAATTCGAATTATATTAATGTTGTGCTTTTCATGTGCCCTTGAACCTGCTAGTATACGGTGGTACCTTTGGTGTTCAAATGTTGTGCTGTCCTTTATTAAGATTATATGTTTCATGTGCTTTAAACCTGCAGTAGAAAATATTAAATCAAAACTGTCTCATGAAACGAACAAAATTATTAACACACGAGTGAGACAACTAAAAAAGATTATAAATGAAAAGGTTGTTACCGATGGAAGCTTGGATTAATTCCTCTAGAGTTCTGTTGTTTTATTCTGTTATAATATCTTTTTTTTGTTATAATATTTTTTTTAATTCAGATTTGTAAATATTGATGAAATTTCATCCTTTTTTACCCATTTTAGTCAAAATATCATAGAAAAATCTATCAAAATTGTAATATTTGTAGGGCAAAACCCCGAGCGATTCTCTAAATGATTTATCAATAAATCGTTGAATTTGCCATGTTTTGCTCATAAATCAACTAAAATTGGAAATATTTTTACGAAAATATGCAAAAAACAGACCAAGAAAGATGAAATTAACGATTTATCGATCAATGATTTAGAGAATTTTTGCTGGGGTTTTTACCTACAAAAATCAGAAATCTGACAGATTTTCTATGATAAAATTGACTAAAATGGATAAACAAAAAAAAAGATGAAATTTCATCAAATCTGTAAAGAAATATTCTGTTTTACTGAAACCATATTTTTATTCAGAACTATATAATATTTTTCTAAGTTCATCAAGTTTAATGCAGGAATGCGCGTAGTTTATAATCTGATCTCGGTCACACGTGATCATAGAAATATGTTCTTGCCGCAGTCTATCTAACTGTTCTTGCGTCAGTATAAAATCTTCGTCACCGAACTCATCAATGACTATATCAACGATGTTGAATGAAGACTGCAAATATTAATTTGATTGCATTTCCATGTGCTTCCTTGTCGTGTATAAAAACCTTTACGTGCTGGGACATATGTAATATTTATCCGATTAATTCGTGAATTAAGATCAAAAAATCGTTTACGATAAAAATCTTAAGATTTCACATTGAGATTTATCAGTAAAACCTCGCCACGTAAATCAATCAAGTGTCCACTCTGGTCGGTGAGTTTAAAATTAATTCTTGACAAGTATTGGTTATGCGTGCGTAGATAATCTGAATTGATTGGTTCTTGCACAATCAAAGATCCAGGAGGAACCATTAGAATAAATGTGTAAAGAACGTAACCTTGTTGAGCTTGAATTGATATCCCAAGATCTGTTTGATAATTACCACCGATTACAACACATACAAGATTGACTGTAATCGTTGATGTTATATTTACAATATCTGGTGAAATATGTCTTCCTGCAGCATCTGGATTATTGTTAAATCTGAGAACATCATCAGCATGTGGTTGAGTTTCATCAGGCCATCCTAGAACAGTTTTATCGATGATAGATAAATATCTACGACGTAATCAGGAGATTTTACTTCAATCACAGATGATAATGTTGGTTCGTAAACATTAACAGTTATTTTATATTCTTTCTTTGTTGTTAATTTTATTCTGTGCTGAAATTCATCGTTGATTTGTTCAATCTGATAGCTACCTGTGGGGATAAAACAACAAAGAAATCTTGGGTTCCATCTGGGTTTTGTTTGTTTGCAAGTACAAGCGAATTATTTAGAGATAATCCACCAAATGGTTCAGATCTGATATTTGGCCAACTATGATATACTCGCAGTTGTGCAAGTGCAATCTCCCTTGCTGGAATTGCAGTTGGAAAATTAATACTGAATTCAGAATTGGTTGTGCTCACTGATATCATAGTTGTTTTCAACGGTGTTGTGTTCGTGGCAATCTGTTGCAATAGTTCCTGTGCTGAAATTTATCTATTTATCTGTAACTTTAATGGGTGTAGATTCTATTACAGTCATTGCTTCGGAGAATATTTTAGTGATTAATGCGAACTCAGAATCGGATATTGAAGCATCATTGAGGCTTTCAGATATTAACTGAGATAGTTTAGAATACGCCGCCGCTGACGCGTGTAATTTCACCGCATAAATGGATAATTTTTTATTCGTGCACGTCGATATGTTTTTTGCAATTATATTAAAAACTCCAGCGATCGCAGTCGACGCTGCAACACAGATCGTTATGACCGCATGTGATGTCATTGTTACAGCGGGCAATAAAAGACCGGCTCCAGCAACATCCGCGGAGACTGAGTATACAATTACGTCAATGAAAATAACACATCTGTGATATGTTTTTTTACTTTTATCGTGTAAGTATCAACGATAGATTTTAATTTATCTTGCCACTCACGCGCTTGATTGTATCTGTAGACAATATTATTTACGCTGTAATCAATTGAGGTGTTTCGGCAACAAATTCTAGACACCACCATATCGTTGCTGCAGTTAATTTTTGTCGGATGCAACCAGGATAAATGTTTCCTCGTCTCCATGGTTTAATATAACAAATACGGCTCCAGAGGAAAACTTTTCTGTTGAGTGACGCCATGGATACGTCGTAAATATCTCGAATTTTGCACTACTAAACACAGACAATCTGTACACGCCAGTAACTTCCGCGGTAGGTTTGATAGTATTATTTTGTGTTTGATTGTATTATTTTGTTGAGACCATGTTGTTGAGCCTGATGATATTCTGTATACGACGTTGTTAATCAACCTATGCAGAATTTTACCCTGATATTTTTCAAGGAGATCAATTTTATTAATAATATCACGAGCATCACTTACAATATCTTCCTGTGTTTTCTTAATAGGACAGGATTGGTGACGAAATTCAATTCATTTCGATTCGCTCTTCAACTATAAATATCCGCAGTTCATTGTGTTGCCTTCACCGTGTGTTCGTCACAAAGTGTGGGCTAACGTTAAACCATCAATCCTCGTATCATCGATGTTGTTACGCTCGGACTTACCCATGTATGTCGAATCATCATGGACAAGCATCAGGATCACATATACGAGCGTTTGGAAAATAAGAATTTATGTGGAGATACAAGGCTGTCTGAAGAAAATCCTCATCTACGGTCCAGACATCAGAAGAAGTTTGAGGACGAGAAGACATGTGTGATATCCTCTATGTTAACTAAATTGTGTCGACAAAAATTCAACGGCTCTTTTCAGGGCCATTCAGATGCCTCGACAAGATATGCTTTCATGCCAAAACGTTTTAGTCAATATTATATTTTATATTTTATCTTTGCCTCCCAAAACCTTTTACTCTCTTGCTTAAAAATTTATTAGTCGATATTTAATATTGTGTGTGATAGATTTGTGTTAATTTATGTTAATTAATATATTTATGTGTGATATGTCGTTGTCTCTGTCCATAAAGAAGTTCTATGCCTCCCCTCCCCTAGAGTTCTAGCTTTTTTTCCCGTTGTTTGACATGATTGAGGTCAGCCACTTGCAACATTCCTGCAAGTGTTCAGTACCGTGATGTCGCCCCTGTTCCATTTATATTGACTCTATTCAGGCTTAGCAAATTCCCTATGTTAAATTCCTCTTGACTCTATACAGACCCAATTGTTAAAGTTCTCTAGACCCCAGAGCGACCTATTTCGCATTGCCAATAGAGAATGTCTTACGGCTGAGAATATTTGGCTTTCCACCAGCCTTGCTCTTCATTCGGAGATCTATGAAGCTACTCAGGAAAATGGCACAAAGTTTATCCAGCAAAATCAGCCTCAAATAGAACTAAGATCACTGAACGTTCTATCTGCAGAGAGCTTTTCGAGATTGCGAACAAGAAAATGTCATGGAAATCAACGTTTACCACTTACAGAGACATTCTCTTCCGATCGACCTTCTGGACCTGTTCGCGAATTTCTCCCCCGACAATTTACAGTCCATTAGAGATAAGCTTGACATTAGCTATTTTATTGGACTCGTCGTCACCATACATTTGAGATACAAAATATCAAAGGCAACCTTTAACACCATTTGAACCTATCTCTATGGTTTTGGTACATACAACTGTGTTAAAGAGCGCACCAATGTCATGTGATTAGATTCAAACTCACAATCATGCGTTTATAGAAGAAAACGACTTTTGACAATAACGATTAAAGAACTGCCGTCCTGTTTCTAGCCTCCCACTCATGTAAATATATTAGAAAACGTTTTTCTATCACAACTTGTGTCTCATCCGATTTAAAATAGTCCGTTTGCCAATGTAAAGACCGTACATTTATCTCCCTTGCCACAGTAATGTAATTTCCCTTCTGAAAATAGTTTACGACATTCTCTATGTTTTGGATAGTGGATATATTACAGTCCTTGTCATCCTTGACTTGTCTGCACAATATATCATGATATATTACTTCACCGTCTTCAGCATGTATTTGGAATTTACGATACAGACTTAATATGGTTAAATTCCTACTTAGACAACAGGACACAAATTGTCTCTATTAATTGAAAACGTTCCAGCCCAGTTGATCGTTGCTATGTTGGTTCACAAAGCTCTGTTCTCGGTCCCATTTTCTTCACTCTTCATTTAGCCACTTTCAAGTATCATAGATCGACATCCGTGTCTCACCAAGTGTACGGCTACGACACTCAAATATACAAATGTGCCTGCCCAACTGAAGTTCAAGCTATCATTCAATGCCTAGAGAGGTGTAATTGCGATGTGAAGTCTTGGTATACCTGTAACAAGCTATAGATGAATGATAATAAAGCTGAAAACATCCTGGTCATCACCCAAAGACTTTCTTATTTCACATCCTTTTCCCAAATTAATATTTATCACCCATACCAACCTTGAATTCACACAATAAGTACTAAACCTAGGTGTCACTCTCAAATGTGCTATCTCATTAAATCAACATATCCTGGATATATGTAAACCTAATCATTGGAGCTGTGGCGCATCACTCCATTTGCAATTTTAGTTCGGTTGATGCCACTAGAACATTTTTCTTTTCGTTAGTACTTTTAAGAACGGACTACTGTTATTCACTTCAAAAAATTAAAACTCACATCTGTTCGGATTATTCTTTGAGTGCGAAATGAGTTCACCTTGCCCTGTAGTAGTAGTAGTAGTAGTAGTAGTAGTAGTAGTAGTAGTAGTAGTAGTAGTAGTAGTAGTAGTAGTAGTAGTAGTAGTAGTAGTAGTAGTTGTAGTAGTAGTAGTAGTAGTAGTAGTAGTAGTAGTATTAGTATTAGTAGTAGTAGTAGTAGTAGTATGAGTAGTAGTAGTAATAGAAGTATTGGCTGACAAGGGAGAATTAAGGTTAACATGCGGGGTGTGGCGGTATGGAACAGCAAGACTGTAATGGTGTATTTGTTTAAATACTCTTGTGTATTGACTTTGGAATCTGGTAGAAATTCAGCTTCTTTCTTTATTGCAGTGTGTTCATCCAGCATTAAGTAAGTATATAAGCGAGATCGATAAATAACACAAAAGTATAGGAAAATGTATTTTTTCAAAGCTATTCAAAATTACTGACGTTGTGATGTCGTGCAATGTAGTTATATATATATATATATATATATATATATATATATATATATATATATATATATATATATATATATTAGAGAGAGAGAGAGAGAGAGAGAGAGAGAGAGAGAGAGAGAGAGAGAGAGAGAGAGAGAGAGAGATTTGCATATTAGGTGATTAGGTTACGTATGGGAATCAACTTTACCCGGAAAGTTAACTTAAGAGAGACTTTTAAGAATTCCTATGTAAAATGGGTCCTTAAGTTTAGCATGTGTATGCTATTATAATGACCGGAGAGTTTATGGGGACATAAGAGCGGAGGGGTGTTTTGTTTTCTTTTGTACTAGGGTCAAGATAAAATGTTGTATAAAATGTTGATCTACAGTGCAGCACACATATCTAAACTCCAACACCAAATTTACTATAAAAACATAACCTTTACAACCTAGAACGAGCTTTTTGTTAATATCACACACACACACGCACACATACCAAAAGAAAATGGTCGGAATTGTGGAGCAACAAATATTCGCATATACACTCAAACATACTGTCACACACAAGGAAGAGTGCTTAAAGACACATAATATACCCTTACATATAAACATACCATCATTCATTATGTGTAAAAAGGGGTTTACGGTTTTATTTGGCAACAACCATGGCCTACACAAACACAAATAGTCAGATACAATATTTGAAAACTGATCAGTATATCGCTTTCCCACTGATCTGCGTGGCGCAGAATATAACCGTTATTTGTAATGTTAAAATCATGAATGGAAAAGGTCGACAGTTTTAAGTGACAAGGGAAAACGTAATGCTAAAATAGTGAGGGGAAAAGGCTGTATAAGTTATATGGACAAGGGAAAATGAAACGCTAAACGTTTATCTACAATCCAAGGACACCACGTTTGTAATTCAGCAACGCTTTTGATTACTATCCAAACGCACTACATATTTAATCCAATACACTTGATGAGTACTATCCAACACCCACATTTTGATTACTGTTCAATTTACCGCCTAGCGCAGTGTCTAAAACTCACACCTACTCTCGATCTAAAGTGTACGATGTAAAAGAAAGGAATGAGATTACACAAACATACAATCCAACACTCACTTTTTAGTAATATTTAAAACCCACAATTGATATACTTACAAACTAACGCAATAGTGGGAATGCTTTACATATGTTATCCTTGCACAAAAGTACAATCTCAGAAGGGTGGCAGGATGTAAAAGGGTGTGAGATACACACAAACATTCATACACAAGGGTTTATAATAGCAAATCTTGCTAAAATACAGTGAACGTGACCAACATCGATAGAAAGATGTTCAAGAGGATATCGCTATAAGTTGTGTCCAATCAACCGCTACAATAAGCAGAACGGCATTGCTCTGCAACAACTGACGCACATACAAAGAGTGAAGACACAACCTCGTCCATAAGAATACGGAACAAGATTGTCCCAATCTTCTTGAAAATGATTAAGACCTCTTGGAGGATGTGATTTGAGAAATCGTCAGAGAAAGAGAAGAATGCGAGGAAAAGAAACAATAACAAGTAGGAACATGCTGTTAAAGTAGTTGTATTGTAGTAGTAGTAGTAGTAGTAGTAGTAGTAGTATCAGTAGTAGTTGTAACAGTAGTAGTAGTACTACTACTATCGCCGCCACCACTACCAGCATCACCACCACCATAGTTGTCGTCGTAATTGTTGACATCTTCAGTCATGGCGAATATCGTCACCATTAACTAAACGTCCTAAATTTTGTTGGGTTTTGTTGTTATTGTATGATTTATATTATGAAGTTTTTTGAATAATTACTTAACGTGTTGCACAATGACTGCTTTACATTCCTGTGCTGATTTAAACAGAGGTGAATAAGGCAAAAATGCATGTTGAATGAAATACAGGATTGCATGAGAGATAACGACTGATAAATCGATAAATTGATATTTCTCAAGATCTTTACTAGCTTACGTGTACGTGTACAACACTCACAAATATTTGAACAGTGCAGACAAAGATATGATATCGCACAGTGTTCTCGCAGATCGATGGATCTATTCACCTGAAATTACAAATAAAGGAAAAACATAGACCTCCTCCCCCATCTACTGGTATATTATATAACAGCAGATCTGACGCATGCCACTCGCAGTTAAATGTTAGTTAGACATATCAATACGGTTAATTATGTAATAAAAATAAGCATTACGTGAAACGGGCCTTACTATCATAGTGATTTATGCGCGCGCATATACACACATAATAATAATAATAGAAACATTTATAAGTAACGTATACACACACGTACCGCATGCAAACAAATGATGATTTGAATATTTTGTAAATCGCGCACTTTTGTGAATTAACATACACGTTGTCTAACAGGAAAAGCAAAGAAATTGAATGGAGTTTCTAAATGATAACCAAAGTCTTGACATTAGACTGAGACTTCAGAAGTATACATGCGTCCCTTGATAGCTTCGAAAGTAATGGCCTCAATGATTGTTGTGGATTAGGCAGAAAGAGGGGTGGGTCATAAAGCCCAGTTACATTTCTTTATAAAAGCGCTGTATTTCTTCAAAATGATCTTTGTTTGCACTGTTTTTATAAGGACTGCTCAGCTTTGATAGTTATAACGATCAAAAGGTTATCATATACATCCAATCAATTTCGTCTTCATTTTTTCGTTGTTGCGACTTGCGTTAAAAATTGAAAAAAAAACCAACATGGTAACACTTCGTTGTAATTTTTGCATTTCTTATAAGACTCATTTCTTATTTATGTTGTTGTTGGGTTAAAGCTATTTTTCAGCACAAGACAGGCAATACATGGCGGCCAGTATTAATGGTGAAGGAAGAACCCGGAAGAAAAAAAAAAACACCGACACACGAGAAGCTACTAGCTACTGGCAAGCTATCTCACATATCCACATTGGCCAAATCTGAGACTCGAACCCACTCACACAGATGTGAGATGACAGTGATCTGTAACTGAGAGCGCTTTAGACCACTCGGCCTCAAGGGACCCCTCTTCTTTATCATTTGAAGCCAACATATATTTGGTTATAACTACAGAGTTCAGTAATCGTACCATGTCACAAAAATCAATGGTGTCCTAGGTGAAACAAATATGTACTTCTTTATCGCATTTTGCATTTTGCAACGCTTCCTTATCGACAAAGGTTCATCGGGGTCAATGAGATTCATGTGGAGTTTAAGATTGTGTTTTCCAAATAACGTAAAAATCATACAGTAGAAGAGGAAAAAAACAAACTGTAGTGTTGTAACTTAAGCGTTTGATAAGACAGGCCATTGAAATCTGTAAAATGCCCGATGCTGGGTTAAAACTGCTTGCCTCGACATCGGGAATTGTAGCGGTGCTAAGTCTCACTGCTCTTTTAACACCGTGTTGGGTTGTGGAACGGAATGAACAGCATGGTAAAACAACTTCTAAGTATATTGGTCTAATCTTCTTTGTAGATTGTAAGGAAGATGGTGTCTGCGACGTGAAACCTCGTACATCTGAATGGAGTAAAGAGAATACGCAAACCTACAGATGTAAGTATATATAGTAGTATCCATTATTTTTAACTCACATACACACAAACAATTATACAAAACAAGATACTTAGAAAGAGACACCACCTTTAATACACAAATACACCTTCTACCAAAATTAATCTGTATGTACATATACATACATTGAAACCACTATATATATATATATATATATATATATATATATATATATATATATATATATATATATATATATATATACGGACACAGAAGCAACTCTCTATGAAGAAACATAAACCACGCTCTATAGGTACACAAAGGAACATAATCTTCATCCATTCTTTTTTCTACGGAATCAAATGTATGGTCTTTTAATATATTGTATCACACTAACACACACCAGTTTCATAAACATAAACAAAAAATACACCCCACTTTGCATGGAGACAAACACCAAAACGTAACCAGTCCTCATACAGCAATACAAGGAAAGGGCCTGATGGATTATGTGCTAAAATTAATTTAGTGCCTGGACATTATTAACATACAACTACATGCAGCACGAGATATCCATAAATTGTTAGCTTTTATCGTATATTGTTTGATATAAAACAATGATATATCACACCGTCCATAACTTTTCAAGTCCTATCTGTCTCTTTAAAAACTCGTTCTTTAATGTAGACATCACATTCCGGAAATGTAATTCTTTTTGTTTATAAAATTGTTAATAAGACGTTCTTCCTGTGATGACAATAATTATAATACTTCTTTTTTAAAAATTTTATTTTTACAGATAACCTGTATGGATTTATAACATCATTGCTGATTCAGATCCTGTGGATTGTGTTTCCCGTGCTGTCTCTCGTGCTTCAAATACGGAGTCTGAACGTTCCGCAGAATCGAAACACGTATATCCCGCTATCTGCTATTTGCATCTCTATAATAGGTAAAATATTAATTGATATAATATTCTCTCAGGCAAATGTATTAAAGAAATTATGTTATCAGTGATGTTCCATTTCTTCCAACTGAGTTTCATGCAACGTTTTGTAGTGAGTGTAATGGAATAACATAATTATACAAATTCCATGTCTTTGTGTTCACATACTTTGATGTTGTAAAGAGCGATATGGAATCTGTAGTGAAAATTAAATGCCACTGACAACTTAAAAATATTCCATGTAGTGGTAAGGGGAAGTGGTTTTTGAATACATCTCGGAGAAATTGAACTTGATCTGTTTTTCTTTATGTAATGTTTGCAGATAAAATGGGTTGCAATTATACCAGAACAATTTTGTGAGTAGTTCCTTAAAATGGTGGATAGGCCTGTATTGGCTTACCATAAGCAGCATGTCAGATGAAGACAAAACACAGCTCGCCATGTATTTCGGTAATAATAATAACGATGAATAGTATGATGACCCCCAAAACGAACAATCTGTTATATTTTCATCTTCTCTACTCACGTGTCTTTCTGCATCAGCTGTACTACAATCTATCTATTCCACCTCAATTGGAAATTGGGTTTTCTATATTTTATTAATTAATGAATCCGGAATTTAAATATTTACTCTAACGGATGGACTGAATGCCAAATGTACTTAAACGTAAGACTTTGGTCTAATATTACCTGTTGTTTTGACTACCAGTCTCGTTAAGCTGTCTCCTTTTTTCTCCTTTATAAAGCCCCTCGTGTCGTTGACTACATTGTACAATACTAATTTACCAAGTTTTCAAATGTCACGCGAAACAATATAAATAAATATTTATCACAAATACGCTATTAATCACTAAATCACCACTATTACGTACCTAATTATACAATAAATGTCAACTCTCTCATTTACGTGGCCTATTCCACACACACCGTATAATCTACTGTAGAACAGCATTTGGGTATATACATATATACCTCATATTCACGATTATTAGGCATTATCCGCTATACTTAGTGAAACATCAGTGACGATAGTAACATCCAACAGAACTGAACCAACTACCTTCTCCCAGCGTATGTAACTGATATATTTCTTATCTGATCAGTTTGTAAATTTGTTGATTGTTTTTTTCCAAAATTTTTGTAAATTTGTTGATTGTCTTTTTCCAAAATTTTGAATCACATTATTGCTTTGCATTAAGGGCCTTCTGACACACTAGCACACATTTATACGAGAACTACAAGCATATCAATCTGAGAGAACTGTTGTGGATTACAAAGTGGACTAGAGTGTACAGACAAAATGTAAACAGAAAAACTAAGTTACGAACAGAATGCTTGCATTCAAGTTAATCGTGTCCTTTTATTGTTCTTTGTCGATCAGGCAGTAGGTATAATTGGGCCGATAAATCAGCACCTCGCCCATGATGACATTGATTGGAATTATATCGTTCATCATCCATTAGTATCGGAACAGATTTTGCCGGGTGGGGGTGATTTATCGAACTAGTGGTATATATCCATACATCTTAAAATCAGGCATAGTGCAAGATTACAAAGTATTCCAGACGATCACTTCATTACTCAACCGGGGCACCGAGTGGCTCTCCGTTACGGATCACTGCCATCTCACCTGTCTGCGTGGGTTCGAGTCTCAGATTTGGCCAATTTGGATATGTGAGAAAGCTGTCCAGTAGCTTTTTGTGAGTCGGTGGTTCTTTCCGGGGTTTTTCCCCGAGTTCTTTTTCCACCATTAATACTATCCGCCATGTATGCGCTGAAAAGTGGCGTTAACGCATACAGCAAAAACAGCAACATTACTCGACCAAACTATGTTGTGTTGACGTAACTTTTTCTTTCGTATGGTAAGAGTTTAGGCCATCCAATTTGGGCATCCATGTAGCTGAACGCTTTCCATCCAATCCGACTGTGACTATATGAGTCGCTCCCCCCCCCCTCTCTCTCTCTCTCTCTCTCTCTCTCTCTCTCTCTCTCTCTCTCTCTCTCTCTCATAATAATAATAATAATAATAATAATAATAATAATAATAATAATAATAATAATAATAATAATATAAAGTGCCGTAGGGAAATTAAATAGTAATTTAAGATGATAAATAAGATTATTTCATCATTTTCTGTCTGTGCTTAATAACGTTTCATATTGGCAGTTATGCCGCAGTGGATAACAATCGGCGCTGGGGTGAATGGATATCTGAACGAAAGATCCCACACAGACACAAAGTCCGACATTCCATGGAGTGTAATTTTGCAAGCTGTTGCTGCCTTGTTATCCACCCTGTCCGCCATAATCCAGACAGGCATTTTTGTCCGAACGCAAAGAAAGGAAACAAAGATACTAGTTCAGCAGCGAACATCAAAGCCGTGAATAATATTTAATAAAACGAGTGGGGTTTGATACCATGCTTAATATGTAAATGCAAATGATTTTCCACAAAAGACTATCTGCTGTTGGTTGTTTGGCAAATTTCTTCAAACCCTAAATAAATAAATAATACCCGAACTATCGAGTATTGGGTGAAATTGCCGTTATTTATTTGCCCAGTTATTTATTTGCCCAGGTGTTCATTTTGTTGATTGAGAATCTTTTCATTGTAAAGTAATGAAAGCCTCAAATATATAAACCGAGAAATAAGGACAAATTAATTTAAAACAGGACTGTTTGTATGTCGATAGAAATACGCAAGGTTTATTATTTTTAATTTTAGCTTTTGGCTGAGTAGAACCGGGCGTTGGTGTCAGTTTCCGTACTATAAAAGCATACGTGTATGTCCATTCTCACTGCATTGACTCTCTCTAGAGTTCCTTGGCATAACCTTGGCCTAGGTTTCTTAGCACCAATCATATGGTAGCTTTTTACATACCTGCATATTAGTGTAATTAC
Source organism: Unio pictorum (assembly GCA_030141615.1). Classification (NCBI taxonomy): domain Eukaryota; kingdom Metazoa; phylum Mollusca; class Bivalvia; order Unionida; family Unionidae; genus Unio; species Unio pictorum. Next base: position 7,193,297 of record JARLTB010000023.1, on the reverse strand, counting down.
TGGTTAAGTATTTTGCGACTAGGTCAAGACTACATAGATGCAATAATAATAATAATAATAATAATAATAATAATAATAATAATAATAATAATAATAAATAATAATAATAATAATAATAATAATAATAATAATAATAATCGTTTCGTTAGGTATTTTAACGTATCTTTAAAAAATATTCAGTCATATCGCAATGATGTCTGCAGTGCGGCAGTTTATAGTGATGTCTAGCACTGGGACATCATGCCGCAGACATGTAGCATGATGTCCCACCCAGGCACATTATGCTGACACCAGGCCGACCAGTCCTAACACTAATCTCTAAATGATGAGCGCCAAGCGAATATGCTGTTAGTACCATTTTTGTAACTCTTTGGTGTTACTCGGCCGGTTTTTTTTAAAAAGATTCTTTTAATTTCATTATATCTATTGATAATGTAATACGTATCTTGGACTTAACCTTGTCCAAAGTCAAGTTCATTTTCTAATTGACCTGAATTTTGATTTCGAAAACATGTTTATCTTACTCTGAATCTAGAACTTTGGAAAAGTCTCATCAACTTTTGATATTATGATTTTAGTACTGGACTTCTAATTGTAACGATGATATTTAAACTAAAGATTTAATTCTTATGAATATGGCTTAACAAAATACTGCTTGCACATCACCACATCACGGGCCACCACTGGCATATCAACACTTACAGCGTTTTATTTAATTTAGATTTCCACTGAAATTTAGTCAGAATTTAGCGCTTGTGGGTAATTATGTGGCTAAATAGGGAATGAATGACACTCTGGGGAAGCAGCAGAGAGGGTGAACAGACTAAATCGAAACGTCACCCTTTTTAATTACCAAAGCTACTAATGGTGACTAACATAGAAGTCAGTTCAATGACTACACCTAGATTGACCCAAACAAACGTTGTAGTCGATCCTCTCTGTTGCTCTCTCCATGTGTTAAATTGTCAATCTGAGGATAATGTTACGTGCTTAGGCTCGAATAAGCAGCAACACAGAAAGAGTGAAAACTAACAGGCTTGTATAACTTGAACAATGAATTTATTAAGTATAATTATTTTCATAAAATAAATAAACTTACGGTTTTAGAGAATCAAATCCAACATTAATCCAATATAGAATTCTCAAAAATAATCCACTAATGGAATTGCAAGAGTCCTGATAAATAAATGTTCTAATAGTTCCAGGTTTGAATCTTGATGATGTAATCCAAAATGGCTGACAATATCACGTGATGCAGTTCTTGTTTTATAATCATCCAAATGAAATTATGAACACAGGTTCTTTTCCAAATAATTCCTCTTGCTACGACGAAATGACACAATGTGCAGTACAAGGTAATTAAAATTATAACTCAAACAGAAAAACACAACTATTAACTTTTAAAGCCCATATTCTACTAATGTTAGCTTCCAAAACACAGCTATATATATGTAATTCCCTCGTAAACAAAATAGAATCATGTGATTCTGGAAGGTCATAGAAAGAAGCTACCTTCACCAAGTCACGTAATAATAGAATGATCCAGAAGAAAAACCATCCCCAATAACTAAAAATATAAAGATGTCCTTGAAATTAACCAATTGTTTTAAAGGCCTGTTTATCAATCTGAAGCAAGGTCAGATAATGAGGTAATGAGGTCAACATCAGGTTTCCACCCGTAAAGTACATAGGTCATAGAGACTTTCTAGAATAATCTCCCAATTAATGAATTTAAAACCCAATATGACAAATTTGGATCTGAAAATTAAAAAAAAAAATTAAATCAAATATACGTAACAATAAAAAAAATCTTGTATATAAATCAAACAAAATGAATAATTTGGACAAACGATCAATCTGATATTTTTTTGAACTTTGAGTAATATTCTTCCTCGGTTGGAGGGGTTTCTTTTCTAGGTATCAAAACCCCTTTTTCGATTCTACGACGGTAATACGCCATCAAAGTTCTTATTTATTTCCACCACATTCATTACAAATCCGATATTGCCCTCGAACGCCAAAATTGCATCTAACACAATGTCGAGGACCAGCATGTGGTTGCTTTGATAGGATATATTTATATTTCTTGCAGTATTCTCCACGACATTTTTTATTACATTTATCTGTGCTTCCTTGACGCAGCCTTGTACAATTTTTCATATATCAAATAGTATCTATTTAATTTAGTTAGATGATTTCGTTATTTTGTCAATCTGACGCGGGTGCACCCTGTCTGCTACAAATTAGCCAAATATTTGATCGATACCTACACGATATCTTGTCCTGGGATCATGCAGATTTATTGTTATAAAACCATACGGTGTTGCCTGGGCACGTGAAAAGAAATTTCTGTATTTATTTATATCCATATCCCCGCTACACCAGGTCTGATGAATATTTCTTAGAGTGTGTGCATCAATTCCATTAAATACAACTAAAATATTACAATTATCTCTGATTACTTTCGGAATTTGTGTATACCGCTGAGTTACGTAAATAACATCAGTATTTTTATGTCTTCCTCGAGAAAATATTCTTGCCGGATTTGATTGTTTATCTAGCATTATGTCATCATACACAACTAAAGTATTAACGAATCCATCGAGATCATCGACAGATGGTGCTTCATCAATGTCGGTTATAAAATCAATAATATCATCACCGCTCAGCAATCGTGAGTTTTCATTCAACTCCTTAAGTACTTCGTAGCATCTCTGATCATCTACAGATGGTGTAACTAAATACAATTTATTCTATTTCAACCATCTCATTATCAAATTAAGTAATAATTGTGTTTTACCAGATCCAGACGGGCCTATTAGTATCATTCTGATCAAATTTGGTAACGCTGGATGATGTTTAACCTGTTCTCGATTTTGTGTCGCTGAAAAATCAATTACATCCATGGTATAATATTATATTATGGATTTATATTGTTTACGCTGTAAAGTTTAAACTCCAACTACTGATTTATCTACGGTTACAAAAAAAAAAAAGAATAGCATACAGTGTAAAATGTTCCGTATGTGGGAGAAAGAAATTTTCCTTTTCATCAAAAAAAGCCGGTTGTGATATTGCAACATTAATGTCAAAATTTCCAGGAACTCCGTGGGCTAAATATCTCGGAGAAAAATATCTCCCAGGATATAATTACTGCAGTCCTGGCACTCGACTTGATATCAGACTTGATGAACAAGATCAACCAAAATCCGGTGACTATTCCGTAAATGCAATCGATAAAGCGTGTCAAGTTCATGATGTAGCTTTTAAATGTAAAGATCTAGAACAATGACATATCGCAGATGTGAAATTGATTGATGCATTGAATTCCATAAAAATAAAATCTCAAGGAAGGTTTAGCCAATTTGTTAGTAAGATCTGGGATGAAAACCAAATTAGCAATAGGTGCTGGGTAATTAATTAAAATGGAAACAATTTATTATAGCCCAAGAGGATACTGGAAAGGTGGAGCAGCAATCGATAAACTCGCTAATGCAGCAAATGTCACACGTTTTACCGTCGCAGCGTGTTTAGCACGACAAGCAATATCGTAAATTTACCTACCTCTGCCTAAACGAATCGAGTACGCACATTTTGAATTTATTGTTCCTAATGAAGTTCATCAGGCTGATATTTTGTTTTTACCTCATGATCGTATGCGTAGAGTAACATTTAAATACGCATTAACCGTTGTTGATGTTGCAAGTAGATATAAAGAAGCAGAACCATTATCAACTAAAACAACTACTGAAGTTGCATCTGCTTTCGAACGAATTTATCGACGAGGACCCTTGCGATGGCCATAACTATTACAAGTTGATCCTGGGAAAGAATTTCTTGGTGCAGTATCATCATTAATGAAGCGACATAATGTTAAAATACGACGAGGACATACTGAAATTCATCGTGATCAAGCGATCGTAGAACGATTTAAAAGAACACTTGCTGAACGATTAGTTGGATATCAATACGCGAAGGAATTGATTCAGGATACAAAATCTCGTGAATGGGTTGCAAGATTATCAAGTGGGATAGTTGCATTAAACAATGAGGTTACTCGAACTACTACTATGAAACCTATTAATGCGATTACAAGGAAATATATACCAATACAGCATAATGTTTCACCGCAGCCAATATTAGGCAATGTCATCGTCAGGTATTTATACGAACGAGGTGAACTTGAAAGAGGAAAAAAAGAGCGACAGATCCTATTTGGAGTATTACTACATACAAGATATCCAGCGTGGTACGATCCACGGGTAGACCTGCAATCTACAGATTAGATTCAACTGCTCCACAACGTGGATTTACACGTGAACAATTACAGGTAATTCCCGAGGATACACAATTACCACAACATTCACTTAACTAGCACCTCTACGCCGATTAAATTCAAGACAAGTTAACATCACATTATCACTTGTATGACTAAGACTGTTATCTTTTCTATCTACGGTAAATTGTCTAGGATTTTTACTCGAGTATTGCCACAGCATTATACAATTACAGCTTGCACAGTGATTATCCTGTTGTTGTTTCAATGTTATGATAAATTGCACGTCAAGATCGAAGTCGCGTTTATTTTTTTTTATCACATTGTTTATAGCTATCTAATTTTTATCTTACAATATCATTGTCAACATTGCCAGTGGTTTCTGACGCATCCACGACAATGCTACGTAGCTGAGATATTTTCCTGACGCGAGACACCGCAATATAAACTAAATTCAACCACTCGATATGATCGTCCACAATCCAGACAACTGTCAAAATGTTCATATCTGAATTCTGAAATAGTTCAAATCGCACGTGTCGTCTTTCCTTATCCTCCAGGTCCATTGGGATAAATCGTTTAGTGTCTAGCTACGGGATCAAATATTGATGGTGCAGACGATGGTTTTAAAATCTGATTATTTATACGGTAAATATCTTTGATTGGAACATCTGCTAATTCAGAAAAATCGAGTATATATTCCTATTTTATTCTCCATTCACCCCATGGCGCATGATTGATGATATTTAGTTGGTCTAGTAATCTTGAATATTTTTACTGATATAAAACGAATCGGTAGTTACTCTGACAGCAAATTCAGGAATTTTGTTTATCATCGATAATAGATTAATCGAAACGTACGCGAGCATCGAAGATCTTAAATGGGTATACTGCGGTGATTCACCGCCAATATAACTCACAATTGTACCTAACTTAGTTCCATTCGATAAGAAAGCTATATCCCGAGTTCTAAATGTATTTCGTTTCGTAGTATCAGCGATTATAAAATTTAATTCAGCATCGTCCATGATCAATCTTGAACAATGTCATTTATGATCGTATGATCCTCCTTGGGTAAATTTACCTATTATTTTCCTGTCAAGATCTTTTGCAATTTTATTTTCAAAGTCGGTTTTATCAAGATTTTCTTCATCAGAATATTCCTTTTGTTGTGGTAACCAACTTCGGTCTGCATTCGGTATGATATAATCGCTTCACTGACAATCAACGACGTCAACATTAAACAATCAAGCATGTATCGTAACAGTACTATTGGAGCCCACTTCTTTTATGAAAAATATCTACCGAACCAAACATAACAAATAGGATGAAGATTTTCTGTAAACTCGAATGATTCGATACAAGCGAATCCAGTAATAACAAAATCAGGTAATAGTCCATTTATTGATACTCGCGTCATCTCGTGCGTCGGGTGACCGAATCTTTTAAAATACCCAGAACACTCTCCATATCTCAGAAAACTTCCTGGATAACATGCAACCATATCAACCGAGATAACATCTTTACGCGAGTATTCACGGTTCCACAGTCCACCGTGACCATATTCAACACAACTTAATATTATATCATCATCAAAATCAATCCGAGTTGGTTTCCAGGAATGTGTGTCTCTCTCTCTCTCTAGCAAAATGAGCTGCAACTGATGGAACAGTAAAACATTCACCGAGTAATTTTTCGTCAGGGGTATATTTTCTCAATTTTTCGTGGAGGGATTATGTTCGATAAATATCACCATTTGGTCTTACAAACTCATCGGATTCATTTTCAGAACTAAACAACCACACGGATACAGGATCATTTTTACTTATTTCGTTAATAAAGTCAAACATATCACCGTTATAGAATTTAACCGTCCTTTTGCGTGGAAATACTGTTACTGCATTAGTCCACGCAAACGCATTATGATCAACAATTTCGATTGATGCTCCTTTGATTTATATTTTGATTCGTATAAGATTTCTCCTGTTATCGTTTTTACTGTTATAGGAATTTTAATTTGTTTTCTGGTTCAGCAACATCTTTGATAGATGTACCGGTATCTTTTATTTTTTTCTGCTCACGAATTTATTATATTACGTCGGTTATCCGTTAACCCCTTCCCACGAGTCGATACGGTGAAATGTTCTGTTATTCGTTCGGCCACACAATTTATCTTCGAGAATTTTATCTGCTTCAGATTATCAGTGTTAGGTTTCTCAAGTGGATATATTCCATAGATAACCGCTGTTACAGGATAAGATCTTTCGTAATATTGTTTATCAATACCGGTCAACATCCCTGGTTTGGAACCTTTACTCAGTATGGCAGTGTTTCGTTATGAAGGACAGGATCACGTTTAGCACAAATAATCCAATTATTTCTATCTGATAGTACGATAAATTTGATTTTTAAAATATATTTTCTATCGTCAAGGTAGTTAATGATCATCGCTGCTCGTTTGTCGTTCATCGTAGCATCTATATTTTAGTGTCACTTATAATCTTAAACGTCAACCACATGAGATGCTTCATTTTTCTGAAATTCTTTCTTGGCGTCATGTATTTTATTAATCAAGATTTTATCTGTCGGATCTACCAGATCTCGCATCGGCACAGGGAATATTCTGTCAAGATTAAATTGCTTAATTTTGGAAAGCTCGATCTTGGATAAACTCACGAATTCCCCCATCATTATAATTAAAACAAGTATTTAAATTAAAAATATTACATATATATATTGATTAAAACAAGGACTCTCTGCAAGTGTTGATGATCAGCTCTGTTACTCCATGTAACAGATCTTGCGTAAACGAATTCTGCGGAATCCACTCGCAACGTGTCAGGACCTCAATATCGAAATTCAACAGAATTATGTACACACATCTCACCATGATTCGAATCAATGTGGGTGATCGTTTTACTCACCCCGGGTTTGATATCTGGGTGTGTGTGTGTACATAATTTGTAGAGAGGTCATCGTAATAAGTAATTCGTATGATATTAATGTTGTGTTTTTCATGTGCCCTTTAATCTGCTGGGATTCGGTGGTATCCTTGGTGTTCAAATGTTGTGCTGTCCTTTATTAAGATTATATGTTTCATGTGCTTTAAACCTGCTTGGACACGGTGGTGAACTAGGGGTTAAAGGTTGTACTGTCTTTAACATGCCTTAAACCTGCTAGGACACGGTGGTGAACTAAAGGATAAAGGTAAAAAAAATATTTGTTTTAAAATTTATATATATATATATATATATATATATATATATATATATATATATATATATATATATATATATATATATATATATATATATATATATATATATATATATATATATATATATATATATATATATATGAACATCGAAAGTATTAACGCTATCATATCTGCAGTAAAAAAAATTAAAAAATGAAAATATAAATATACAACTCGATCCAAAAAAAAATAATTTGTTATTTCGAGTCAATCCAACAACGAAATCTTGAAGGTGGTTATACACTTTCAACGGAGTATAGGCTGATAAAGAACATACAGTATATAACGTTCCAGTCCTTATCAATGGTAATAGATACAGATGTAGATAAGTTCGTACCACTTTCTATCGCAGTAGAAAATATTAAATTAAAACTGTCTCGTGAATATGAAACGAACAAAATTATCAACACATGCGTGAGACAAATAAAAAAGATTATAAATGAAAACGTTGTTACCGATGGCAGCTTGAATTAATTCCTCTACAGTTCTGTTGTATTATTCTGTTATAATATTTTTTTAATTTTGTTATAATATTTTTTTTCTGCTATAAGATCTTTTTGTATTCTGTTATAATATCTTTTTTTCTGTTATAATATTTTTTTCAGATTTGTAAATTTTGATGAAATTTCATCCTTTTTTTACCCATTTTAGTCGAAATATAGAAAAATCTATCAAAATTGTAATATTTGTAGGGCAAAACCCCGAGCGAATCTCTAAATGATTTATCGATAAAACGTTGAATTTGCCATGTTTTGCTCATAAATCAACTAAAATCGGAAATATTTTTACGAAAATATACAAAAAACAGACCAAAAAAGATTAAAATAATGATTTGCCGATCAATCATTTAAAGAATTGCTGGGGTTTTTACCTACAAAAATAAAAAATCTGACAGATTTTTACGATAAAATTGACTAAAATGGATAAGGAAAAAGATGAAATTTCATCAAATCTGTAAAGAAATATTCTGTTTTACTGAAATCAGATTTTTATTTAGAACTATATAATATTTTTTTAAGTTCATCAAGTTTAATGAAGGAATGCGCGTAGTTTATAATCTGATCTCAGTCACACGTGATCATAGAAATATGTTCTCGCCGCAATCTATCTAACTGTTCTTGCGTCAGTAAAAAATCTTCGTCACCGAACTCATCAATGACTATATCAACGATGTTGAATGAATACTGTGTAAATATTAATTTGATTGCATTTCCAAGTGCTTCCTTGTCGTGTATAAAAACCTTTACGTGCTGTTACATTTGCAATATTTATCCGATTAATTCGTGAATCAAGATTAAAAAATCGTTTACGATAAAAATCTTAAGATTTCACATTGAAATTTATCAGTAAAACCTCGCCACGTAAATCATTATAGTGTCCACTCTGGTCGGTGAGTTTAAAATTAATTCTTGACAAGTATTGATTATGCGTGCGTAGATAAATATGGATTGATTGGTTCTTGCACAATTAAAGATCCAGGAGGAACTATTGGAGTAAATGTGTAAAGAACGTACCCTTGTTGAGCTTGATTTGATATCCCAAGATCTGTTTGATAACCACCATCGATTAGAACACATACAAGATCGACTGCATTCGTTGAAGTTATATTTACAATATCTGGTGAAATATGTCTTTCTGCAGCATCTGGATTATTGTTAAATCTGAGAACATCATCAGGATGTGGTGGAGTTTCAGGCCATCCTAGAGCAGTTTCTATCGATGATCGATAAATATCTACGACGTAATCGGGAGAATTTACTTCAATCACAGATGATAATGTTGGTTAGTGAACAGTAATAGTTATTTTTTATTCTTTTTTTGTTGTTGATTTTATTCTGCGCTGGAATTCATCGTTGATTTGTTCAATCTGATAGCTACCTGTGGGGATATAAACAACAAAGAAATCTGGGATTCCATCTGGTTTATTTTTGTTTGCAAGTACAAGCGAATTATTTGGAGGTAATACCAAATGGTTCAGATCTGATATTTGGCCAACTATGATATACTCGCAGTTGTGCAAGTGCAATCTCCCTTGCTGAAATTGCAGTTGGAAAATTAATACTGAATTCAGGATTCGTTGTGCTCACTGATATCATAGTTGTTTTCACCGGTGTTGTGTATGTGGCAATCTGTTGCAATAGTTCTTGTGCTGACATTTATCTATTTATCTGTAACTTTAATGGGTGTAGATTCTATCACAGTCATTGCTTCGGAGAATATTTTAGTCATTAATGTGAACTCAGAATCGGATATTGAAGCATCATTGAGGTTTTCAGATATTAACTGAGATAGTTTAGAATACGCCGCCGTTGACGCGTGTAACGTGACAGCATAATTGGATAATTTTTCATTCGTGCACGTCGATATGTTTTTTTGCAATTATATTAAAAACTGCAGCGATATCAGTGCAACACAGATCGTTATGACCGCATGTGATGTCATTGTTACCGCGGACAATAAAAGACCGGCTCCAGCAACAACCGCGGAGACTGAGTATACAATTATGTCAATGAAAATTACACGTCTGTGATATTTTTTACTTTTATCGTGTAAGTATCAAAGATATATTTTAATTTATCTTGCCACTGACGCGCTTGATTGTATCTGTTGTCCATATTATTTACGCTGTAATCAATTGAGGTGTTTCGGCAACAAATTCTAGACACCACCATATCGTTGCTGCAGTTAAATTTTGTCGGATGCAACCAGAATAAATGTTTCCTCGTTTCCACGGTTTAATATAACATATACGGTTCTAGAAAACTTGTCTGTTGAGTGACGCCATGGATACGTGGTAAATATCTCGAATTTTGCACTACTAAACACAGAAAATCTGTTCACGCCAGTAACTTCCGCGGTATTATTTTGTTGAGACCATGTTGTTGATCCTGATGATATTGTGTATACGACGTTGTTAATCCGCCTATGCAGAATTTTACCCTGATATTTTTCAAGGAGATCAATTTTATTAATAATATCACGAGCATCACTTACAATATCTTCCTGTGTTTTCTTAATCGTATCGATTGATGTTTTAATATCAGAAAGTTTCGTATCAACGATTAATGGTTTTCCGAAAAATCCATCTGCAATTTCATCGATTTTTCCGAAATTTCTACGGAGATTTGTGAACGCACCTACGTGAACGTCATACTCAGCTCTCAACGTAGATAATTTTCCGTCTACGGTATTGTGATCGTTTATGTGAAGTTCGTATTCGGATTTTAACGTGGATAATGTACCACTAATGGCATCATGTTCGGTTTTTAACGTAGATAATTTACCATCAACAGTGTCAACGTATCTTTTTGTTGCCGCATCTTCATCTGATGTTGGATCTCTTAGGACGGTTATTTTATTTCCGTTCATGGATAGTTCTCCTGTTAATACACCACCTGACGTTGATAATCGTTTTTGAACATTTTATATAAACTCGCTTCTGATTTATTCTATCGATTTACCTGAATCTCGTATTTTTCCGCTGTCGGTAAATACCGGAATATTATCCATAGCAGCTCCAAGAACCCTACGAACTATATCATTTAACTTAATATTACTTGTTTTCAAAACACCGTGTTTGTCCTGAAAAATAACAACTTCATCTCGGTCAACCCCAGCTAGGTTCATAATATCAGCAAGGTCATCTTTAGTTGCATATTTTGATGCGTCGAAATCTTTATCGGTTCCTTTCTCGGTTTTTCTCATCAAAGACCTTCCGTAAATATCAACCATTATATATATGTACAATTTTAAATACCTGTCCAACGATTACTGGTGTATTCGTGTACAACTTTATGAGGTGGTTTAGTTGATTTTGATATCGCATCAAGTACGGCGATTGATTGACGACCACATATCGGTGGGTCTGTCATTGTCTGTGTCGGTAACGTTAAATACCAAGTTCTGGCAGGTAATTGATTAATATAATTTAAAAACTCAACTGGTGGTGATATTTCGTACGAATCAAAATCAACAATTCCGCGTGGATCAATCGCATATGCAACCCAGTGAGTTCCTGGACCGGAATTCGAATCGAGATTGATGATACCGGTTTCAACGTGATGTGGTTGTTTCGGTAATTGATCGCGCATAAACACTCCTCTAAAATTTTTTATTTTTAATTTTTAAGCAGCATTTATCAGATCAAAATTTGACATTGGTATTATATTCCTGGAAGTCTCAGTCCTTTTCCTAGATAAGTTCCCGGAAGTCTGAGACCGCGTCCCTTTTTGTATACCCTTTTCCTGTTGTTTTCTTTAAGCCATTCCAGCATCGGTTCTAACAGCACCTAACGCAGCCGCTTTTTGCAACTGCAGGTGCGGCCGCAGCAATTAATGCTAGTATTGCTGCAAGAAGTGGAAATATACCTCCTGATTTAATGATATTTTTGATGGCACTTGGAGAAAATTCAAGTTGAACTCCAGTTTTTGGTACCAGAGCTTTATTGAAACCTTTAAGCTCATTACCAGTTAACGATAATTTATTTGGACCACTACTCATTTGTTTTTTCTTTAATGTTATTTTTGCCCAAAAATTGATTTGCGTTTTTGATTGTAATTTTTTTTTTATCTGACCTTGAGTAAGAGTTGCGTTAACATGGCTATGCGACATTTTTATATTTACTTGATTGATTTTAATTACATGTTCTCTACGGGTGCATCAACGACTCGCATTCGTCCACCATCACCCGAGAGTAATACTGCTCTGTCGCTAAGTGTAACAACGATCGCTTTGAAACCAGCAGGAACAACAGGTGGACCTACAGCACCAGGAGGAAAATAACCTACTTCAGCTCGAAAATATATATCAACAACAGATTGTCTAAATAAATCTAAATGTTCCAGTGAAAACTAATAAATCGGATATAATGTTGCGAAATCTTTTTGTGATATTTGCAAACCGGTATCTACATTTGGATTGCGTTCTATAAATGACATTAAACGATGATATGCACGTGCAACTTTATTACGTTCAAAATTCAAAGTAACTTCCTCGGCAGGTTCTTGATGTCCATTTATTCTCAAACTAACCTCGGTAACATTAAGTGTGTCAAATACCATCTGATTTTTTTCCTGATTATTTACTCGTACATTTGCTTGAAATGCGATAAAAAAAAATATCTCGTGGTGCTGAAACCCCTTGTTGTGCTGCTATATGCCATGTAAATAAACCAGCAGCATTACCTTGATTACTATCTGTAGTCATTGTTTTCCATGATAGCAGTGATTTACCACTTTGATTCATGAAAGAAAGCAATTTATTTTCTTCTTCAAAAGATGGAACCATTACTGGCATCCACAATGATAATTTTGTTATTACTACTTTAGCAGCATCACCTCCGGCTCGCCAGATTGCATCATTGTCGGATTCTTTTCTGTTAAGTACTACAGCGTGTTCAGCACCGAACATAACCTTCCTAACATCTCTGCAAAATCCAAAAATATGAGATAATGGAATCGCACATGAAAACATCTCGTTTCCGTTTAACATTGATCTACGTGCTGCGAATCCGAGATTTAAATTTTCATTCATTGACGCAACTTCAGTTCCAGCTGCATTCATCGTTATATTTCTGTTTTCTGGATGATCATTTGTATCCTTTGTAAACATCATTGATGGTCCGGCTGATCTTGAATAGTCATCGGAGTATCTAGCTAGACCAAGTATCGTCGTAGCAATATCAACATTTTCCAGGCATGATTCGATGTGTTTTCCATCAATCATATAGGCAGCACTGCTGAATAACGCCATGATACCATTATTGATTAAACCATCCCTGTCACCGATTCCATAATCTGTATCATCTGCTTTTATATGTCGACTTTCGACTTCGATAAATGCTTCAGCTGGTAAGAAATACCGACTTGTATCTTGAACTCGTAATTCGATTCTTCCACGTTGATTTGGTTGTACTGCATCGTAAGAATAATATTGATAATCGCGCAGGGAATCATTTTTACGAACTGGTTCACCCATATCCAACTATGTATCAATTTCATGCTTAAACATTTTATTGTAATTACTATGATCTAAATTGTAATTAATTACGGAGACCACTTCCTGATATCAGACTAGCGGTTATGTTATCTTCTTTTTCTTTCAACGATGCATCAGCCAGATCCATTAATTTTTGGGTTGCAGCCTGATTTATTATTTTACTTTCATTTGCAGGAATAACTTCAGTAGATGGTAATTTCAGTTGTTTTTTCCGTCGTAATAACCGTAAAATTCTGTCCTTGACCGCCGAAAACTCTTTACCGGCAAGATCACCGATTGATCTATGAGCTTTGACGCGAATAACATCGATAGCTTTCATTGATAATTGCTTTGCAATTGGCATTGCTTATGGGGCTATCCTGGTAAATAAACCCCGAACAACATCATCAAGTCCATCTTTAGGTTATTTCATAAACTGTTAATCGTGAATTTACTACTGAGCATTCTTGGTCTACGATACGTATTGTGCACGATCATTTTAGTTAATCATTAACCATGATCTAAATTATGTGTCAAGGGATTTAGTCATCTGTAATTTCATCGATAAATTCCCGATAGGTATCGATGCTCATGATACCACCGGTAAATAATCGTCGACAGATATCAGAGATTTCGTTGATAATTTCATGAGAAGTATTTCCAGCGCGTTTTCCTCCTATGAGAATTTCTAGTTTGTCCACGTCAGCGATGACGCTGTCAGGGCAGGTGATAAGATTATTTCCTAGACTACTTCCTGTAGTAGCGCCAAAAGAATCATCACCAGGATCTTTTTTCTTTTTGCTTGGAGAAAGTAAACTACCCAACCATCTAGTCTTTCCTTGAATCTTTTCTTTTATTGATCTCTTGTTTTCTTCTTCTGTCTGTTCCATTTTTACTTCTTCTGTCTGTTTCTTTTTTTTCCTTTTCTCTTTTTTTTCAAGGTTTTTCAGATTGATGTGGAGAAAATTGTTGTTGTTCGAATTGCTGCAGAGGTGGAGGAAGCTGATACTAAGGAGGTTGTTGTTCTATTTGTTGCAAAGGTGGAGGTAGTTGATACTGGGGTTGTTGTTGTTCTATTTGCTGTTGAGTTTCTTTTAAAAATTTATTTATATCGTTAATATAATCATTATATACTGGGTCATCACTTCTAGCCTTAATTTTATTGTAGTACACACGATATAGCCATTTAAAATAGCTATCAGCATTTATGTTAACATACTCGGGTTTTAAAATTTCAGACATTCGAGAAAAACTATTATATGCAGCACGAGAAAAATCCTTCTTTTTAATATTTCTTTAAAATATTCAATAACACCTTCCTTAAATTTACTAATCAATTTAACATTTTCTCTTTTTGCTTTTGGTTGAGATGCAAGTTTTTCTTTCACATCAGCTATTTCAGTGTAAATTTTATCAATATCTTGCTTAGGTTGTGCGGCAGCTATTCTAGCTGGAAGATCTTGTAAAATCTCTTGCGTTGCCCTAGCGGTTCCTTGTATTGTCCCAAGAAGAGGTTTCTCTTTTTCTGGATCAGTGATATCTCCCCAAACAACTTTCTCAGTTGTTGCAGTAATAGGTTTAAATAATCTTTCTGTACCTTCTACGTAATCAACTTGTGACTCCTGGCGTTCTTGAAGTTTTCTTCGAAGCGAATCTCTCAAAGGAATATATTTTTTGATTGCTTCCTGACGTTTTCGAGCTAATTTAGTAGTATATGCTTCTCCGATATTTGACATATTTTATTGATATATATAATGATTCAATTACATGTATCGATAAAATATTTGACTAATTTGTAGCAGCACCGAGGAAGAATATTACTCAAAGTTCAAAAAAGTTTCAGATTGATCGTTTGTCTAAATTATTCATTTGTTTAATTATATACAAGATTTTTTTATCCTCAGATTGACAATCTTTGGGACAAAGGGGTTTAAAAAGACAAGAGGATTTTTACGAAAAAAAATAATTTACGGGGACAAGCAAAACATAAACAAACATTGACTAAACACCAAGATAACATTGGGGAAGAGTAATAATGAATGGCCCTTTTGGGGTTCTTTTCTTGTGGGAAAATCCTATGAAAAAACATGGTATTATATTTCTAGCTACAACTTGGGAAAAATCCTAAAGAAGAACCAATATATATATATATATATATATATATATATATATATATATATATATATATATATGGGAATGGTAATGGTTTAAGTTCGAATTGCCAAATTAGACACACACGCTATCTTTTGTTAGATCAGAGTGTAGGCGAAGAAGATGAAACCCAACAAAATACTCTCACACACATTATATACCATCCAACACCCTATAATTAATTTTTGCAAACCTGCTGTCCATCACACTAGAAAATACTACGCATCACACCATCTATACCAACCAACACCCCATACACAATATCCAATAATGTCTGGCGTAATTTTCAAATTCTGAAGAAAAAGCAAATTCAAAACCCTCAAACATACTCTCCATCACACCAAAACCTACTACACCTATACCAGCTAACACCCCATAAATACACTAGTGAAAGCTCCTTCTTGTTAGCTTTGAAGGTAAACTAAGGTGTTGAAATCTCACAAACATACTATCCAGCACACCATCTATACAATCGAATACCTATACACGCATTCCAAAACTCATTGTATAGTCCTTTAAATTCCACACCTGCTATCAGAAGATAGGGATAATGTGTAAATAATGAAGATGAAACCGCACAAAGATAGTATCCGAACATACATATGTCACCCAAGTATCTAAACGCTCACACCAGCAATCACAAAATAGGGATATTGTCTAGAGGAAGGAGATAAAATCTTAAAAACGTACTATCCTCCACACTAACTATAGCTTCCAAAAAAAACATATACACAATTCAAAACGCCTTGTGTTATCATAGAGTTTAAAAAAAGGAAATGAAATCTCACAAATATATTATTCACACATCAACTACCAACACACTATCCAAATCACTGTATGTAGCCTCCATATACCAAATATTAGACCAAACTACCAAATATTAGACCAAACGGGCAATATTTCTAAACAACTACAAAAGTAAAAGTGACAGAGAGTAGGTGTCATCTTTGCCGAGCAGTGTCGTTTTCTGGAGTGCGCACGCAACCTTAATCAGTCAGACCAAAGTACAAGACAGAGCATTTTGAAGCTTACTGGATGTATCTAAACAATGTTACAGGTCAGTATTGAGCATGCCAAGAAAAAATGGTACAGGACACAATACATGACTTAAAATTCACCCTCTAGCCTGTCTCCACCGCAATGGTAAAAAGCCGCCAGTGCATAGTCATTATTTTTCCGTTTTACACCAAAATCCATAGAATAATCAACCCTGAGCTAACACAGGGTGTTTTGGATACCCTGTGTAAGGGGCATAGCATGGTATAGGTGAATTTTTTATATTATGTTTAAGATTTATTCTCCATCTCTTCCGTTCTAAGCTAACATAAATTGTTTTGGATAGTGTATACGGGGTGTTGGATGGTATATAAGGTGTGTGATTTCGTTGGATTGCATCTTCTTCGCTTATACTTAAAGGACACTAGAAATAAAACTTCTCTCTTTAAGTATGTAATTCTCAACAAATTCTATGGTCGGCGTATAACAATGATATTGAGATGAAGATACTACGATTCAGAAAATAGTCGAGTTTTTGATGAGACAACAGATCGCGTGGTTCCGTGATATACCAACCAATCAAAGGAATACAAACAAAATCAAGGTAAGCAACAGGAATCAAGCCGTACCAATTTGAAACACGTATTAATGCCTCGTCCACTGTTAACATGCACAATGATGCGAGTTATATGCAGTCTCAATCTTACGCGATAATCAAGAAGATTACTCTGACAGAGTTGGAGGGAGAATGGCAAATATCAGTCTGTTTTTAGCTCTGCCATCATCATACTATGCATGCATACTTATCATCTAACAATAGTAGAATTATGCATGAATGTGAATCTTCTAATAATAATAGTACCTTTATTCGTGAAGTCTTATTGCATAAAAATAGCACCACTATGAATATATATTTATCTTCTTATAATCATTATAAAGGAATACTTATCTTTAAATAATATTATCATTATACGTGTATAAATATTGTCTAATAAAATTACCAGTGTACATGTCCTCTAATAATAGTACCATTATACATATATGCTTATTGCCTAAGAAAAGCCCCATTATACATGCATACTTATTATCTAATAAAATTACCATTATACATTTATACATATTATCTAATAATAGTATCATTATGCATAAACAATTATTGCCCAACAAAAGCCGCATTATGCATGTTCACTTATTGTCTAATAATGACCGTACCCTTATGCATATATAATTATTATCTAATAATAGTATCATAAAGCCATATTTTTGCGCCTATCTACCCTTTTGTCCCTATAAATATTTCATATAGCATTTTCCATACCTACCTAGAGTAGCGCGTATTAAGGTCAAATCGTACCCTGTTAATAATTCAATGCCCGACTGAGGTCAGCCACGTCACGCTACGGTTTCATATTTTTGCATAGGGTTAGAATTGTAAAGAAAAACATTTTCCCTGGTTTCCTCACCGGTTATAATAGCTCATTAAAAAAAAAAGTATATCTTAAATATTGTTCAAAGAGCCTTTAATTCCCTTTTAGGTGTATGATTGATGGGTGTAATACGGGTTATATAGTACACAGCTTGGCCTTACTCCGTATGTGCACCTTTCACAAATCTATTAGCTCCACTTTATCATTTTCACTTCCTCAACGTCAGAGGCAAATTGAAAGAAAGACCCGATAACTCTTTTTAAATTATATATATATATATATATATATATATATATATATATATATATATATATATATATATATATATATATATATATATATATATATATATATATATGGTAATTCATTCATTCAGAAGCTGGTATTTAGTCTAGCAAAATTTATTTTCCTTTTTCTAATAGCTACTAAGGAGAGTTTACTTTAGACAATTCATGCTGAATTTTGGAGCACAAGAGAGCAGTCATTTTAGTTACGAGTGTGCTTAGATATTTACAACTTCCAAAAGTACAATATTCAAGAGTAATGTCAGGCACATTATATCAAAATAGCATATATGTATGCCAACATTCTCCTCGCTTGCAATTGCGTTCTTTCTCGGTAGTACCAAATATAATCGGGGGCCCCGAGTGGCCGAGTGGTGTAAAGAGCTCTCCGTTACGGATGACTGCCATCTCACCTCCGTCTGAGTGGGTTCGAGTCTCAGATTCGGCCAATGTGGGTATGTGAGAAAGCTTGCCAGTAGTTTCTCGTGGGTCGGTGGTTCTTTACGGGGGTTTTCCCAGGGTTCTTCCTCCACCATTAATACTGGCCGCCATGTATAGCCCATCGTATGCTGAAAAATGGCGTTAAACCCTAAAACAACAACGCTTTTTAAAATTGTGTCGAGAAAGAAAAAGCGTGCATTTAGTAAAAAAAATAAATAAGGCTAGCGTGAATATTGGTGATCAGCTGGGGAGTTGGAATATATGTAACAGTGAAAAAAGGCATAAGACAGACTAAGCTCTGCGGATTTCCATATTAACTGATAAGCACCATGGACTTGCAAAAAATAAGTTATGTCAGTTATGTCTTTGAAGAAAAATATATTCGTAAATGTTAGGCCGAGTACTGCATCATATCGAACACAAAATGAGAATAGCATAAGAATCACCTAAACTATCTTACATAGCATGGTGACGCCATCGAATTTTTGTGTTCCAGCTTTGAATCAAACTGGTTCGCCCACGGATGTCACCGATTACATCGGATTCATTCGTACGCACGTGAAAAAGAGCGGGGTTTCTCAGCTCTAGAGAGAATTCCCATAATGTGATGTAATGTCTATTTTATCTAGTTTTAATGACACCCAGCTATATATAGGACCAATGTATTTCAAGATTCAGTATAATTCAGATGATCTGGCATGTACGTTTTGCACGTAGTAACTGCACGGGGTGGGGAGTGGCTTTTAACTTGAGTGGAAAAATGGACAAGGATGCGCTCATTTGTAGGGTCGCGTAGACGAAGTTAGGCAAGTATAAACATTTACATTTACTTTTCCCATAAAATACATTATCTAACGTTTGGAAAATATGTAATATGTTGTCACGGAATTGTATAAAACCCTTTTTAAAAATTTATTTATTAAATTCGTGTACTAGAGTTTCGTTTTTTGCGTACAACGATTCCCGAGAGTGAATAATGTATATTGCATCGTATTTCAAAATAGAGTGTTCGGTTAATCCATGCCGTACGTGCGAAGTGCTTTGGATGGGATTAACCGAATGACTTCAATGCACAGGAAATATCTGTATAAATACCTCACCGCATGTAAAGCTCTTTACATTACAGCACGTCTTGTCAGTCGGAGAATTTGACTACGGACAAATGGGATGGATATGCGAATGATCTAGACCCTTTGCTAGCACTAGAATTGAAATCCCTAAATATTTGGAACAAATTTCATATGGAGAAAAGGATGAACATGCGACTATTCTCAAATATATGAATGTAACTTTTGTATAATGAAACCTTGTCAGACCTTTGATATAGTTCGTGGAAATTCGCGTATTTCGCTTAACGTCTTGAGGAACTGGATTTTTGATGGCTGAAATAGAGATGGATATGCGAGTGATCCAGACCTTTTGCTGGCATTACGCCTGAAATCTCTATGGATTAGAAACAAATATTATGTGGAACTTGGATGAATATGCGACTATTCTCCAATTTGCGATATCTCTTGTCGGATATCTCTATAGACAATAATAGAACTTATGTGAACTTAAAAAAGACCTGAACATAATTATCAATGGAGAATTTTAATGAATGATTATACGACTTAAAATTACGTCTACAAAAATCTACTATATACTGCGCTGAACTTATCAGACAAAAAGCATGCAGCAGGAAATATTATGAGCATCTCCTACTGGTTTGTCGGTGCACATGCATTAACCATTTGACTTTGACTTGAACTTAATGCTAAGCAAAACTATAATATTACCAGTGTTATAACTTGAATTGAATTATGATATACAAAACTTAATACTGCTTCCATACAATTATCGAATTAAGATATACTTGATTAAATTGGGAAACCTTAAGCTATCAACAACCATCTACATAACAAATACTGACATACACTAAACTGCTTCTATAAAAAAATGTATTTATAATATAATACAAATTGGAAATGAAATTTGACCAATACAAAGCCAGTCCAGCCAAAAATACAAAGGGTAACGTACAACACAATATAGCATTTACCTGACACAATAGATCCAATGGCCTGGATCACATATTTAAATAACTCCCAAGACCAGACAGGGTTGAGGCGTAGCGATATACTACTTAGGTGGTGTAAACTAACTATATCAAAATCTTTTTAAAAAATGACATTTTAATCGACTAAAATCAAACGCACATACTAGGGGGAAAACAGAAACACAAAATGTATTAACTTTCGATACCAGGTAAAATGATGTTAATCTGAGACGGACCGCACCAATAAACTATAAAGACTCGCACATCTCCAGCTGTTGAGGTAGGTAATTTTAAATAATTTCTTGTATATAATATAACACTATTTTACTACCACGTCAATTTCTGCATGATTTGTAGCATTGGTTTACACAGAATAATGCACTCGTTTATATTCTTGTTTAAGATTTAGCGAAGGATTTTGTATTAGTAATATAAGGCTACAATTTTAAGAAATGTTTAGTATACAGTAGAATACTAATCGTGTAGGGTTAGGTCTATTTCTGAACTGGTTTTATAATTATTGTGCCGGAAATATTATCTGTATAACATACCATGTATAACATTATTATGCCCGTGTCATATATATATATATATATATATATATATATATATATATATATATATATATATATATATATATATATATATATATATATATATAGTACACGGTACTGGATGTTTTCCGCTTTCCAGTATCTGGAGTGTTTGGTGTTGTCCAGAGTGACTAGAGGGACCCAAACGTTCCAAGTATCAGAAGGATCGAGGTCTACATTGTGGAAGCTGTAAAGCCACCCACAGGAATTATTCGTAGCAGCTGTAAAGTTAAACGTTAGCAGCCGTGGAGCTTTAATAGTAGTCTAACAACGGACAAATACAACCCATATTATCTGACTGGTACTCCTGCCGTTAAGAAAGTCAATGTTTGCCACTTATCAGAAAATGTATTCGTTTGGTCAGCATCAAAATCACTACAATCAGACAAGGGGTTTGATAGGATATCTGTGGGGCTTACATGAACATGTCATTATGTTGATGAACTGATTGCACATGTTCTTATTATATGCCATGTTCAACAGTCACAAAAACCTACGCCTGGACAGCCTGTTTCTCTGACGAACTGACTGATCCAGACCGGATAAACACAACACAATCTTCTTATTAAAACAGTCAATATTTGCCGTTCAGTTAGTTCAATTTTCAGTAGGGTGTACTGCAACTATTTGCTTAGAAAATACATATGTTAAGGTTCAGAAGCATAATCTGATGCAATGATGGCAAAAGTATGTTCTGCTAAAGTGCTTGTAACGTACTCAGAACTTCATGACATCCATTTAGTTCTAAACTACATGGAGGTCAATGGCTGTATCTCTTAATGACATTTTTGTTGTTGCTAATTTCAAAAAGCAGTAACAATCATCTCTCCTAATAAGCAATACTCAAATGGACAAATGTTGTCCAATAAATAATACAACCCTTCCTGCATTTTTGGCATGACCGAAAATTTCAAGATTCTTTTTTTTAATTATATATACACACACACACACACACAGCTCCTGTCATATCAAATACTTCTAAAAATGCCACAAACAGCTGCCTCGCCAGGCGTTCAGCATTAAGAGGTTAGTGTTAGGACTGGTCAGTCTGGTGTCAGGATAATGTGACTGGATGGGACATGATGCTATTATCTGGCACGATAACCCAGTACTTAACATCACTATAAACTGCCGCTCTGCAGATATCATAGCGATATGACTAAAAATATTTAAAGCTACGTTTAAAAGAAACTGCCACTCTGCAGATATCGTAGCGATATGACTGAAAATGTTTAACGCTACGTTAAAAATTAAAATATCACACACCCTCACATCTGTGTTGCTTGAACTTTTATCTTGTATCTTCATTGTGTTTTCATTTGTTGGTGGACATTTCAAGATAATTCTATAACGTAAAAACAAATGCCTGATAATGGAGGCATTTTGTATAAGTATATCCAAGTGTCTGATGTACCTCCATCAAGTTAGTCTCGTTCCTTACCAACTCTATTAAATCTAATAGGAACACCTAGATCGGGATAATCCCAACAAATCGATTCCTATATATGATCACACTTTAATATTTATAGCTGGTTTGTTAATTTCAAGGTCATTTCAAGCGGCATGGTTTGGTGGGTTTGCAAACTGCTAACGCCTGAATTAACAAGCACTCTGATCCCGATCATCAGAAATGCCGATGGACTTGTTTGAGAGATGTGAAGGTACGAGGTAGAATCAACTTAATGTGAACAAATGATTTGTCATGTGCTAAATCTTATCTGATCATGAAACATATACACGTACTACTACATCAATGGTTATCAATGCTGTGACTGCAAGCGCCATGGCACCCACCAGGACATTTTGGGGTGCCCATATTCTAGGCTCCTAAATGTAGTAATCAAAATTGAATTTTCTTTTATGGAAAGAGGTCATAATGAGTAAGTAATGTACATTATAAACTCGAAAGATAGATAAATGCTGTCTATAATAAACCCGAAAGCTATGTGAATGCTAAGTATAAACTCGAAAGGTACTGCAATGCTGTGTATAAACAATAAAGGTAGGTCAATGCTGTGTGCATAGGAGTATCAAAGTCTGTAAGTAGTAGTTTACCTCCCTGCTAGATAATGCCCACCACTTTCTCCTAAACTCTCAAATGATGGTACATTATTAGAGAAATTGGGGAAGGGAGGGGCCATCATTACATCCTAAACTATACTGGCTATTAAAATTGGGGAAGGGAGGGGCCATCAAAAAAAGATGAAATCTGACATATACTGAAAGGTGCCAACAATGTGATCATATTAGTCAAAGCTTAAATTGAAGAACATGAAGTACATGTACCTGGGTAGCCACCAAGTAGTGCAAGGGGAGGTAATAATGGTATCAAAGAAGAGTTGCTTCCCACATGTGCTATTTCCATATTTTAACTATCTATATGGTACATTCCGCAGCGGACGCTCTAACCACTAGGACACCCGAGTGGTTGACTATTTTGACTATCTATACGGTACAAGTAGTAATAAATACATTGTTTGCGGTCTTTCTTCAAGAGTTAAACACACAACAGAATACTACATATGGTTACTGAATTGATAAGATCAACTTTAAAGCTATAGAAAATAAACAAACTCCACACACAAACAGACAACTTCCACGCACAACCATCCACATAAAAACACATATGCTTAAAATAAAACCAATCTATAAAACACATCTTAAGATCTGAAAATAGTTTTGGCAAATATTTACAAAAGTTGTGTAATCAGAATAATACATCTTTATTATAAAAACAATGTATGTGCATATACATACACAAACACAAAATCAAATCCACATGCAAACAAATTGAATAAAGATTGCACAAATGACAAGATGTAAACCATGTATGCATGTCCAGGAAGGAAAGCATACATGGCAAGTCCCATTAACAACATAAAATTTGAAGGTCATGTCACCTGGATTATATGCAAGAATTAAACAAAACACACACACATAAAATATGACCAGGACTACGCTGATTATACTTAAGGTGCAAAGAGAGAAAACCATTTCAATTTATTCTTGGGAATTTAGGACAAAAATTATTCATATTTTAGGAAACAACCATTTTTCATGTTACACTCTTTTCTCCATAAGCATGAACACTTTGTATAATCCTTAAAAGTTCCAAGCTTCTGTAATGTAAATTTTTAGCATCTAGTACAGTTGCTGGATGTTGGTTTAACCCTGCATGGGTTAACTCCCCTGAATGACTACATGCTACTCTTCTCTGGATTGTACTTTGCAATCGCAATCTTTCAGAAAAAAAATGAAACTTTCTATAAAATTAAAGAAAATGTTTAAGACAATCAACTGCAATAGTTACTGACCAGAAAGGAGCTTGGACATTGGGGACAGTCCACCCATGCAAGGAATGAAAATCTGACAACAGACAGCATTAAAAGATTTAATCCTTGGAGCATCGCATGAATGGATATTTTCGGCATTAACATGAAAAAGAATGGTACAACATCATCAAAGCTGATGTAAATGGACCAATATTGGTACATTAGTAAAGCCAATTATATTAATACATTTAAAGATGTAAAAAGAACTATATTGGTCCATTGGTGAAACCATCACATTTAATACATTTATAGATGCAACAACATGTATTGTACCAATGCAAATTAAAACTAGTATACTAACATGACCAGAAAATCATCACCATCATTATACATTTATTTATTGTGCAGAAAAACTTATAAAAATTTTACTTTATGAACAAGTAAAATAAGAAAATAAGTCCACTGAGAAATTATTTTCAAGTGTCACTCAACCTTCAAAATTCTCACATTACTACCATAATTATGTTCTCATTGTACTTTCTTACTTTTGATTTTGCATCAATATAAACTAGTGCAACTGAAATGGCTCACCATCACAAATCCCCAATTCTGATGCTTATTCCATGTATGTCCACCCCACCACACAGTGACCCTGAGGTCATCCACAATTTGAAAATTAATTTTTAAGTGTAGTTAGTCTGTGCCATTCAATCTTAAAAATGCACAGTTCCAATAACTTATTCTTTCCTTAATTTGATTTAAGGTAGATCAAGGGAAATGGCTCACCATTACAAACCTCTACTTTTTGTGCATATTCCAAATCATATTACCACCCATCCACAATCTGTATGAACCTCCACCCAGCAGTGGTCATGTCATAATGTTGACACTTGTACTTTTGAGTTTTTATACACCAACCTTTAACCTCGACCCACCCCTCTTGCCACTGATTAACACAGATGCAAGATGACAATAAAGCATAATGAAGATCCACCCTACCCCTCTTGCTAAAGGTTAACAGAGGGGCAGCATAATGCTTAATGAATTTCCACCCACCCCTCTTGCTAAAGGTTAACAGAGGGATGGCATAATACTTAATGAAGTTCCAACCACCCCTCTTGCTACTGGTTACCACAGGTGTAAAATAACCACAAAGCTTATGAAATTCCATCCAGTGGAGGAATGTTTATAGCAGACAGAGAGGAAGAGCATCACCATATCCTGGACACCTTTTGATAGTAATGGAAAAGCATTTTTGAAGCCATTTTCTAGAAAAAGATTCTTGAGTAAAATAATTTAGGAATTTTGACATTCAGGACTTATCAGTAAGTATGATTCCATTACAGAAAAAAATACATAATTCAATACCTTTCAGAATTCTACCTCTTATAAGAATGGATTGTATTAATATTCCATTAACAATGGTAAGTTTTCAAGTACCTTTACTAATGAAAACAGTCAGAAAATGTTCTGTTTATACAGAAGTCTAAAAATATTTGATGATATCACAAAAGCCAGATAAGAATGCATGTAGAGAAAAGTACAATCACATTTAATTACGGACTACTACATTTCCCGTAACTAAATGAGCAGTTAGGAGCAGATGAATTACCATATATACTGATGTGCGATGCTGACCAAAAGAAACAAAAAAAAAAAGGAATAGTACATACCTAGATTTGCACACAAATATAACAAACAGTATAGAGTTAGCTGGCACATAATGCAAAGTTATATATAGAATCCCTGTTCAATGCTGGGTGTATTTCTAGTGACTATGACCTCCAACATGTTTACCCTAGAATCTATGTTTTTTTTTTATTGCTCTAAATGCATCCAATAAACTTACTGATAGCTATTCTTACTAATAGTTATTGGCAAAACCCATTCAGTATAAGCAACAATGACCATAAACTTTGACCCCAAGCCAACAGGCCTCTTCCACATTAAATACAAGCCATACCTAAACATTATCAAAGTCTCTGATGTAGAACAAGAATTATGGTGTTGAAACCATTTGCATTTTACAAGTCAAACTTCAACTTCTTTACCTCAAATGAAACTCAACCACATATGTTTGGTCCAGGTATATAAAGTTTTGCTTGGTTTGGCATTTTATGGCAAAACAAACACAGATAGGCTACATGTATTTAGCACAAAGTCATTCAGAGTTATGCACCTTTCTCAACGATGCACAACACTGGATGACCCAGGCAGGAAAAAATTATAGGTCTGTTACCCATCCTAAAGCATCCAAGAGGTACATAATGTAGAACAAATGTTATTCTGTAAGAACCATTTTTTTCCAGTCATAGTAAGCCAACCTGTGGATTCCAAGAATCATTACACTTGTTTCTTATCAGATGTGCAAACCATCCATTAAGTATTGGTATAGTATGTGATGCTGTATGTGACTCTTTTACTGTCACTGATCTCCAACTGAGAAAGACAAGTTATACTAAAACAACCTTTCATCTGTTAATTTGTTCAAAAAAATTACAGTTGCTACATGTGCCATTCAATAAACAGCTGGTTTTCTTCATGAGTATTTGTAAAACCTCTGTTCTAAATATAGATTATATAGTTTACAATGCTGCTATAGAGCTAACACTAAGCAATGGACATGGTTCTACTAACACCTCGACTAGCAAAATGGGATAAAATTTATTTTATTCATGATTTAAGCAGACTCAGAAATCAAATATTCAGGATTTTTCTGCATGAGACGTGAATCCATGAAATGTTATCTCAAGCCATGAAATTCACACCAAAATTGCTAGGGTAGCCAGGTCTGCTTCTATGCCATAGTGAAGAGAGCATGGGAGATATTGTGGAAAAGCCCTTTTATGCCATAGTGGAGACAGAATGGGGAGGATTAAGGAAAAGTCCTTCCATACCATGGTGGAAAGATTAGTACAAGGCATGGTCATTAGTTGCAAGGTCTCAAAGAGGACAAAATTGCAAAAGATGAAAGAAGTATAACTAGATCAATTTTCTTGTTTTATATATTAACACAATTGAAGGTTTCAATATTGTAATAGAATGCTTTCCGCTCCAGTTGCCTATATCTGATCAATCATCAATCAAAAATATTTAAGTGCTTGTAAGTATAGGAACTCCATTAACAGTTTTTCATTAGAAATAAGGAATTATAAATTATATTACTGATTGTTAAAATGAGATGAAAAAGTCATTAAATCTGTACATGTAGAAGCTAATAAAACATGGCTTTTAGTCATAGGAAAACTGTACATGTAGAAGCTAATAAAACATATGGCTTTTAGTCATAGGAAAACTGGAATCCAGAATGACAGAATTGGGATAAATAATTGTAGTAATTTTAGTACTGAGTGTAATAATTACATATGGGTTAAGAGAGAGAGAGAGAGAGAGAGAGAGAGAGAGAGAGAGAGAGAGAGAGAGAGAGAGAGAGAGAGAGAGGAAGGTTGCTGTGAGATAAATATCAAATACAAATGCAATATACAGAATTCTGAGAATGGAAGCATAAAAGTTAAAAACTGATCATGATTAACTTAGATGTGCAATTCTGTACTCATAATTTCACAAAACTAGTAATATTATTATCAAGACCTGCATAAAGAATACTGAATTTAGGGAAAAAAATACAAAAATGCATTAAAAACTGAAAGCTAATTATTAACATATATTTGGTTTAAAAAACAGGTTTGATTTACAACACAGTTTTTGTGTGTGAGAAAGAGCGACAGATGATGGAAGATGTGGATGCATTATTGTTAAATGCACAACTACATATTTAAACATATTTTCACCAACAATTTTGTATAAAGCTACATAAAACCCCTGAATAACAGACAAGGAATTTGTTTTTGCTGAATTAAAAGAAATACTTGATTACTTTAATGTATAGAGGTCTCTATGCCTGAACAAAACTTTCATGTAGAAAATGATCCACAAGTTACAAGCTTACATAATTACACATCATTCCGATAAAGTGGATAAACCCTCATATAGTTTCAAACTATAAAGAAATTGAGATTTTTAAAAGAGATTTCTTTCTCCCAATCCAGAATATTGCATAGCTTTCAACCAAATCACAAGTGATAACTAATTGTGTTTAGTACTTCTTGTAATTGTCAGAAAATAGTACACAGAACATCTACTTCAACATAATCAGACAGAAACAGATAGAGATTAGTCTTTGAAACTACTTCCCATTTTATTATCAATTTAAATTCAATTTAATTAACAAGCAATTATTAAAGTGTCAGATGGTTTTGAGTAAAATCAATGATATCTTTGTAAGTCGGAATCTGAAACAGACATTCTCTTTTTATGGTAATGATATCAATATTTTATAAAAGTATTGACAGTGGTTATCTTTGCTTTGAGTTCTGAAGAATATCCATTGAAGCCAGGGACCTGTTATAACATACACTAATCTCTATTGTATTAGAATCTATGTTGGCTCAAAGCTCGGTTTTACACAAAAAAGTGAACTAGTGCTATTGCTGATAACATATACTGCCTTTCCAGCACAAGAATGATGCACATGGTTAATAATTCTGTTTAAATATTATACAATTCTGTGTATTTACTATTCTTCATGTTAAACAGCAGTGGTTGCCAGTTGGAATTAAACTGCACAGCTCATTTAGCAAAGGGATACAGTATGCCTCTTATAGAAAATCCTTAAGCTGTATACAGTATGCCTCTTACAGAAAACCCTTAAGCTGTATACAGTATGCCTCTTACAGAAAATCCTTAAGCTGTATACAGTATGCCTCTTACAGAAAATCCTTAAGCTGTACTTCTTGTCAACTGAGTGCACAAGCTGGTTCAGATTTTCTTTAAATAAGGTAAGAATGTAAAATTTTAGCATCACTGATGTGCTCTTAATGTAAAAATGAAGACATCTAGATGTCAAGTTGGTGGGCAACATCATTTAAATAAAATTAGGAATACATTTACAGTGGCAATAAAGACACATAAAAGTATTTGATAGATGCTGACCAACAAAAGTCTCTTGAAATCAAATTTAAGTTGGACAATATATAAATTTGATATGAAACAATTCTTCATTTTGTGCCTGATTCTGATACACTAAAAACTTTGTTTTTCAAATGGCAACCACTGAGCTCTTCCAACCCCTCTGCAATCGAGGAATACATTTAATCATGGAGTTATAACAGAGACTGGCAATAACTTAGCTCTCCTAACCTGTCTGTAGTGGAGGTACACAAAATTGTCTATGGAGTTGCAGCAGTGAGTTGTGGTACTTCATAAATGCACAGCCCATGTGGAAAACATTAACTGCCAACTGTGATGGGTTTACTCTCCACTGTGGTGCTTTAAAAACACATAATGCATGTGGAAAACATTACTTTAATCTCCACTGCGGTGCTTTAAAAACAGAAACCATGTGGAAAGCATTACTTGCCCAACTGTGATGCTTTAAAAACAAAGAAACCATGTGGAAAGCATTACTTGCCCAACTGACGGATGGATAAATGAAATCTCACAAAAACTATAATTTTCTTTTACATAAACAATGGGTATAATATTATTCAAGCTTGATTGTTATAACATTTCCAATACAGACATTAGTTTCATATGTAAACACCCATATATTGATTCAGAACAAAAAAAATTATCGAGATCTTTTAACAGGTGTCTAAAATAAAGAATAGGGAAAAGAAATCACTTTTCTTTAAACTGACTGTAGCTATATTCATATAAGTAGTTAAACTGGGAAGCCTTGTCGTCGTTTTTTACAGGTCTTTATACAAATACTAATCAGTAAAAATACACAAGATTTTGGTCAATAAAACGATATGCATACCAGGCTTGATGGATTTCACAAGCCTAAAAGCGATTACTTAAGACTTAAAAACTTAATTAAATTAAAATAGAGAGAACCTAAAACAAATGCGATCTGTATCACAATAACGAGTATGATTGAAAACTGTATTTTATCACAATATCGTAATAATAGACAACCATGGACCAGCCATTTAGTCTTCTCTCAACTTTCTTCAGAAGCATCATTAATTGATGAGACAATCACCTGCACAACATATCCCTTTTGAATCTTGGTGTCCTCAATTCGCAGTTTATCATTCAACGGCTTTCCAGAAAAAAACCACCTCTGTCTTAAAGGATCCACACCACTAGTTTCAAAAATTCTTTTCTTGACTTTAAGAACAGTGTCTGTTGTTCGCACATGGAGTTTGATGTCTTTTGAAGCATTAGAAAGACGAAACTTAATCATTATTTCTTTACCAGGATTAGCTGAATCTGTGTCCTGGCCTGTATCACTGTCACTCTGGTCTTCTATGATATTGGTAGGGGAACTCAAAACATACACTGGAAGTTGATAACGGTTTCCTAATTCATCATAGCTCTCCAACAATGTCCCTGTAAGAGGCAAGAGGTGAAGAATGACTATTATATGATAGTTTCTAATACTGTATAATAATTATAAATACGAAATTTTTAATTTAAATGAAAACTGTAAAAGTTTGATCATATAAGCATTGTTTTGTTTCTATATAAAAATATCAAACATGCAAATTTCATTTGTTGGATATGTATCACCATATCAAACTGGTGTTGGTGCCAATGCCCATTAGCAGGATATCACCATATCAAACAGGTGCCGGTGCCCATTAGTAGGATATCACCATATCTAATTGGTGCCAATGACCATTATCATGATATCACCATATCAAACAGGTGCCAAAGCCCATTAGTAGGATATCACCGTATCTAATTAATGCCAATGCCCATTAGCAGGATATCACCATATCAAACATGTGTCAATGGTCATTAGCATATCACCATATCAAACTGGTGTCAATGCTCATTAGCATGATATCACCATATCAAACAGGTACCAATGCCCATTAGCAGGATATCACCATATCAAACAGATGCCGATGCCCATTAGTAGGATATCACCAAATCTAATTGGTGCCAATACTCATTAGCAGGATATCACCATATCAAACTGGTGCCAATGCCCATTAGCAGGATATCACCATATCAAAAAGGTGCCAATGACCATTAGCGGCATATCGCTATATCAAACAGGTGCAAATGCTATTTGCTGGACATGTATCCCCATATCAAACATGTGCCAATTCCCATTAGCAAAATATGTTAGTTCAAGTTTCCTGTCAGTGACTCTTAGAACTCCATCAACTTCAATGAACATGGCCCTATCTAACTGGTTATTAGCCAAGATCAATTCCTGACACTTGACAGTGATCCTAAATATCAAAATACAAGACTACCTGGCTATTAGTAAATATAAATTACTGACACTTGACAGTGATCCTAAACATCAAAATACAAGACTAACTGGTTATTAGTCAAGATCAATTACTGACACTTGACAGGGATCCTATGCAGCTATAACACTAACTGGTTATTAAAATACATCCTATATTTTCAGTGTTTAAGCTTACCATGCGGTAATGTTATGCTAGCACCATCTAAAATGACCGGTGCCAAGGAATGATCTCCAGTTTCTATTATTAAGCTTACCATGTGGTAATGTTATGCTAGCACCATCTATAATGGCCTGTGCCAAGGAATGATCACCAGTTTCTAAAGCATAAGCTGCAGCTTTCAACGCATCCCATATCTCTTTTCTCCCTTCAAAAGCAGGAGCTGTATCCCAGAATTCATCTCTCTTGCTGTGTAGCTGGCCCTCTGTCAATGGGACATCACTCTTCCATTTTGGTTTTTCAGGTTTCAAAGGCTGATTTCTGCCTATAGAAACTGTAAAAGAAACAAATTCCACAAATAAAACAGTTCTTAATTATAAAAGAATTTTATAAAAATAAATGCACGATACAGTTGATTTTATTTTATATTTTACCTGTAACAAAAATTAGAAAAACTTTCATGAATACATAATTAGCTGCAATCAACTGGAAATGGAGATATAGTTTTAAATAGTTCTTTCTCCTTTTTAGTTCCCATATTTTTCATACACATTAATATCCCCCATGACAATTGTAAGTAATTTTTTACACATTAGTTTTTCATACTTTGAAGAAACATTTGTTTTCTTTACATACTGACCTTTTTGTCAAAACATTAACAATTAGACAGTAGATATGGTTGCTTGTTGATCTGAACATTGGTTGTCTTTTTTTAATTTTTTTCCCCACATGAATAAAATGGGTACTCTATAGCTCATTTTATCACCTGCGTAATTATGAACTGGTGATTTAATGTAATATTTGTTTTTTCAATGTAGACTAGTTAGCAACTTAAGTGTGTATCAGACTATAATGAATTTGTGAAACCGACTAGGTGGCATTCAGAGAGCTGGTCTACAGCACAGCTTCAGAAATCCTAGGACCCGCAACCAGAAAGCATCAAGAATGGCTTAATGAGAACAGTGATGAGATCAAACAGTTGCCGGATGAGAAACACCACCTCCTTCAAACCTACCACAACAACCCCAAGTCCACCTCTAGGAAAGATTATTACAACATATGCAGAACTGTATAGAAGCTTTGTCAGATGCGAGACACATGGCTGAGCAACACAGCTGATGAGATCCAGTGCTACACAGACCAACATGATAAGAAGAACATCTACAATACTCTGAAAGAAGCGTATAGACCTATATCCTCAGGATCATACCCCTTTCTCAGCACAGATGGGAACACACTAATTACTGACAAAGATAGGATTCTTCATCAATGGGCTGAACATTTTGACAACATCCTGAATCGCCTTTCATCCATCAGTGATGAAACCACCCGTTGTCTCCCCCAATTACCTATCAATGAAGCTCTGGATGACCCTACAATCTTGCTGGAGCAATACATCTCCATTGACAAAGCACCTGGTTCAGACTCCATCCCAGCTGAAGTCTACAAGGAAGGGGGCACAGACCTGATAGAAAGGCTCCACCAACTGTTTTTACTGATGTGGCAGAAAGAGATGATCACCAGGAATTCAAAGATGCTTCCATAATCCTCATGTATAAGCACAATGGGAACTGCCAGGCCTGCGACAAATACCAGGTATATCCTTACTCTCAATTGCAGGAAAGATACTCGCCAGAATATTACTGAACCACCTCACTACACACCTTGACCAGGGACTATTGCCAGAAAGCCAGTGTGGATTCATAAAGGAACATGGGACTATCGACATGGTGTTTGCAACGAGACAGCTACAAGAAAAATGTTAAGAGCAAAACACAGACCTTTTCTCCATCTACATCGATTTGACAAAGGCCTTTGACGTGATCTGCAGAGAAGGCTTGTGGAAGGTAATGGCCAAGTATGGATGCCCAAGAAAATGGAGAGACATCTGAACCATTCCCAGTAACAAATGACATCAATGTTTTCTGGCACAGACACTGTTTTCTGCCATGCTGACTAATGCTTTCAGAGATGGAGAGGTTGGAGTCTGTGTCAGGTACCAAACAGATGGAAAACTATTCAATCCCAGGGGGCTTCAAGTGAAAACCAAGGTCATGACAAACACCATCAGGGATTTCTTATGACTTCACACTCAATGTTGGCTCAGAAGCTGACCTAAAATGTAGCATTGACAAGTTCTACAGATCCTGCACAAGCTTGGGTCTTGCCATCAGTACAAAGAAGACTAAGTCATGAATCAACCAGCTCCTGGAAAGCCCTATGTTGAACCCAACACCACCATCAATGGCCAAAAACTCAATGTAGTGAGCTGCTTTAGCTACCTTGGCAGCACACCATCACAGAGTGTCACTATTGACGATGGGGTGAACCTTCACATAGCCAGAGCCAGTGCAACTTTCGGCTGATAGTATGCCAACGTCTGGAATAGAAGCATCAATATCCAGACCAAACTAAAGGTCTACAGGGCAATTGTGCTCCCTACACTACTCTATGCAGACAGTGTATCAACGCCATGCAAGGAAGCTGAACCACTTTCACACCACCAGTCTCAGGAAAATCCTCCACATCAAGTGACAGGACAAAGCTCCAGACACTGAAGTACTCACCCAAGCAGGTCTCATCAGCATCCACACCATCATGATGCAGTGTCAGCTATGCTGGGTGGGACATAAATGCATGCCAGACCACTGGCTGCCTGAGACTCTTCTGTGGCTAGCTATAGCAAGGACAGCAATCCCACCAAGGTCAGAAGAAATGCTTCAAAGACAAACTGAAAGCTGTATTGAAAGCATTCAACATAAACACTGATTCCGGAGAGCATATAGCAAACGATCGAATCACTTAGCATTCCTCTGTGCACAAAGGATCCAAGTTGCGCAAATCAAGCAAGAAAGCAGCTTCAAAGCTGAAGAGGCAAGCCAGAAAAGCATGTGCCATCAATCATCCTGAAGATATCCCACTCATCCCCTGTCCCTTATGCAAACGAACATTCTGTGCAAGGGTTGGTCTCAGCCACCTGCGCACGCACTGAAGAGAACCAGCACCTCCAACCCTCGAATGACCAGAGAGATCCTCATCAACAACAACAACATTAAGTTGTTCAGTGACATTGCAAAAATCATATAAGTATAAATTGCCTAAGAAAGGAATAAGTGTCATAATAAATAAATTATAATAATAATAAATATAACAAATATATAATCAAGAAATTAATACCATTGGTAAATATTGACTGACAAATATACAAATAATTTAGTATATTAGGCCTACAAAAAAAAATAGGTCCTTAAGGTTGGCCAATGATACTTGTTTCTCATTACCTACCCTAGCATCGTTTTCCCCAAAGGTAACAATGAAAACAATCAAAGGACCTGCCTACCCTGATGTTACACCCAGTGCTATAGGAAGCATATTTTGGGGTCTTAAAATGATTATGTCATAATGATACAAGTGTTCTTATATATACTATACAGATGATCAGATGTACAAGATGAAGGCCTCATTGAGAGGGTCTGCTAGGATTTTTGTATTAGTCTAAATTGCTAAAAGTTAAAAACAAAATAAAATATAAACTTTCAATCTGTTACAATTCACCTTTTATTTTAGTTGTCCAATCAAGAATGACCAAGTGACTTCATCACATAAATTATGCATTAAATTGAAGATAAAAAGTAAATAATTCCTATAAAAACCAATTCAAATTTGATTTTGCTTTTTTAAATCATTTTTAAAATATATCATAATAAAGTCATTGTCATAAGTATTATGGCAAAAGCATTCTAAATTGGACAAATCTTATCTATGCTGGTTCAAGTTTATCAAACAGTCCTTTATAAGCTTTAATGCTTTTGTAAAACAATTGCATAGCTTGAGAATTTATTTTGTTCCTTACCTGCCTCAGTGGTTCTGCCAACCAGTGTTCTGCGCATGCTGCAACACTAATCCTAGAATTTACTATCGATATATATAAAATCTCACTAGAATTATTTTCATTTTAAATTTATCAATAATGACAAAAAAAATTTAA
Organism: Unio pictorum; assembly: GCA_030141615.1. Lineage (NCBI taxonomy): Eukaryota > Metazoa > Mollusca > Bivalvia > Unionida > Unionidae > Unio > Unio pictorum. The sequence continues at coordinate 7,157,169 of JARLTB010000023.1, read as the reverse complement.
GGTATATGTGTGCATATTTATGTACCATGTACAAAAATAGTCCTCAAACATCCATATTGTATTACTTACACTGTATTTTCTTTGAGTAATTATGTAGTTATTCAAGTTGTGGTAAACACTTGTGACATGGAAAACTGTTTTTCAAATACATGTATTGATAATTGTTTGTAAAGGTCTAAGCCATGTTTTATAATGCTTTCAAGAATGCATACCAATATGATGCTCAAAGTCCATTCCATCACTGCTTCTCAAATGACAGTTCAAGAGCAAACCATTCAACAGAACGAATACTTAAACACTTACCAAGAACCACTCTAAACACAATACTCACACAATACAGTAAGAGACACAATTTAACTTGCAATCTCCACATCTGAACCAGGAAACATGCTTAGAAGCCATAGTTATTATCAACTATGAGAACTTAGTGACATTTAATACAAGCTTTCTTTGAATAGAAGTTCAGTCACTAAGAAATCTTCCTTAAATATTTGTGTTCATTATCAAAGGCATAACTATTTTCTTTTTACATTCTTTTACCATCTACTGCAACTTATGTACTTTTGATATTTTCATGTAATATATAGAGGTCTCACTAGGATTTTAAAACTTGGAGTCCAGGACTCCCATTTTGGTAAAAATAAGAGTCCCACCAGCAAAAGTTGCAGTCCCATCCCAATTCTTTTTTAAAACTTTGCAAATTAGAATAACTGTTGGTTGCCACTGAGTTAAATTCCCCCATTCTTAATAACACTGACATGTACAACTGTATCAGCTTATTCGGCATGTCTGGTAATTCTGCACAACAATACGTCCTTTCTGTAAATATTCGATAACGTGCCTTTTTGGTACATTTTTTAAAACTTGTTTTTGGGCTGAAATGCAGACGGAAAGATTCCAAAGTAATGTATTTAATTTCCATAGCCTGATGCATAAGCATTACATCTTTTCAAAGCCACGCGCAGAATAGTCCACTATATCAGCTCTAGCAACTTAAGCACAGTTCTGAATCTCATTTAAATTTTCATCATATTTTCATTTAACCCCAAAATACTTGTCCAGATTTACAAATGGCATTTTGTCCAAGTCTTGATGTGTCTTGGTTTTGAGTTTGCATGCAATATTTATACAGCTACTATCAGAAATGAAATCAATTACAGGATCATGGGACTTCGCCAATGTAGCAAATTGTGATTCTTTTTTCCTTTTTGGTGACAAAATATACCATCTGGTGATATCTGTGGTGACACCAATGTTGGCTGATAAAAACTGTATATACAGTCTTGCGTTTGGAGTAGAGAAAATGAAAGGCAATGCACTGTTATATCATATCTGCTTATGCTGATATCTGGCCTTATTACTGTATGCTATATTAAAATCAAAATAACCATGCAACTGACTAGTTAAAATCCAACACCTCTGAAAGCGGAAACGTGAAATGAGTACAGTCAACCAGATGATGCTAATTAAAAAAAAAAAAACCAGATGGAAGCAAAAAAATAGTTTTGCTGACACTTCAAAGAAAACTGATTACCTTTGAAGCACTGATATATACTAAACAAATCTCTCACTGTTCTACAATTATCTGATGTTGCCGCAGCAATAACAAACAGGTATTTGTTAGGTCCTTCAACTGGAGCCTTGAATAACAAATGCACCATCATCAAAGCAAGCCGACGACCTTTGCTCAAAGAAAGTCAGCAACAAACTCAAATAAATAAAACTTTCCTGTTTGCAAAAGAAAAAAGCAACAACAAAAAAAAAATGTGCGTAAAGAGGACTCCTGTCTGGGTGATTTTCTGCATCCCAGATCAAAAATTTGCGTCCAAATATGCGTAATTAAGCATTTCCGAGATCTCTGATATAGGATACTTTTAAAAAAAGCATTGTTTTATATTGCACGAATATCTGTGGTTGAGTTGGATATAGTCCTACAATGTAAGATTGAACAAGTTATTTCTGTTTTAGTGCTATGTCTAACTATCTAAATAAGGGGCTTGTATATTGTATTCCAATGTAGGCTGACATCAGAATGAATAGTCATAGTTTCAGGAATATCTCACACACTTGACAGACCATATCAACACTTCCACAAACTGATATGTAATTAATATACTTACTGTGCTGTTTTTATCCTGGTGGAGTCAAAATCTGAGCAAATCGACGCATTTTCATGTTCCGTTGAGAAACATTTGAATCTGTTGAAATGTAACGACGTTCATGTCGGGGATATGTTTCTTGAATGAAACAAAACATTACTTACAGTTCCAATAGGCATAATATATTTGTATTCACTTCGTTAAAGAATAATATTTTAACTTAAAACTGATTTTACAATTCCTGGCTCTCATCACTTTCCAGCACACTAAAATGCATGAAAACGAAACCTGAAAACAGGTTCATTTCTTTTGTGAGAATTTGATATTATCAGAGAAAAAACATCAACAGTAAGTCGTACAAACACATTCTGACGTTTTACTTTATAAAAATGCATCGTCATTTTAGTTGCCAGTTGTTTGAGATATTCCTGAAATTCCTTTCGTTACAATGTTAGTCTACATCAAAACATGCCACACAGTGCATTAGTTAGGCAGCAAGACATTGATGCCCAAAAATAAATACCAGCATAGAGGTCTTGCATGTAGGACTATGTGTGACACCATACTGCAGGGATGTCATTTAGGGTGAGAAAATTGCCCTCCCTTATTTTGTATGTTCTGTAAAATTGATGTAACCTAAACAGAAAAATTAACAAGCCCATCAAGTTTTGCCACCACCCAAAAAATTGAAACGAAGTCCCTGCCAGACAGTAATTCTCCAATGATCGCTATACTTTGTTATGGGTGAATCCCAGCATTTCCCATCAGTGGTTTTTAGTACCATCTGTATAAATATGTAAAATGGGGTTGGGAGCGTTAAAGCAAACGTGGAATGACAATTTGTTGATTTAGTGAAAATGAAAAAAATTCATATAACTGTTTTGATATGAGCATTCTTTTTATTCAAGCCTTGTATCCATATAAATACTGGGTCACAAATATTTCGATGGAGTACAAAATAGTAATTATAAAATCTTTCATTTTGGAAGCTATACAAATCCTTTGTTTACATGTTTTTAGCCTAGGGAAGTGGTATGTTGATTTGACCTATCACATGTCTTGAAGTTTTAGTCAATTCTGCATAAATACGTAATACCTGCTACATCAGACGATTCCCCCGATGAAGGACCATTTTCCCTGTGTGAACCAAGACACCCTCCCATGGTGTGATCAAGAAGACACACCTAAGGGGGATGTGTATGACGTTCTTTTTCGTCTTGAGGAGCTCTGTAGCCTACTTTGTTTCCTTGTCTGACGTCAGCCTAGAACTGCGCTTGACGAATGTGACCTTTCTGATTGGCTGATAATTGTTCAGAAACCACGACTGAGACCAGACATTTCAAAATAAAAATACGGAAAGCATTCTTTTTGTAATACTTTAAGTGTTTTGCTTCAAAAGACGTTTGTCATTCATTTAGAAGAAGAATATAAAAAAGAAGTTATAATTATGCAGAGTGATCCGTAAGTACATCGCTCGGCCATAATACCAACTGCCGGAAAAGGCCGATCAGAAAGTTTCGTCACAATTTGATTTGGTACCGGGTGTTTTTTCACTGCATGATAGGAATATTAAGACCGGAACATCGCTCGGTCATTTCTGTTAAGTTGTGATGTAATATCGGAAATAGTTGTACATGTACACGTCAGTTCGATCTGATTGGTAATTCGCCACTGCTGTAATGCACCACTTACGTTAAGTATATAAAAACCGAAAATGTTTAAGTTTTTACTTTGTCAGTGGATTTCCGATGGTTTGCTAGACACACCGAAATACGCTGAAAACCGGAATACACTTATTATGACTGATACCCGTAAAGACGAATGTATTATTATTATTATTATTATTATTATTATTATTATTATTATTATTATTATTTGCATGTGGTTGAATAATGAAAAAAAAAATGGAAACTAAACTTAGATTTAAGTAATTTGTTTAAAATATTAATTATTTACATTTATCCATTCATAACACATTGACTGACTATAAGATCAGTCAGAAGATCCAACGACTGCGGTTCAGCAATACACTGTGGAGTACAGAGAGCTCGTCGGAGCACAAAATAAGACCTGACCATCCAAAGAAATTGCCAGCCATAACGAGTTATCGTGCCACTGGACTCGGACTTCTACGGTGAGGTTGATCCAGCGCAACAGCTTCTTCACCATAATCTCCATCACCTACGTGGGTTTTTTTTTGTGTGGTTTTTTTTTTTTTATTTTGTGTGCAACGCTATTCACTACAAAACCCTGCATCCTCTTTCTTTCTACTTTGCGCATCGTCCAAGTCCAACGGCAATGGGGGAAGAACGAAGCGACAGGTAGACGTTACTACTGGCAGTCGTATTTCCATCCTATACTGAGGCGGTATCTGGACAAGTGGTCGTTTTTCTTTGAACCAGGAGAGCAAAAGAGTTAGGCAGCATCACAGGCGACTGAGCATGCCTGTTTAGGTCAGCACTGCTCACCCTAGTAAGAAAAGTGAATCGAAAAGGTGTCATAAAATAGCATCTCCTATAAACTAACCAGTTAACTCCTCGACACCATAAGCATAAATAAACCAAACCTATTATCGGTACATGGAACGTTCGCACACTCATGGACAAAGAAGATAAACCCAGGCCAGTAGTTATAGGGGATAGGATAGCATCAATGGGACTTCAATGTTAAATGACCGTTGTGTGTCGTACCCTTGCGTCAAGGGGAATTCAACATAAGTGGTACTATACAGTGTCAAGGAATTTTAACATATGTTGGGACTGTATAGCGTCAGGGGTAATTATGAATGTAACAGGTGACGTCACTGTACTGAACACTGGCAACAATGTTGCAAGTGGCTGACCTCAATCGGGCCATACAGATGTGGAAAAAGCTAGATTATTTGGCCTGGTGGGACATCTGAATATGTACTATCTTATCTAAACACATTTATTACACATATAAGGATTTATAATAAGTCACATCTATTTAAAATAGACTTTAAAAAATTAGGCAAGGGATTAAATATTTTGGAGGCTAAGATATCATCTAAAATGTAAAGATGGCTTTTAAAAAAAATGAAGCCAAGAAAGCAAATCTTTTCGAGGGAATCGAGTGTGCATGAAAAGGGGCCGTTGGTTTACTTTTTCTTCTAATTTCTTTTTCTTATCCACCATCTTCTTAGTTTTGTGATTGCTGCTATCTTCCTTTTTCCCCTTCTTCTTTTCCTTCCTCTCCTCCGTCTTTTCCTTTTTTAACTTTTCATTTTCGTCCTCTTTGTCTAGCTTAGCATTATAAGATCTCATTCGTATTTTATCTTCCTGGTCTTCCATTTCCTATTTTTCATCCTTATGTACTTCTCTTAATATTTCCTTTGACTGTCGTAAAGTGTTCATTTCCAATTTTAGTCTGTATGGACTATAAGAATAGTGACTCTCATCCAGTTTCATCAGCATCTCTTCTATCTTTCCCAAATTATCCACTACTTACTGCTATTTCAACATTTTGTCTATATTACTCGCCATTTTCTGTGGTTATTCAGTGTTGAATGGTGTGAATGACGAACGCTAGACTTTGTATGTGTCAAGAATGGACTATCCCCACACAAGGGAAGGAAACAAACTAGTATATACTATTAACAACTCTAATATCTACTATCCACACGAACGTACGTTAACGCATACAAACACAATATCTACTATCCACACAACGGACGCGCACACACAGAACCCCCTACCCCACCCCACCCCCCACACATCAGTAGAGGAGTGAGTGTTTATAATCACACTACTTCACACTGGCAATTGTTATGGTTTCTCTGTTCTAGAGTAGCGAGGATGCCCTGAACATGCCTGGTTTGTGGACGGGAAGTTATGACAATCTTTATCGTCAAAGATTGCGTCCCCGTCTGGCTGCAGACTTTCCCACGTGACAGGACCTGCTTCTGCGGAAATAGAAGAAGAACTCTTTAATGTCAACACGTCAATGCAAAAATCCTCTTATCTGGTTCCTGCTGTTCTTACTGGAGCTGTTGATGCTGCTCTCTGTGCTTCTGAAGTATGTACTTCTTCGTCCACTCTTCTTGTTCTATCTTGATTTTCTATCTGAAGACCTCTAACATTAGCTCTTCGGCCGCTATCAGCATTTCGACCATTCTGACTCTTCATGCCTCGATATTAGGCTGACACGATGCAGATGCACGTAGGCTATGTCTAGTTTAACTATATTAGAAGGCATCTTCATAGGTTGACGAGACAACAATGGATGGTCAAACTGGAGACTGCTTCGCTTTCTATTGTTAATGCGTGGACGGGATAGAAAACATCCTTACGATTTTTGTTGGGTCGGAACGCTATGATAGTTGATTTAAGGGCGAGAAAAGAGAGAACTCACAGAGCATGTATCTTGATAAAACTTAAAAAGAAACGACAGCCATAATTTATTTTATAAACAAAATATTTGTATTTAACTACCAACAAACAATTGACCATAAAACGAACAAATACTTTTTCAAAGGAATCATTTCTGACAAGGTTGACAACGTAGTGAAGTGAATGTACATTTCCACGAATGGAATCAATGGGTCATTGATATACACTACGTTTCCTAACTTAACACAAAAGAAAGAAATACTGATCACAAGATCATCGATCTGCTATGTCATCTTTCCTAGAAGAGTTACGATCTAAATAAAGTCACTAAATGTTCTAAAGAATATCCAAGACTGCGTTGATGAAGAAAATAATACACATAGCAATCACGTGGAAAGTAGACGGCTACCGAGTGTGTTCCTGAAAGATGACTGTCGTCCATGTTGATGACATAAGCTTGATGGTCTTGATGTTTGCGAAGAGGCCGTTTATCGTTAGCACACACGACATGACTCCAAGAATCAGTGTATGAATTGTGGTTCAAAAAAAAGGTAATAAAGTTCCTAGGTATATAATGTTTGTGTTGTTTCTTTTCTTTCTTTTTTTCTCCAAGATTTTGTTCTCAGGGAATGATATCATTAATTCAATCCGAAATTTTTGTTTGAATATTGCTGACAAATAACCGTTTCTCCGCTAGCAGTAGAGAGGGTGAATCCGACAACTTTATAGAAGCGTCTATTTGGCAAACCAAGGCTTCCTCCAAAATCGAAAAAAAAAGTTTCCTTTGGAGACGCAAAGTCGTTGTCGCGCTATCTCTGCTGCTATGGGGGTAAAAATCTTTTTAGGATTTCAACCGAATATTTGATCAAGTCCGACACGATATCTTGATCTAGGATCATGCAAATTTATCGTTACAAATCCATGTGGAATTGACTGAGCTTGACTAAAGAAATTTCTAAAGAGATTATAACCCATATCACCGCCGCACCAAGTTAGCCAAATATTTCGAAGCGTATATGTGTCAACTCCGTTGAATACAGCAAGAATATTGCAGTTATCTCTGATCACTTTTGGTATTTGAGTGTATCGTTGAGTGACATATATCACATCGGTATTTTTATGCCTACCTATGGAAAATATCCTAGCAGGATACTTGTGATTGTCTAACATGACATCACCATATACGACTAAATTGTTAATACTTCCATCAATATCATCAATACTCCGTGCTTCCTCGATATCGGTTATAAACTCAATAATATCCTCATCGATTTCCGAGTTTGCTTTTTCGTTAAAATCCTTTAACACCTCGTAACATAGCTGATCGTCTACACTAGGGGCTACCAAATACAATTTGTCCCATTTCATCCATCTTGTTATTAAATTAAGTAGCAGCTGTGTCTTGCCACTTCCAGATGGTCCGATTATAATCATGCGAATAGAATTTGGTAGCGCTGCATGATGCTTAACTGGTTCTCTTGTTTTTGTCGTCGAAAAATCAATTACATTCATGTTATTATAAATAAATTATGGATCTATATTGTGTGAAATGTAAGAAGCGTACTAGCACAAACGACTTGACGATTACAACTAAAAATAACAGATCAGCACTGGCAGGTAAGTGTGTACAATGTGGTTCCAAGAAATTTAGATTTGTTTCTATGAAATCTGGAGATGTATTAAAAAACGAGGAGGTAATATTGCAACCAAGTTAGTAAAACTACCAGGAACACCATGGGCAAAATATCCGGGAGAAAAGCACCTTTTAGGATATAGTTATTGTGGACCCGGGACCAGACTCGATGATCAAAACCAACACCGACCTGGTGAGTATCCAATAAACGCCATTGATAAGGCGTATCATGCTCATGATGTTGCTTGTAAAAGCAGCAATCTGCAACACAGGCATATCGCAGATGTGAAATTGATTCATGCGTTGAATTCTATCACTGATAAATCCTTCAAAGAAAAATTGGCTTCATGGTTGATAAAATCGGCGATGAAAAGTAAACTGATGTTCTGTGCTGGTAATTAATAACATCATGGAATCTATTTATTATTCTCCAAGAGTATATTGGAGGGGTAAAGCAGCAATCAGTAAACTCGCTAGCGCCGCAAAAGTGAAAAATACTACAGCAGCGGATTGGTTATCCAAACAGGCGATGTGGCAAATTTATCTACCACCACCTAAACAAATTAACTTCTCGCATTTTGATGTCAGCGCACCTAATGAGGTTCATCAGGCTGATATATAATTTCTGCCGCATGATGGTGTTTACAAGTATGCGCTAACTGTAGCTGATGTTGCGAGTACATACAAACAAGCAGAACCTCTAAAAACAAAATCATCAACTGAGGTGGCTTCTGCGTTTGAAAGGATTTGTCGACGAGGTCCTCTGCATTGTCTAAATCTATTACAAGTTGATCCTGGCAGGGAATTTCAGGGTGCAGTGTTATCAACAATGAAGCATCATAATGTCACCATCAGACGAGGACATACTGCACTACATCGAGATCAGGCAATTGTTGAACGATTTAATCGGACACATGCTGAGCGGTTATTTGGATATCAATACGCGAAGAAATTTATTCAGGATAAACGATCTCTTGAATGGGTCAAGAGATTACCAGACGTAATTACCGCACTGAATAATGAGATTACTTGAACAATTAATATGAAACCTAACAACGAGATTAAAAAAAACCACAAAATGATTTTTCAAAACAACCAGTACTCGGCAATGTCACTGTTAGATATTTATATGAACATGAACCAAGAGAGCACGAAGGCGGCAAAAAAGAACTACTGATCCTATTTGGAGTGTTACTGCACATAAAATATCTAGCATAACGAGATCTACGGGTAGACCGCCAGTCTATATGTAGGATTCAACTACTCCTCAGCGAGGATTTATTCGTGAACAACTACAAGTGATACCCGAGGATACTCAATTACCGCCGCGTGGTCTTAACTAGCACCTCTGCGTCTGTTGCACTCAAGACAAGTCAGCATCACATTATCTCTTGTCGTACCAATACTGATAATTTTTCTGTCTACGGTAAATTGGCGAGGATCTTTATCCGGCCAACATCAATACATTATACAATTGCAACTCGCGCAGTGATTATTCTGTTGTTGTTTCAGTGTGATTATAAATTCTGCATCAATGTCAAAAAATTCTGTTATTTTATTTTTGTCCTGTTGTTTATAACCAGATATTTTTTTCTGATTATATCATCGCTGATAATATCACTTATTGTAGTGTCATTATCATCTAAAACAACTCTTCGAAATTGATTTATTCTTCGTACTCTGGACACCGCAAGATAAACTAAATTCGACCACTCGATGTGATTATCTATGATCCAAACAATTGTATCGGATATAGTCAATCCCTGCGAAGAATATATCGTCGCTGAGTATCCTAGCTTCTATGGGTATTTATCAGCACGCAATGCATCTTCGACGACATTGATATAACCTAACACAATATCATTTACCACTATAATCAGCTTTTCTGTCAGGCCTGGAATATCAACTTCGATATTTTGCCTTCGTGCATCCTTGGGTCTATAACACAGCGGCACTGGAAGTGTTGCAAATTTTTCTTTGTGTGTGTTAAATAACTTCATCTGAAGTGTATCTCTGACTATCTTTCTACTTGCTACTATCAAATCATTTGGTCTCCACGATTCCCAGAAATCATTTAATGGGGCTTCTGAAATTATTTCAAGCGCTATTTCACATTGGATTCTATCCGGATGCAATCTGATTAGTTTCTTGAACTCGCGTAATTCATTATCAAGTGTTCTATGATCAGTACTAATTTCTTCATAATAGTCTACAAAATTCTTTAGCCAGTTATACTGAGACAAACAGACAAATGGTGGTGGTTGACCATGATCGCCACACATTATCACTTTTTTATTCGCTAGCAAGAGCCAATCAAGAAGCCTTTGTAATACATCTAACGACACTGTGTATATCTCATCCCAAATGGTGATTTCAGGAATATATTTCTCGCCCATTCAATCAAGAGTCCATTCGTCACCTTACCATCGAAAGAAACTATGATAAGTGCAAGCATTAATTCCTCGCTGTTTCATCTCTCTTTCAAGTCTGTGTGTTGGTGTTAGCAAAATCATGTTGGATTTCCCTCGAAATAATTCAATCGCACGAATCGTCTTCCCTGACCCACCACAGCCGTTTAAATAACTGGTTTTATATCTACATATTCCATCGGAACACGACGGTGCATTAGAGAGTTCTGATATCTGATTATTTTTCAAGTAATTGTTTTCAGTTGTAATATCTGATGATGTAGAGTAATCACGCAGTATTTCCTTTTTAATTCTCCATGATCCCCAACTCTCGTCTGAATTAGTGAATTCAGCCACTGCTTCTATATGTTTTACGTCTATATAAAATGAATCAGTGGCGACTCTAACCGCGGTGTCAGGAAATATATTTATCATCGAAAGTAAATTAATAGAAGCATAAGCCAGCATAGACGACCTTAAGTATGTATATTAATCAGCATCTGGACGGAAGAAGAGATGCCAGACGACCTCCGTGATACATCAATTGTGACCCTCTATAAAAACAAAGGCACACGTATGGACTGCAGTAACTACAGAGGCATCTCCCTGCTTTCCGTTGCTGGCAAAATACTTGCTCGCATCATGCTCAACAGTCTTATTGCAGCAGTGTCAGAAAATAACCTCCCCGAGTCTCAGTGTGGTTTTCTCCCAGACCGCAGCACCGTTGACATGATCTTCGCAGTGAGACAAGTCCAGGAGAAGTGCCTTGAGCAGAACATGAATCTATATGCTGTTTTCGTGGATCTGACAAACTCTTTCGATACAGTCAACAGAGATGCACTGTGGGTAGTACTCAAGAAACTTGGTTGTCCTCAGAAGATTGCCAACCTCATCCGGCTCCTCCACATTGACATGAATGGAGAGATTCTCTCAGACGGTGAACCCTCAGAGAAATTCCCCATATCTAATGGTGTCAAACAGGGTTGTGCACTCGCTCCAGTACTCTTCAACCTCTTCTTCACACAGGTACTACTCCATGCTATACGGGACATTGACACTGGCATCTACATTAGGTACAGCCTGGATGGATCAGTGTTTGATCTCCGTCGCCTAGCTGCAAAAACCATGATACTAGAAAGACTCATCATTGGTGCACTCTTTGCAGATGACTGCGCCCTCATGGTCCATGAAGAGACTCACCTACAAGCAATCGTGGACAGATTCTCTGAAGCCTCCAACCTATTTGGACTCACAATTAGTCTAGGAAAGACAGAAGTCATCTTCCACCCAGCCCCAAACGCTGTCCATTCGCAACCCTGTATCACCATTGGCGACACGCAGCTGAAGAATGTGGACAGTTTCAAATACCTTGGCAGCACAATATCATGTGATGGCTCCCTGGACAAAGAGATCACTGCGAGGACCCAAAAAGCCAGTCAAGCACTAGGACGACTCCGAACCATGGTCTTGCAGCACAAAGGCACGTCTGTCAACAAAGCTGAAGGTGTACAATGCAGTTGTCCTCACGTCTCTATTATATGGCTGTGAAACGTGGACACTCTACAAAAGGCACATCAGTCAGTTAGAACAATTCCACAAGCGCTCCCTGAGATCCATCATGCGGATCAAGTGGTAGGACCGAATCACCAACCTGGAAGTCCTTGATAGAGCCAACAGAACAAGCATCGAAGCCAAAATAATCCAGGCCCATCTTCGATGGACTGGCCATGTCATCCGCATGGATCAAAGCAGAATCCCAAAGCAGTTGTTCTATGGAGCTATCCCTGGGGAACCGAAACCAAGGCCGCCCTCACAAGAGGTACAAAGACAACCTCAAGACAAACATCAAGTGGGCAGACCTTCATCCACGCCAGCTCGAGCTCGCTGCCTCAGACAGAAAGCATTGGCGATCCCTGACCAGAAAAGCCTGTTCACCTTTGAGGCTGACCGTCGCCAGCGTCTTTCTGCAACCCGTGAGATACGCCACAGAAATGTATCCCAGATACCAACAACCACCGGTGTCCCATGCCCCACCTGCCATCGCATGTGTGTATCGGAATTCGGACTCCGGACTTCGCACAACTTGTCTTCCTCGACTCGAGAGACTACCAAGAAGAAGAAGAAAGACTCGATTTATCATTTATCGGATAGATCCCATAAACAACCACGGTTACAGCAAAGGATTTCTCGTAATACGGTTTGTCAATCCCAGTCGGAATTCCTGCTTTGGAATCCTGACTCACAGTGACAGTTTTCTTTTTTTTCAGGATGGGTTCAAATTTGTCGCGTATAATCCAATTCTCCGTTTCTGAGCGGATAATGAATTTCACTCTAAAAAAATACTTTTTCTTGTCTAGATGTGAAATTATCACTGCTGCTCTTTCGTCGTTCATGGTAGCATCAACACTACCATCAATTTGAAATGTTGACCAACAGTGAGATGCTCCATCGCGCTTGAATTCATTAAAACAATCACGTATTCTACCCAACATGCTTCTATCATTTATTAGACCCTTTGGTACATCAGTGGAGACTCTATCGAGATTGAATTTAGCATTTTTCCAAGGCATAATTTTCGATAATCTCTCGAACTCCTCCATATTATAATTAAAACAAGTATTTAAATAAAGAATTTATTATATAATGAATCATTGCAAATGGCTTATGATAGGATCAGTAACAGCTTGTAACAAATCATGCAGAAATGAATTCTGCGGATATCATTTGGGAGTTTTGGGCCCTTAACTTGCATACAATGTGGGGTAGGTGTGCGTGTTAAGTCGCAGTTATGTCTCAATTGCGGTGGTAAGAGATACAGAGAGCTAAAGCGTTATTATGATAAACGAGTTAAAAACTCATTCAATGATTTTATCATTGACAGCGTCAATAACAAAATCATAAGAACACTTCAAGACTATATTAATAGATTCTCAAGTAATAATTGAACCAAATAATGAATTAGACAAATAATATTATAGTATATAAATGAACCAAGAATTTCAAACACATCCTGTGATTGCTAATTATGAACCATCTCGTGATGGTATTGTCAGACACCGCAGACTGAAGAAACCATTAGGCACGGATAATAGTATGGGGTATTTTTTGCTATATAATTGGGGCCTTTAAGCCATTCGAAATTCAAACCGTGAAACCACTATACGTCACACACCGTCACACGGTGTGAATGTGTTTTTACATTCAAACCGGGGTGATTTTATTGGGGGTATGGTGGTTTCAGTTTGAATGTAGAACAGCCACCGTGTGTGTATGTGACGTGTGTCCACCTATAATCTATTGTTATATGTTGTATTGTCTTGTGCTGTCCTATTTGTATATATTGTAATAAATTTGGAGTATGTGTATTTGACAGCATCCCGTTTTTAATTTGTGCGAGTATTTGGTCTTCGGTGCCATGGAAACATTACTAGCCCGAAATAGTTAGCCAGTTAGTAGGAGCAAACATCACAGAGCCGAGTGTTAGTGAATTTGAACCATGCTGGGGTCGTTAGTAGTGAATTTGGGTACAAGCCGAATGACTGTCCCTGTTTGTAACATAGTCCATATTAAAATTCCGCGGTGTATAAAAGTGATGTGATTGAAAAGGCAGTATTTATGGTTGGAAATCAATAAATTATAGAATGGAATCAATAGGTTGGAACTTGGTAGGTACCGTTTATGTGTCCATAGTGGAAAATGGGCGTATGTATATGAGCGTGATACGCCGGAAATTCTGTGGATTGACTGGCCTAGGTTCGCGCAGTTAGATATTTCCCAGTTAGTAAGGGAATACTAGTGGAATTTCTATGGCATGACGGGCTTGCGGTACGAAAATAGGATGATAAAGAAGAGAAACCATGCTAAGGTGCGGTTAATGGACTCTTGGGCAAGTTGTCTCCTCTGGGTCGCCAATTGATTAGAGCAAAGATTATTAATTATAGCAGACACGTCTTGCTTTCCATTTTACAACTCAAGTTGTATGGAAGTCTTTGGAAATTTGGGGAAAACATATGACTTCCAGCGTGACTCGCGCCAGGGTTTTGACACCGCTCGGTCAAGTGAATACCCCTGTGTGTGTAACAATATCATATCATTTCATTGTTATATGTTGTATTGTCCTGTGTTGTCCTATTTGTATATATCATATAATTTCACTGTAAATACCATTATGTATATACTTGTAAATACCATATATATATATATATATATATATATATATATATATATATATATATATATATATATATATATATATATAAATGTGACGTCCATTCACAACGAATACCTTCTTTCTGGAGTTCTAACCCGTTATTTGACGAGTTAGATCTCCTCTCGGAGACTATGTTTCGTGGTACCTCTGGGTCACTCCGATGTGAATAACACCTGAGGGGTTCCAAATGGGGTTTTTCATGTATGACACCTTAGAGCGAATGGAGTTCATCATATATAATCATATCATAACTTGCATAATATTACTAGGCGCAATAAGATGTGAAAAACGCCTTTGAGCGAATGGATTTCATCATATATAATCATATCATAACTTGCATAATATCACTAGGCGCAATAAGATGTGAATAACACCTTTGAGCGAATGGAGTTCATAATATCGTAGGAAAAAACAGGTCAAAATTGACCCACAATTTTTTTGTTTATCATATTAGATATATAATATTTCATATAATGAATTTTGAAAACATGAATATCATTATTAATGAGATTTCAAATTTGAAAAATCAAGGAATTCAATTGTCAGATAAATTAGATTGTAATCAGATTCTTTCTCAATTTCAAGATATTGATGACAGCGCTCGGAATAATAGATATGTACTGGCAAGGGAGTATGGACTGATCAAACGAATTCAACACGTAGTAAATAACTCCCTTGCATTCTGTAACGACATCAATAAGTTCGTCCCGTTATTCACTGCTGTTGAAAAGGTCAGAAGTGAATTGGGGAAAGAATATGAAATCAAACGCACAAATAACTCGAAAATCAAAACAATAAAAGAGATTATCCAGCAAAATGCAAATTCCCCTTTGATTGCCTCAACACAGTGAATGAAATTCTCACCATGGATAATTGACACTCTAAACACACCATACCTGTTGCAAGTATGAGTATATACAGGTACGGAACAGAAGTTCTATAGACAGGTATGAACTTACTGACTTAGAACGAAATTCTATAGACAGGTGATTTAATCACTACGCGGAAAGATAAACACAGTGTCGGGGGGGGGGGGGTAAGTTTTCACTTACAATTTAAATTTTGCATTAATTTATAATGATAGGTAAAGCCCTAAACGACTAAATTAGCACAAGAACGATTAGCTGCGATTAAGAAGTTTATTCCAGTTCGTGATTCCGTTCGAAATAAGCTCCAAATGAGACAAGAATTTCAAAATGATTTTACAACGGGAACTGAACAATTATTCAAACCAATAACCACTGCAAGGGGGAAAGTAGTATCGACCAATGAAAAAGCCATATGGGGAGATATTCCTCAGGAACAGCTAGAGAAAAAAACCCAGCTCTTTTTCCTATACTTGAAAAAATAGCAATGAAAACTGAATAAACACAAAAGTCTTTAAAACACTTCCTGGTGATATAATAACTACTGCACGACTTCAGGAACAACAGGGTGACATTATTGAAGAAGAAGAGGGTGATATTGGCAAAACTCAAAGAGGTGTTCCCTTTATAGACAAATTCCCCGAAGAGGCTAAAAAAAAACAATAAACGAATTTCAGTTATTAAAATCCAGTGATTATCAAGCTTTTGGTAATTTCTCTGCTAACATCTATCTTTTAAGAAGATATTTTTTAAAAGACGAGTATAAAAATAATATAATAAAACGCGATGACTGGGGGGGATTGGTTATATAAAATAAGCAAAGGGAGTAGTTGTTTAAATAAAAGAGAATTAGGGTATAACAAATTGAGGGAGGGAATTGGTAATTATGATATTCAACAACAACAAATCTAAGAACGAAAACAACAAAGAGAAGAAATTAAAAACAAATCAAAGAAAAACGTCAAGTACGTATACAAAAAAAAAAAAAAAAACACCACCTGATGCTGATAGTCAGAGTGCAACAGGTATCACTAAAAAAGATGGAGATGGATATCCAAGGGGGGTTTCAGGTAGTGGTCTAGTTCGTTGTCCTAGTAATATTCT
Organism: Unio pictorum; assembly: GCA_030141615.1. Classification (NCBI taxonomy): domain Eukaryota; kingdom Metazoa; phylum Mollusca; class Bivalvia; order Unionida; family Unionidae; genus Unio; species Unio pictorum. Next base: position 7,140,500 of record JARLTB010000023.1, on the reverse strand, counting down.
CGGGGACATAGCACGATTAGAAGTTTTCGTAGGAGGGAAACGAGCTGGAAATAACTCACTGGAAGTAATTAACGAGGCAGCTAATATCTGCAGACGACTATATGAGGGTGGTATCATGGATATTGGTATATATCGAGAGTTTATTGATGAGTTAGCAGACGGTTACCATAGTGATTAAATCACTGAAATTGCTAGCAATGAAAATCGTAGACGATTTCATGATTAGATAAATAGCATTTTAAAAAAATGATCATACACTACAACCACAACAAACCAACCATGGTCGATGTAGTAAATTAACGACTTCCTGTTTATAGAGCGTACTATGGAGATGGTCTCGGCAATACCATTGCAGGGTTATTTATAAGAATAGCTCCACAAATAGCACCAATTGCAAAACAATTATCAATGAAAGCTTTTGATGTTATTCGTGATAAAGGTATTAGCGCTGTTGGTGATGTTGCCGGTAAGTATTTTCCGCGGCTAAAGAAAAACTAGTAGCGTTAGTTCGGAGAAGAAAGAAACTAACAATGACTTCGTCATCAGTGATAAAGTCACTAGGACCACTACCATCTACGGAAATTATGCCTGCAAGTATTAGCAAAATAATAAACAACGCGGTGGAGCAGAATATAATATCACGGATAAATGATGGATATGACAATCAAGGAAATATTACTGCAAATATGATAGCGGGAATTGGTTTGAAATCGCGTGCGAGAACACGATTTAGATCAAGAAATATATAATAATATGTTCAAATCGGATCCTGATAAAGCGTTTGATATGGACGCCCCAGTACCCAAAAATGATTCTATACGCGATTATCAGTATTATTCCTATCATGCAGTACAACCGGATCTTCGATCAAGAATCGAACTTCAGGTCCATGATACCAGCAAATACTTTCTACCCTCTGAAGCGTTTATCGAAGTAAAAGGAGAAATTGTAACAAATGTTGGTGATACACCATATGCAAATGATGAAAATATCCGAGTTGGTTTTGTCAATAATGGTATCATGGCGCCATTCGAGAGTGCTAGATATATGAATGATGGAAGAGAAATCGAGTCTATAGAATGTGAGTTTGATGTTGCCACAACAATAGTGGGGTTAGCAAGATATTCTGATGATTATGCAAGTTAGGCAGGTCCATCTATGATGTTCTCTAAGGATCTCATTGATCACATTCCATATATTAAAGTGCTAACACCATACTGCAGTTAATCCACAACCAGATGATGTTGAACACGAAGATAGACCAGCTGCTGACTTTGATGTTATAAAAAGTACTAATCCTAATCACAACTTGGGGTTTGCAACACCTGTATCAATATTGCAAGGTCAGCGTCGACAACTTTCATGCGCGATTCCACTACATCATATTTTCGGATTTTGCAGAAATGTTAGAAAAGTTATCTGTGGAGCGAAGCATTCAGTAGCACTCGCGAGAAAGGGTAGTAATAATGATGCAATCTGGCATGGTGCTGGTGTTACTGATGGTAAAGTCATTATATCAAAACTATCACTGTAGATGCCAGTAATGACTCCATCAATCACCATGGAAGAAAAATTACTATCATTTATGGACCATGGAGGAAAATCATTGCTAAGTTGGCTAACAGTGACCACAGATACCATGAATTCTAATATTGATGGTACACTTACATGGAACCTGGTATCAAAACAAGCTGTTTCAGCTCCGCGTCATATATTTATTGCGTTACAGGATAGGGCGCGATTGGATTCACAAACACGCAGTCATATGATATTTGATCAATTGGGTGTTAATGAAGTTTCGTTGAGGATAAACGGTCAACAAGAACCAACCAAATAGCACGCGCGTATCATTGTTTGTTGTCATTTACGGGACGCGATAATAATGTGGATACTGGTCTGCAAATATCACAATTTGATTTTAGAAAACGATATCCCATCTATTACTTCTCGCTGGAACATCTTGACTTAACAAGACAATCCGTAGTTGACATACACTTCAGAGCTCGTGTAACCCGTCTGGTTGTAGGTGGTGTTGTCACTATCCCGAATTACAGAGCAGTTGCTGTCATTCCCAGTGACAAATCAATGCTACTCGAAGATGTTGGTGGACGTTGATGCACCAGTGGAAAATATGTAGACAATTAGATCAATTTCGTATTAAATAAAATTTGATATAGTCATGTTATGTTACGTTAACTCCTGGTCAAATTAAAAAATTGCAATCGGAATCAGCTTAAAAATGTGGAACCACAATATCGCTGAAGCACAATCAGATGTCTGGTGGTCAGAATAAACTATCACTGACACTTCAATGATGCCATCAAAGATAAAAAAAGGTGTTCAGTTCTCTCTCTCTCTCTCTCTCTCTCTCTCTCTCTCTCTCTCTCTCTCTCTCTCTCTCTCTCTCTCTCTCTCTCTCTGCGGCTGCAGTTAAGAACATGATACAATCAGGTGGTATATTCCCACTTTTCGCTTTGTTATCAGCGTTGATTGCGGCACCGACACCAGCACTACCATGAACTACGTATTCATGGTACAGTGGAAACGGCCTGAGACTAGGAACAGTTTACTAACAACAATATCGCAGATATCGCCGATGTCAAATTTTGATTTACTCGATGCTGCTAAAAAAAACTAGCGATAAAAAACTTTAGAGGTGTCTTTATGAAAGATCAATTACCACAACAACCAAACAACGCTGAAACCGGTATCATTAATCTCGATAACAGCACCGGTCCTGGAACTCACTGGGTTGCATACGCGATTGATCCGCGTGCAATTGTTTATTCCGATTCATATGGATTAGCACCGCCTAAAGAATTTATGCGTTATATAAACCACTTAAAAACTCCTATCTGGTATTCCACGCTACCAACACAGAAAATGAATGACCCACCAATATGCGTCATAGAAGTATTAAATATACTCAACGCTATTTCATCATCGGGAAAACCACCACATAAAACCGTACACGAATATACAAGTAATCGATTTTTAGGGAGATCTTAGAGTATAATGATTGATATTTGGGGGAGATCTCTATCAGGCCTGAAAAACCCCACCACGGAAATATCTGCAACCGGTGATGTAAAATAAATAATCGAAGATGAAATATCCGAGATGTTAAATCTTGCAAGTGTTGATCCCAATGAAATAGTTGTATTTCAAGATCGTCAGGGTAAATTGAAAACTAGTAATGTTTCCCTTGATGATATTTTAGTTAACAACGCGGTGTAACGGAAAATGCTATTGCGGTATTTTCCGATCTGGGTAGACTCAAACCAGATGTTCTCATTTCAACTATTGTGACTCCCAACAAAAACTGAATGACCATATAACAATATTTGAACAATTACAACAGAGTATAATTGATAATTTCGAAACCCCGATAAATAATTTATTTGGGATTCCACGTATTCATCCCACATTGAAAATCTCAGACGTAAAAACCGCTATGCTAGAATTAGCAACACTCCAATCTAGGTATGGAGATCGTGTTGAGAAGTTTTCAACTTTTCGTAAAATCTCATTCAGAAATTCTTTGGGGGAATCTCATTAGATAAACTCGACATAAAACCCTCGGATATTAGAAAATCCATCGATGAGATGAAAAACACCATCGAGGCAATCTAAGATGATTTACCGAGGATGACAGAAACACTTAAAAAAAACAAAGATTCCTCATGAGAAAACCAACAACGTAGTATACACGATCCAACACGGATCATGTACGTGGACACCATCCACTAATATATTAAATATCACCGCGACCGTCTAAGGTATTTATCGATTAACACTAGTGTCGCCAACTCAATTTAATATTTCATCAACGAGTTCATCTGGGGTCAATAATATGATAGGATTTTCAACGCTGGCGAATTTAACGCCAGCAATTTGAAATCTATTATAATAAATAAAATGTCATCATTGGCACGTCACAGCAGTATCGCTATGATCAGGTCAGAGAATTTCAAACTAAACTCAAAACACTGACTGAGGAGTATCAAGTAAAAATTAAAAAAATACCGACGATGAATCACCGCAGTTGATGTACTCGGTATCAGGTGTAATCACCGGAGCCGGTATAATACTCTCCTCGGTGACAATGATTGGCCCCGATAGCTGTTCCAATTTCTATATCAGTGGCGAAAACAATCGCTGCAATTATTTCAATAATAACAAAAAAAAAATATCATCATACAGCCAGCGCAAACTACAAGACTACGTAGTTATATTCCATGTTGTGTCAACCGCGTACTCATAATTATCCTCGATGATATTGTCCTTCCTTAATGATACATTAATATCTGATAATGAGTTTTCCGCGATGGTACGTGTTTATGATTCCGCGATGTCAAAATTAGAAAAGCAACATGAGTATAATAACAATGGCATCATCGCAAGCACTACTTCAACGAATAGCGAAAAATACCACCCCAGTGAAAACCAGCATGATTGCAATAACCTCAACCAATCCTGAATTCAGTGTGAATATCCCTACTGCGGTTCACGTGAAGGAGATAGCACTAGCAAAATTACGAGTATACCATACTTGACATAATATTAGATTAGCACCTTTCGGTGATCAACAACCGAATAATTCCCTGGTGTTTCCGAGTAAGAATAAACAAGACGGAACTCCAGATTGGAACGTTTTTTCGCTACCATCTGGGTCATACCAAATCGAACAAATCAATAACGAATTTCAGCGTAGAATAAAATCTATTACTGGAAAAGAATCGAAAATCGCTATAACGGTTCACGAGCCGACTTTATCATCTGCCATTGAGATAAACTCGCCCGGGTATGTCGTAGACATCTATCAGAGTTCTATAAGGACAATACTGGGTTGGCCTGAAATCCCACCTCGGACATCTTATCAAATACCAGAACCTAAAAAATCTGATTATTACACAGATGTACAATCATACCACGAAATCTCTCCATCATATCGAAATTATTTACCTGATATAAAAAAGGACAAATTAACTGATAGATTCACATTTCTCGATAACAATACCATGCAATGGGAATTTGGTTTTGAGAAAACTCCTGATTCATCCATTGCAATTGTATTCACTCTAAATAATGTCATTGATTATTTGAAATAGATTAATCAATTACATAAAACACAACTAGAGAGGCTACGACAGAGTTTCCAGGAGCATCTCTCTGATATAACGAGTTCACGCATCGAGATTATAAAATATGTTGAGATGTTAAATCAGCTTGTATCCGACATGAAATATATTAAGAAACAAATAGTTCAGATAATAATTAATGACAAGAATGTAGATAAACAAAAATTTCCTTACCGGTTACAGTATCACAGAAACTGATTTACCCGATTTCAAGTTTTTTGGGTATAACGCAAATAAACGAAAAAAATCTGTTAATGATCTTATTCAAGAAAACTTTTCTCTGATACTCGCCCAATGGAAAAAAATGCCACAACCACAAACAAATATCCTCAAACATAATAATGACCCAGATGGTGGTGGGCGACATATCGCTCCTCAAAACGTCAATATATCCTCGGTGATTGCAGTGAATTTAGTATGTGATGTTATCGAACGAAGTTACCAAATAAATCTCGAAAGATCAAATCAAGCCCAGCAGGGATATATTTTATACTCATTTGCACCAACAGCTCCATCCGAATTTTTAATAATTGAGAATCCAACTAATCCAGACTATATGCGATGTCATAATAATTCGTTAACGAGAATTAATTTCAAACTCACTGACCAGTTCAATAATTTGATTGATTCACGAGGCGAGGTTTTACAAATTAGTCTGTTTGTGAAATCCTAAAAAGTGTTTACCCCCATAGCACCATAGAGAGCGCGACAACGACTTTGCGTCTCCAAAGGAAACTTTTTCTCGGTTTTTAAGGAAGCCTTGGTTTGCCAAATAGACGCTTCTATAAAGTTGTGGGATTCACCATCTCTGCTACTCCGCTTCGTCTCTGCACTCTGAGCTGAGGGAGCTTGGATGTGATTGATCAATAAAGTAATTTATTGGAGGAGAGATATAGTAATGATAATAATAACGAGGACTTTGTATATCGCCTCATCTCTACAACATTAGAAAACATCTATAACATAAAAGGAATATATAATGATACGAATTTTTTTTTAAATCATCATGAAATTAGAAAACATAAAACATTCTGAAAATATTAAAGGTAGTAAATATTATTAAGTGTTTCAGTTTGTTCTTGTAGTCGAAAAAGGTGAGTTTAAAGAACACTCTTGAAAGGAATCACTGTGTCGTTGTGTCGAATTTAGTGGGTAATTCGTTCCACGTTGCTGAGTTCTGGTATGCAAAAGAACGTTGTCCATATGACTTCATTTTCATTGTGGGAATAAAGAGTATACGATGGTCAGAAGAGGAGCGTAAGTACCTTACTAGTGTGTACACAAGAAGTGAGGCCAGATAAATATGTTGGATTGGAGTCCATGAGTGAAATGTAGCAAAGAGAAGAAGTTTTATTCATGATTATGGATGAAGGATAGCCAGTGCAGAGTACTGATCAGCGGGGAGGCGTACTCTGATCGTGGTACTCTAAGGCTATGGAGTATATACTGAGACGAGCCAGACATAATTGGGTTACAATAGTCCAGTCTTGAAAGTACTAATGAACACACAAGTGTTTTAGAGCCATCAACTAAAATAAATTTGCGAATGGAGCTGATTCGCCTCAGCTCAAGATATGCATCCTTGCATATGTTCATGAAATACTGGTGCAATGTGAAAGTAATGTCCGGAGTAACCCATAGGTCTCCTACTGACTGTGAATTTATTGTTGGTGTTCCTGATATTTATTATTTTATGTAAAGGATGTGAATGATAACGTCTTTGTGTTGTGATCAGAAGTGCCTCAGTTTTACCATCATTAATTTGCAGCTTTTTACATGTCATTCATGATTTTACATCATAAATGCACCTCTCTACGCATTGGATGGTATCATCAACTTCAGATGGATGGCTAGATTTTCGTATTTTGATGTCATCTGCGTACATTTGGTGAGACACTGGATGCTGCTCGATGACACTTGAGGGTGGTTAAGTGTATAGAATGAAGCCAACAGGTCCAAGAACAGACACCTGTGGAACACCACAACATAGATCAACTGCGCTGGAATATATTCCATTTGCGGATAAAATGTGTGTCCTGTTGACCACGTTGGACTTGAACTAGACAGTGAGGATGTATCATGAATGCTAAATACATGCTGAAGACGATAACGTGATATATCATGGTCTATTGTGTCAAATGCTGAAGACAAATCAAGGACGGTGTGGACTGTAATCTTTCTGCTATCCAAAGCAGAGAGAATGTCATTAACTACTTTCAGAAGAGTAATCTTTGTACTGTGGCAAGGGCGACATGCAGACAGCACATTGCTAAAAAGAATGTTTGAAGCTAGATGAGATACAAATTAGATTGGAACAACTTTCTCTAAGATTGTTTTTTATATAAATGGGGGATTAGAAACTGGGCGTGTAGTTCTTTAAATCGTTATGGTCAAGTCTTTGTTTGTTGAAGCAGAAGTTTTACAATGGAAGTTTTGAAAAATGCTGGAAATTCCTCAGGTGAGATAGAGGTATTAATAACATCAGTTAGAGAATTCAATATTGGATCTAAGAACTCAAACAGCTATGATGTTGGAATTCGATCAAGTTCACATGACTTTGGTGCACTCTTCATCACGATTGTACGTACTAAATCCATAGGGATAGGTTCAAATGCTGCTAACGGTTGCCACTGACATTCTGTATCGCAACTGTTAGGCGACGATGAGTCAATTGAAATTGTGTTGTCAAGCGTATCTCGAATGGTTTGTACTTTGTCACGGACGTAATTTGCAAACAGGTCTGCAGGGTCGACGCAAGTGAAAGTAGTTGGAAGTGGTGCAAATTTGTTCCTTCCCATTAGCTTGGCAGTAATCTCGAAGAGTTCGTTGAAGCTCTAACGTTCAGTGATTTCAAAAGGCCCACAAAGTGTATCATCCTTCATACAAATTCTACGTACGAAATGCTGTAGCTGGTGTTGGTCCCTAGCTGTATCATTACTTCGTACAGGGACAAGTACGATCTCAAGTAATGTTTCTGGGCAAAGACAGGTTCGATGGGTTTGTACACTGATTTCGATTTGGACACTCTGTAGTTTATATAAACTGGAAACTATATTGATCATGGGTCCCGTTGAGGGCTGGATTGCAAACGATACCAATGATTAAACATTTTGGTAACTGTCATTGTAACAGATGGTTATCGATCTTGGATCGGAGTTCAGCAGCAGTAGTCAAAGTTTGCACTTTCACGCGTCGAATATGATACTCAGCAGTCGTTCGCTTTAGGTAACACTTCCACACGATGCACGTAGAACCTGGCCTCTTGGATGATGGTTTTGCATTACTTGGCATGAGCCATCAAATGGATAGCGGAACCGCTACGATTCAGACTCAAGCGGATATCCATCTCGTTCAGTAAATACTTTTTCTTGCAAACAAATGTCTAATTACAAACGATCCATCAGTTATAAACTACGTTATTGCTAACTTTTCTTTCGTCGGTCGTTAAAGCCCACGTTGTGATGGTTTTCATCTTCTGTCAACGCTGTGTAGATAAACTTGTCCTCGCATGCTGTGTCAGGTTTCCATACCATGTAAGCATCCAAATGAGTGTTCTTTGCTTCATTTCCGTATTCATTTATTCTCGGTAAAGGTAAAAATCCATTCAGACCAGTGTGTTACTCAAGTACAAATCCACTTTACTAAAAAAAAAGAATTCGTGAAATTATTGACAGGATTTGTGTTGTCCGTTTTGATCGCTTTGAATTTCATATACATGTGTCACGTTTGCTCATCCCCAGTTAGTAAGTCGTGTATAAACTAAAGTATTATTACAAGCCTTGGTCTGATGTCTAAACATTGACACAGGCTTGAGTTAATCTCCTAAGCAAGGTTACCGTGACCATATTGAAGACCCGACTTTCTAAATTGGCAGGTGTTAGATCGTGCGACTTCCCACCTTTGTTTTACAGTATAGCCCTAAGAGGAACCTGCGAGAGGGAACGGGGCGTGTTCTCATTCCGTCCACACGTGGATAGACAGCAAGAAGGACATCGTCCGCTATGTTGACTGGATCGGGTTATAGCATCTTTCAAGGCGCTCAATCCTCGTGTCACCATCGGTTTCAAAGTAGGAGCCACCGAACAAAACGCCGATTTCAACATATCTCCTCAATCGCGTCCTCGCTATCGAGCGACTCCTCGGTACACAGGATACATGACTTACGAGTGGTTTGAAAATCGTTTTTGAAAATGGAGTTTCACCGTGATTATACCTTTGGTAAATTGAATATGTTGTCCACGACCTCCTTTTATAGTAATTTTCATAATGTCGAAAAAATGACTTACTGACCGGTAAATACTGAGGATGTACAAACTAGCGGTGAATGTGATAGGTGTTTTCACCTTCATACTGAGCGTTCTTGGCAGAGTCCACTTTGAAAGGAATGACACACAGTAACGTTACTGAGGTCTGTCCCACCACGTTTCACTCCACCACATCGGAGTACACACAAATCAAAGTGAGTCATTTATACAGGAATCGAAACTACTTCGCAAAATCCAAGTTGCCGGGAATGGCCTGTATTTCGTTTTTAACCTTCATCATCATGGGATCTACACCCAAAATCTTATATAATTCAGGACAAAATGTAATGGCCAAGATTATGTTTTCTGAAAATTTAATCAATAGTCGACGAGCCACCTTCTGGTACTCGAGGATGACACTTTTTCTGGTTTTCTCTACAGCTTTGCCAAAAGTCGCGTTCAAACTGGCAGCAATCTCGATCACCAGATGTTGACCACTAAAATAATTGCCTGCAGGAATGTTTTACGGGTGAATCGTGTAGTTAGTTTTCGGGTCATATGTTTTGATTCAGTCACCACAGTGACGCATTCGTCTAAGTTTATTGCAATTTGTCATCATCAACTTCTACCGTAAGTGTTTCGATTTTCAACGATGTTTTTTTATTTGTGTAGGGTGAATCATTTTCACCAAAGCCACTTGCCGTGTAACAACACAAAGTGTTGCTAGGAAACACCTCCATGTAACTGTCACTGGGTAAAGTTAAGAAAAATTGGTTATTGTTGTTGTTCATAATTCTAGATTTCTGCTGATGTCTCAGGGGTCACTCGAAGTCAGGGGCATCTCTAAAAGAGGATTGCTGTTGTTGCTATTGTTAGAGTGGTGACTGACGTTGGACACAAGACTCCCGTTGATACAGTTCGAGGAGTATTTCAGTGAAGAATTGGGGAGATTGTAATCGATGACACTGCTGAATAAAATGGTCCACAATTGTTTGTCTCCTTGTTGCAAGCTCAAATTGGCAATGCCAGCACCGATGACACAATGCACCAAAAAAGATGTTGCAGAAAAAGACGATTGGCGTTTTAGGCACACGTTCTCCACACCATACACACAAGGGTTGCTTTATAGATCTTTCAGCGAAGAACTGTGTGAAGGAGTAGTCACTAAGGTGGTAGTGGCATATGAGGCCATGTTGAAGAGCATTATGCTCACTTCATTTTATAGTCGATGATTTTCGAAGAGTCGATCCAAGAATTAAAATTGGGAGGATATATTTCCAACTTCCAACATATTTTGATGTCGTTGACACGTCGTTTTAAAACTTTTCGGGTTCTTCGTTCGAGGATGCTTTCGATGTCGTAGACTTTGTCTTCTTTTATTTGTCACAGGTTGTAACTCGGGCAAGTAAAGCGTTCCTTGTAACACTTCCTCGTTCATGTGTGGAAACGTATAGACGGCAGGGTGATGGCCATACACTCGTCCAGTAACACTAAACAATTCGGTGGTCCAGTTGGGTAAGAAACATAAGTCGAAAGTGCATTTGGTTTTGCCAGTGCGCACCCAATCTCCTGTGGCCAATATTCCGCCTTTCTTGGGGACAGCCACTATCGGGGATGTATCAAACAGGCGCTCAAAACAGTCGCTTCGTTGTCGAGAGTAGTCACGTCCTGAGGGGCACGTCCGATGTTCCATTGGTAAGATTAGTTGTACGTTTGAACCAGGTGAGGTAAGACGTCGATGTACTTGAGAATGTGTTGATGCGTAAGAATATTTCCACACCTTTATTTTAAAGTAGCGTTGAAGCGTCCTACGATGCTCGCTTTGGTTTCCGGATTCTCGATGGTGAACAAATGAATGCCACGTTTCTTTAATTGTTTAAGGAAAGCTTGTTTCAGAAATAATGTGCCTTCGTTGGTTTGATGGTGACAATCATTTTATTTCAACATAAATCTGAGGGCTCGCACTAACTCATTGCTCGATTTGGAAGTTAATGGCACGACCCAGTGAAATTTAGAAAAGACGTCGTTGCCACAAAATAAATATTTGTAGCCACGAATGTAGATGGCCAAATGAGAGACATCGGCTAAATCGGTTTGCCATTAATGCTCAATTCCTTCCACTTGGGTGCGATTTCTGGAACATATTCGTCAAATAAGCTCGTGTATAGTGTACCTGGTTTGTGCTTGTAGTCATAGTTGCATTTGATGTAAACGGAGAAATGTCGGACTGGTTTTGGCAGCACGATACAATTTTCGAACTCCATAGAGTGAATGATGGTCTGGATCGTTGTAAATGTATTTAGTTTTTTTCGTGAATCATGTGTAAGTAATGGGAACGTTCTGTCAAATACTCCGTTTTGGATATGCAAGTTCGTTGTGCTATTTTACCCCATAAATATGTAACGTTAGTTTGGCAAACCATTGCCTTTTTTGCCTTTTGTCTCCACGTGGTATAAAGTGATGACTTTACTGTTTTGTCTTGGGAAAGGGGCAAGACAGGATTGAGAGACCAAATATCACTCACATTTCGATCCACAATGCTTGCGTTGCTCGCGATTCTTTTAGCCATAGTCACATTTCTCACAGTAGTAACCGAATCCCAGGAATGCAGAAATACTGGTAATGATATCAAAATGTTCATCGTGATAATAGACCTGAACATATTTACTGTCTTTGAAATGTTTTCCTCCAAACACCAGAGGTCCACACTTCTTGAGTGTGTTCTTTCAAGGTGTTGCGCGGAGCTAAGACGTCTTGCATTTTTTGCATTTTAGGAATGCAACAGTGCGTGTGTTTTGACAGGTCACCTTGTTTTAATTGTAGTTCTGCTTTACTTCGTTGTTTGGCTTGGTCGTGGTAGCCTCGAGACTCTTCGGATCACCATCAGTCTGACTAAGACATAGGTACTTCACTAAACTGTCCTGGGCACCATAGCTCGACCCCCCCCCCCCCCCCCGTTGAAACCTAGATGAACGCAGTCGATCACTTAAAATACCGTGGAAGCATCATATGTTTAGATGAATCGTTTGACAAAGAGATAACGGCACTCATCAACATAATCAGACAATCACTGGGATGTCTCTGCTCTCGCGTGTTTTGCCACAGGAATATCAAACTGCCCAAAAAGTTCAAGGCGTATAAAGCAGTTGTGTTAACAAACCTCCTATATGGATGTGAGACTGGACAGCATAAAAGAAGCACATCGATCAGCTTTAGTGCTTCCAAATGAGAGCCCTGCGCTGGATTATGGACGTTAGATGGCAAGACAGAGTGACAAGCCTAGAAGTGCTGGACCGAGCAGGCTTAACCAGTATCGCAGCGATGATCATGAGAGCTCATCTCCGGTGGATGGATCAAGTCATCCGTATGGAGGAATCTCGAATGCCACCTCAGATTTTGTATGTAGCTCTATCTAGTGGACACAGAAAACAATTGTCGCCCGAATAAAAGATTACAAGACTTTTTCACCTAAGACGCTGATTGATATCTGGGCCAGACCCCGAGTCCTGCGTGAAGGATACATCTGGCTAGCTTACAAATGTTCGTAATAGGTTCAACACTTTCGAGGATGTCCGCAGAACGAAAGTCGCCGACACCAGTAATTGTAGGAAGGCCTGAACGTCAAGAACCAACCCATGCCTCCAGTGCACACGCTGCTCCAGAATATGCATATCTCGTATCGGACTTATCAGCCACATGAAGATCCATCAGCGATGCGCAGCGATCAATTGACTTCATCGATGGTCAAGCAACATACATACATTCAGAATCAAAAAATTAAATGTCTTACCGGAAATTTTTTAATAAAATATTGTTTCTTCACTCTCTGTGCTCTATGTGATTTGATGAATTAATAGTGATCTGCCGATGTATTGAATTAAGCTTATCATAATTGACATGGCTTATAAGTAACTTTTTAAATTGGTTAATTCCGATAGTGTCTCCTTGTAAGACCGGGCCTTTGGTTCATGGTTTTAACCACCTTATAGTAACTAATTTACGAAACAAGTTTCTTAGGGTATACCACTATAGTGATGTATATATCATTTATAGTCTGTTCTGTTTTAGTCTGCCTTGTGCGGTAGGCCTGATGGTTTTGGGCTTTAACCACCCTAAAAGACGTTCATATGGGCCCCTTCTTAATTTTCCTATTTAATTGTCTTCATTAACTATACATACTATATCTATTTTAAGTACCAATTATTTATAATTCTGCATATGAATGTGATATCTTATTGAATATTCTTTTGGTTATTTATTTTCTAGATTTATTTATAATGTTATTATTATTTCAAACCATCAACAGGTCACTATGATAGTAACTATAACGTTATGCGTTTAACTGACAAGTGAAATGAAAGAGAAAGAAGAAAAAAAACAATATTGGAACGAAAGGTATAAACATTTTGAATTAAAATAACATTTCCTACTATATTATTTAATACTAACTCCATTACCAATTGCATTGCCCTGATGGTCAACCAGCTACTCTATAGTGCATTTGATCAGGACAACCTCCCATTAAAAAAAATACTGAACTTTTTAAGTCACAAGAATTGCATTCAATGCATTATTTATAGCAACAAATACTAAACTATTAACTCTGTCGAGAAAATCATCCTGATTTAACTTGTCTTCTACTGCATGTTTGTATTTCCGTATTTTACCTCGTTTGAATGTCACTTAGGTCTTTGTTTACTTTAAAACACGCAAGTATTTGAAAAATACGCCGAAAAGAAGTAAATACAAATTATGGTTTCTTTTAATCACACTCTCACTCATACTTGACCGATCCACCTTGTATAATACCTATCCAATCAAATACGCCATGAAAACGTTATTTTATTAAATGTGCTAGAAATTGAAAAAGCCTTGATAATTTGTATTAAAATCTCTTGAATCAGATTCTGTTTTGGTTTCTATTATTATTAAAACAATAACAAATCATAATATTGTGGTGTACACCGTTACAAATGCCCAAGAGTGTAAACAGATAAAAGCATTTTGTTTACTCAGAAATTGTTTTTCTTCTTGCCTTTAAAGAATCTAATTTCGTCCTGATATAATTTCTCATAATGAACCTTTGAAAACCTTGGAAATGCATTTCAGCATGGTATAGGTTTTACATAATTAGTTTTAACACAAAAATAGCAGGCTAGAAAGATTTTCTTTGCTATCAAAAATAACGGTGTAATACAATAAAAACAGTCAATCGAATGAGTTAGATAGCGGTGTTTGATTGGTTAAATACAAGTGATGACGTCAGTTCGAAATCTTCAACTACGGTGTTCATCATCATCATCATCATCATCATCATCAGTCTCTTGACCTAATGTGATCGTTGAGGCACTGTGCTGCTGAACATCTGACCAGTTCCCTCCATTTGTCTCGTTCATGTGCCAATGTCTGTGTCTCTGCGAAACTTTTCCTAGTCCATTCTGTGATGTTGTCACTCCACTTTTTTCTCTGTCTACCTCTCCTTCTACCACCTTGAACACTACCCTGCAGTACTGTTGTGGATAAACTGTTGGCTCTAGTGACATGGCCATACCATTTCAGCTTTCTCTTTTTGACAGTGGTGGGGAGGTCTTCATAATGGCCTACTTTGTGCCTGATGGTGTTATGTACCTCTTCATTTGTGATGTAGTCCATGTAAGAGATGCCAAGGATGGTTCTGTACCATCTCATTTCAAGTGCCTGGATTCTTCGTTGTAATTCTGCTCTCAGGGTTCAGGCCTCACATGAATACAGAAAGACTGAGATGACTAGTGCTCTCAATAGTCTGATTTTAGTTTTCAGATATTAGTGTCTCATCTGATGGGTCTTAGCTTTGACATAGCTGCCGTTGTTTGTGATGCTCTTGACAAAATTTCTGCTCTTGATCCCTCTTCCGTGATTATGGAACCAAGATATTTGAATTGGCCCACTGTTTCCAGTTCCTGTCCTCTGATTTTAATCTTGGTTGAGATTTGTTTGCCACTATTTGTCATCAGCTTTGTCTTCTCTGCACTTATCTCCATGTTAAATCTGGAAGATATTTCATCCAGGTTCTTCACTAAGGTGGCATACTCATCTTCACTGCCTGTCAGCCAATCAATGTCGTCTGCAAAGCGGAGGTTGGTGATGTTACGTCCTCCAATGCTGACTGTCCCACAGTGGTTTTCCAGGGCTTCGCTCATGATGCGCTCCAAGTAGATGTTGAAAAGTGTCGGTGACAGGAGATAGCATTGCCGTACTCCAACTGTGGTCTTGAACCAGTCCCCCACAGAACCTTGAGCAATTACTGCACTGGTAGCCTTGGCGTGCAGCTGCTTGATGGTGTTGGTCAACTTTTGACCCATGTTGTACTTATTCATTGTGGCCCAGAATGCATCATGCCACACTCTGTCAAAAGCCTTTTTGAAATCTATGAACAGAACGGTGTTTATATCACTTTTTAAATGCATGTCCGTGTTTCTAGTAACTGTTCCGATTGAAAGTTATTCGACTCTTATCGTGATCGTAAAGAGACGAGATTATTTCGAAGTTATTATTATTATTATTATTATTATTATTATTATTATTATTATTATATTTTGAACAGTAACCGACTGGAGAGAGGTCAGGGAACCAGACTATCTTTTCATTCTAATATAAATCGGAACATTATTGGCCTATTCATACAGTGAGCGCACAATGTCATTCATTCATCCAATTCCGTCAAATCGAGAAAGAAACATAGATTGGTGGCGCTCTACAGTTTTTTGTACTTATCATTAGAATTTAAAAGAAAACAAATATAATTTCTAGAGTTTCATCGCTTTTATTAGCTATTTAAAAAAGACCTTGTATATTTTAGGTCAAGGAGCCTTTAATTTCATTTTTTGGGGTTATGATAGATGGTGGTAATATGGATTATAGAGTATACAGGTTGGCCTTATTTTAGATTTGCATCTCCATATAAAAAAAAATAAAAACAAACCTGCTATGTCTGCTTAGTCATTTTTACTTTCTAGATTTTAGAGGTGCATTGTAACAAAAAAGAGAAACTTTAAAAAATACATTTTATATATGTTATAATCCATTCATTGCACTATCTATCAGCAGTCTGTCTAGTCTGGTAAAATTAATCTCTGCGAACGACAAGTGTACTTCTGACAAATCAGTAGGGAGCAGTCATTTTAGTTAGTTTAGATCATGTACAATTTCCACAACTACAATGTCCAAAGAAATTTCAGCCACAGTACATAAAAACTGCATCGAAATATACGAATATTCTCTCTATTGTGCATGCTGCAAATTTAAACACTGTCACCATGTACCCACCACTATCTCAGAAGTTGATACTATTTGAGGAGCGCCTCCATTGTAACTACCAATTTTTGTTTTAGGGAAAAAGCCAAGGATGCTCAGATTGATATTTTATTTTTGCAGAACATAAAATGGCTGCGCCCTTACTGAAGAATGCTGTCACCAATTTCGTGATTAACCATACAGATTCGGCATCTTCTGAAGTGGC
The DNA here is from genome assembly GCA_030141615.1 of Unio pictorum. Lineage (NCBI taxonomy): Eukaryota > Metazoa > Mollusca > Bivalvia > Unionida > Unionidae > Unio > Unio pictorum. The sequence goes on along the minus strand of JARLTB010000023.1, from coordinate 7,123,617 downwards.
AAATGGTGCACATTCTATAGTTATATGTTAATTTAATAGTTTAACTAATTTCTAAAATGAAGTAGCTTATATGTATGTGACTTCGTTTATTTAACCTTTTCAAGCGAGAGAGAGAGAGAGAGAGATAGAGAGAGAGAGAGAGAGAGAGAGGGGGGGGGGGGGGGGGTTGGGGTTGGTTGATGACGTACTAACTTTTGCAACTAAACTGAACTATGTTTAATGAATATGCGTCCAAGAATACAAAAATCTGGTTGAAGTAAAATCTCCAACTAAATCGATCGGGAGAATGGGATACAATGAAATAAATACATGTTATGTTTATTGGTTGTTATAAACAAAATTCGCCCAACATAATTTAATGAAATAAATATGATAAGACTGTTTCTTGTAGTACCATATCTCTTTATAGACTTATTTATTTGGGGAAAATGAAGGCCCATCCATCTGTGACATGCATCCTTTTCACTGCCCTCAAAATAACTTTTATGATGTGTAAGAACTTTCAGATTTCATTAACACTGTTTCTTTAATAATAATAGTTTGAATTATTTGTAGCTATATTTTATAGTGACTGACACAGATTGCATGAGAATATTAAACAATATATATATATATATATATATATATATATACAGTTGACTCCACTTAACTGCACATTGGTTAACTGCACACGCCGGATAACTGCACATATTCACGCCGGTCCTGTTTTTTCCCAATGCTTTTCAATGGGAACAAACTTCAGATAACTGCACTTGGCTTAAATGCACACTCCAGATAATAGCACGATAAATTTCTGCCAGTGGCACATTATTCAATACAATTTTACTCCGGTTAACTGCACAATATATATTCATGATCAGTTATTGCCAGTCCACTGCTATAGCGCTTCAAATAAGCCGACAATTAAGTCGGTAAATGCGACTTTGTATATGATTGACATGTAAAGGATGCCTTAGGTGGTATATACATGTATATCTGTGCCCACTAGGGAGCAATAGCGTGGGGAAAATCATAGTACATGTACAGTATGGGAAACATTGCTCTAAACTGTTCGGGTTTGAATGATTTACCAAAAAATGGATGGTTGGAAAGATGGAAAATGCTCAACGGAATTCAATTTAAACGACAACACGGCGAAAAACAGGATGCAGACGACTTTGGAGCTGAACACTTTTTCTGTGGGAGATGACCCATCAATGTCTGACAACAGTTTTCGAATAACAAGCGATCTATAGAATTTCTTGAAATTCGTAATAATTCCTTGATCCATTGGTTGATTCAATGAAATTGTGTTCGGAGGAAGGAAAACAAGCTTAACATTTAAGGAAAAGTTGAAAGAGTGGACTCTAATCATTGTTTAAATTTATTCTTGACATATATTCGTGCCATGCTGATTTAAAGCTGTACTGTATCGTACTTTGGTTAACTGCACACTCTGGTTAACTGCACAGTCTCGTGACAGGCCCAAGGGTGTGCAGTTAACCGGAGTCGACTGTGTGTGTGTGTATATATATATTTATATATATATATATATATATATATATATATATATATATATATATATATATATATATATATATATATATATATATATATATATAATCACCTTGCTGGCCTATTCTGTGCATCAAGTAATCAAGTAATTCTACGCAATGATCTGTCATTTCTGTAAACACAGAGTCATGTGTTATTTTGTTGTAAAAAATCCATTTTGTATCGAGAAAGAACAGTTGTACTTTAGGAAAAGAGATTTTCATAACGTGTACAAAAATATCCCATAGTTCAACTCTAAATGCAAAATCAAATGATAAATTTCATCATGAAAACCGAATCCATGAATATCTTGAACCTGTAACCCAGAAAATCATGTTTGCTATATATCTTTTAGAATCATACAAATAAATACATTATATAAAAGATGGAAATGTATGCCTTGAAATAATTCTGCATCTTAATCCAAGTTTCCAATTTTGGAAGAAGATGTCCCACGTACAAAATCATCTGATATCCAACACGTCAGCTTGCTGCTAGAAATTTCCCAGCATATAGTATCTTTCTAAATTCTTTAGTAATTTTTCACCATAAACAAGACATAAACACATTACACCCTATTCATTGTTGTTTCTCTTACACATAAAAGCTTATTTGTTTATAAAATGTCAAACTTTACTAAACTTTTTCACAAGATTGATCTAGTTGGCTAAATATCCATTGCTATTTATTGGAATTCTTACATTGAATTTTGTTAAACTAGCTATAAATCTGACCTAATTACTCGACTAAACTGCTGACAGAAACAGTCCAAAGTAATGTATTTCATTTATTTAGCCTGATGGATAAATATTACATTTTTTTTCAAAGCTGTGCACAGAATTGCTTCATGAAAACATGGTGTCATATTGTCCAAAATTAATATTTTTTTAAACAGAATATTCTGGTGACAACTTGCCTCTTTTCAAATGGTAAGCATTGCAGTATTTCATTTTCATTATTTGGTCGAATTTGGTATGTTTTGCTTAGTATTGGAGACTGAAATCTTAGATGCGCTGAATGCCTGATAGAATTGTATGTATTATGTTGCAAATGTACAGATTGAGGCTCAGCATTAAGAGGTTAGTGTTAGGACTGGTCAGCCTGGTATCAGGATAATGTGACTGGGTGGGACATCATGCTACATGTCTGCTGCACGATGCCACAGTGCTAGACATCACTATTAACTGCCACATTAGAGATAGTATAGTAATATGACAAAAACATTGTTAAACCTATGTTAAAAATTCAAATCACAAACACACACACACACATGTACACAGAATGATGTGTATATTATTTTGCAAATATATGAGTATATACATTTCTGAGATCAGAATACCAGATCACTTGTGTGTGATATGGTATAGACATTAAATCACCATTTCGTTTAAATGCATCTTAAAGATTTGTCAAAGATGCTCAAAAAAATGAATGATTTTTCAAATACAATCCTAGAGTCTCTTGATAAATTATTAAGCTTAGGATTTATCTTGCAAGTTGTAAAATATATTTAATTTTCATTATTTGTTTGTTCTTTTGTTCTTTTTGTCATTTTTTTAATTTCATTATATTCTATTGTAATGTAATATTATATGTTGTACCAAAATATCCAAAATCAAGTTTATTTTCTACATGGCTTTAATGATCAGTTTTTAAACAATTCTGTAAACAACTTGTAGCTAGTATATTTCACTATGTGTATGGGTTTAATATCAGGATCATTATTAATAGAAGAAAACTTGTTTGTTTTGGTCTGGCTCTAGGTTATTGGAATTCCCCTACAATGTACTTGGTGTATCTGACATGGTTCAGGTGATATATTTTAATTTTAATAACAGACTTTATAATTATATCATTTTTTTTAAACATTAAGAGGTTTCTAGAAGTTTTATTTTTAATTAAGTAATTATTTGTTTTAGAAATTGTTAATTGTGACTTGAGGTCAAGTGGAGGACTATATAATCTTATCACTGGAAAAATTATTTATTTATGCTTTAAGATCTAGCAGAATCAGTTTTATATTATTGTTGTGTCCAGTTCCTTTGGACTGGAATTTATTTCTTCAGATTATTTATTTCAGTGATTTTGTTTCTAATTAATTACACAATGCTCATAAAAAATAATATTCTTGGAGAGAGACATTCAGTGGGTTTTATAGTGAGTTTAAACCAGGAATTATTTTAGTGTTTCAACAAAAGACTTGATACGACAATATGATACAGGCCAGCACAGCCACTTTCAACTTTTAATTTTATTTAGATTTCTACTACAGTTTATTTAGAATATTATTATTAGAACTTGTTGAATTTGACAAAGACTGTTGCTTCTCAATCTTTTCCGTTATTTTAAGAGCATAGACTCATAGCAGAATATAAAGTTACAATTATGTAAGCATGGCTAATTTTAATGGGAAAAAACAGGAAAGTCATTATCTGATCTTGTGCAAGAAAAATGAAGTCACTGATGGTGACTAGAATACTCAGTGTAGCTATTGTTGTTGTTACTTTTAACACATTAACCGCTGGAGATTTTTGCAGTTTTCACATAAAATGCGAGTAGGAAACACATTTTGGGGACTATTTCTGAATAACTCGTAATCCATCGATTCCCAAGCAATATTCCGTTAGACAAATGGCTAGTCGTGCTAAAGAAAATGTTTTTCATTGGTTAGTTTGATGGTGCATGAGCAGAAGGGCAAAAATTGGACTTTTTTTTCTTCTTAACAAACCCATAATTTTCGTATGGAGAAGACTCTTTATTCAAAATGTCCTCCTTATCCTACTTTTTGCACAGGTTCACCTGTCTATGTGTGTTTCAGACCAGTCTGCCATAGATCTGAGGCCATAAAGTCTAAAATCTGGACACAAATTCGGAATCCGACCATGGGCGATTTTCGGGTGAAAAAAAAACAGGTCCAAAAACTTTGGATTTTCCCTCTGTGCTTTGTAGTGCAACTAAAATGACCAGATTATTTGCAATCATTGTAGAGCTACATCTGTCTACCTTTCTCTGACACCATCCAGTTTAGTGTATCATGTATGACCTTGATGCTACAGACCTTGAAAGTAAGCTACTACCTCATGCCCTGTAAAGTCGTCACTAGGGGTTAATGTGTTAACACCATTTTTAAGCACAAGATGGGCTATACATGGCGGCCAATATCAGTGGTCCTGGATGAACCCAGTGACATCAAGAAAAGAACCACTAACTCACGAGAAGTTACTGGCTAGCTTTCTCACATACCCACATTGGCCAAACCTGAAATTTGAATCTACACAGATACAGGTGAGATGACAATGATCTGTAATGATAAGCGCTTTAGAAAACATAGTAACATGTGTGGACAATGAAATGACTAAATACTTCAATGGTCAAATTTGTGCATCTGGTAGCAGTAATGAAGATCATCAAGGATAAATTAATTAATTAAAGAATTAGCATCATAATGTATGGAGTGACCAGTGAAACCTTTTTTGTAAATGCCTTCAGCATTATAATATATAGAGTGACCAGTGAAACCTTTTGTGTAAATTTCTTCAGCATTATAATGTATAGAGTGACCAGTGAAATCATTTTTGTAAATTTCTTCAGCATTATGATGTATAGAGTGACCAGTGAAACCTATTGTTGTAAGAATGTTAAATAATGTTAAATATTTAGAAGAAGATGATTGGCAATAATGTTAGGAGTTTTGTAAAAAAAAAAAAAAAAAAAAGTTACATCCAAGATACAGAAACTATAGAGTAATTATATAAGATACAGAAACTATAGAGAAATTATACAAGATACAGAAACTGTAATTATACAAGATACAGAAACTGTAGAGTAATTATAAAAGATTCAGAAACTATAGAGTAATTATACAAGATACAGAAACTGTAGAGTAATTATACAAGATTCAGAAACTATAGAGTAATTATACAAGATTCAGAAACTATAGAGTAATTATACAAGATTCAGAAACTATAGAGTAATTATACAAGATACAGAAACTATAGAGAAATTATACAAGATACAGAAACTGTAGAGTAATTATACAAGATACAGAAACTATAGAGTAATTATACAAGATTCAGAAACTATAGAGTAACTATACAAGATTCAGAAACTATAGAGTAACTATACAAGATACAGAAACTATAGAGAAATTATACAAGATACAGAAACTGTAGAGTAATTATACAAGATACAGAAACTATAGAGTAATTATACAAGATTCAGAAACTATAGAGTAATTATACAAGATACAGAAACTGTAGAGTAATTATACAAGATACAGAAACTGTAGAGTAATTATACAAGATACAGAAACTAGAGTAATTGTACAAGATACAGAAACTGTAGAGTAATTATACAAGATACAGAAACTGTAGAGTAATTATACAAGATTCAGAAACTATAGAGTAATTATACAAGATACAGAAACTAGAGTAATTGTACAAGATACAGAAACTGTAGAGTAATTATGCAAGATACAGAAACTATAGAGTAATTATACAAGATACAGAAACTGTAGAGTAATTATACAAGATACAGAAACTGTAGAGTAATTATACAAGATACAGGAACTATAGAGAAATTATACAAGCAGGATTTCATGTTCCACCATGTCAGAAGCTTTCCTGAAATCTACAAATATTTATCCTATTATTCTGCCTTGGTCAAGTGCTTTAAGCCATTTATGGAGATCAAGGCAGTCTCACATGAATGTTTATGTCTAAAGTCTGATTGATTAGGGTGTAACAGCAAGTGTTTGGTTAAATATGACATGAATGAGTCATGGAAATGTTTTTCAATCAACTTTGACAAGTTTGATAGAATGAGATTGGCTGATACTTATTGGTATCATCCTTAGTACCAGATTTGTGAATTGGAGTTACTTTTGCAGTTTTCCATAGTTTGGGGACAGATGAGGTTGCAATACTTAAATTGATTATGAATGTTATGCTGTCTAAAATAGCAGAGGCAGAAAATTTAAATGAAGCGTGGACTAATTTAATCCAGTCCTGTAGCTTTCTGGGTATCAAGTTCACTGAGACATTTTTTTTAGCAAAGTTTTTATGCTGGTGGGATATAGAAACATACCTCCTTAGAGATTTTGCTGTTGCATAACTTTTTAAGTTCATTAAAGTTGTTTTCTGTCACTTGTTTATTGAATTTTGTGGTTATGTTGGTGAAATAAGTCATTGAAAATATTTGCGATGGCTGTGTCATCAGTGATTACGGTGTCATTTACCAGAAGCGAGTGAATTTTATTTGTCTTATCTTATTTGTTTCTCCAGTGAACTCATAGAAGACTTTCCAAATGGAGTTTATATTTCTATTTTTGTTTTCAAGCAATGATTGATAATTGAAAACAATGTTTAACTTTTGTAATCATACTTGTAATTTTATTTCTCCATACTTTATATTGTGCATTGTTGCCCATAGCCTTGAATTAGTCTCATGTTTTCATAGCAGCTAGGATTTCAGTAGTAAGCCAATTTATGTTGGTTTCATTCTTTACTTAATGTACTTTCATTGGTGCATGCTTAGAGACTACATCCATAAATAAGTCAGTCCACACCCTCAGAGCTTCATCTATGTCATCCAAATTTTAGATCATATTCCAGGGAACTTTTTATAGGTCAATGAGAATTGGTTTGTTATTAACAATTTTGAACGAACTGTAAATGATAGTTTTGTGTGTAGTTTTTTTAAATTTTTCTTGCATTTAAATTTTCTTGTCGAACAAGTAGGATAGTGGTTACTAAGAGTCAGACCAATATTGGGGACATTAACACAAGCCATATTGTCTGGTAGGTTGGTATAAATGTGATCAATAAGAGTGCTTGATTTTTCTGTTGCCATTGTGGGCTCATTTACCAGCTGGACTATGCCTAATGATTCAATAAATTCCATCCAGTTGTTCCTTATTTGAATATTGAGAAGGTCCTTTTTTATGTTGCAGTGTTTATATATATTTCTCCTGTGCAAGAACATTTTCCATTTATTTCAAAAAGTTAATTGCTTTGGAGGAAGGTAGCTAATGAATGAAACCAACTAGAAATGATTTTGCATTATTTTGAGAAATTTCCACCTTGATACTCTCAATTTCAAGTGACTCCAAGTAAAGTCATCTTTTTACATTTTATATCTTCCTGAACAAAACCTCCCCTGCTGTCTCTCTGTCCCTGTGTAATGGTTTATTGTAGCCTGGACAGTGAAATAGATTATAATTGTGGTTAGCATTTAATTTGGTTTCACTGAGTTCTAAAATATGTATATTATTTTCCTTGGAAGACAAGATTAACTTACTCTGATCTTTTTTCCCACTATACCTTGTACATTTAAGTGACCTATGTTAAAACATTTTGTATTTAGTTTCATATCAATTATATGTACGTCATCATGTAATGAGGTTCTCACTGAGATTGTCTCAATAATACTTGTATTATTCGGACAGCCTATTTTCATATTTAAATGTTCATATATATTAGCATCTTTAATGTCACATACAGACCCTGAAGATAGATTTGTTAACTTTTGCATTTACAAATGTGTCCACTAAATAGTTAGACAGAGTCTCGCTAGGTACATTGAGATTTGTTATAAATGAATCATTGACAGCTTCCTAGTATGTATAATACATTGATTGACAGAATCATTGTTCGTGTCCAAATTTTTGGCATCTGAAGCACTCAATCTGTTTGCCATGATGGCATACATGTGTCATGTACCCAGTTTCTCCACAGTAGAGACAGTACTCTTCATTATACTGCCAGAAATGGGGGAATACATGTTAACATTCTCATTAGTTGAGAGTTTCCTTTTCTACTTAAATGAATTTTGTTTCTGTGGTAGAAGCTTAGGTTGAAGTTCTGAAGAAATAGAGATGTATATTGTGGAATGTACTTTAGGTTATAAGTCTTCACATAGGTCAGTTATCAAATCATTGATTTCTTTCACCCTGGTGTCCACATGAGTAGAGAGTCCTGATATCATTATTTACTTGTATCTGGGCTGCAGTATACAGTAGACTTTACAATCTGTTCTGATTTGATTTAGTGACCTTCCCTCTCTGGCATCATTTTCACCTACTAAAATAATAATTTGGTTGTATTTGGTTAGGTCAGTATTCATTATTCTGTCTTTGATGCTGATTTTTGCACCTCTTACAGTCTCACGGAGTATGCCTAATTTTAACTAATTTCATTTTTTCTTTTGACAGGCATATTAAAGAAAGAACAGACTCTCCTAGAAGTGGTAGAGAGCCTTGGGTATGTATCATTGTAAAAGAAGATGATACCATACAGTATGATGTAAAATTGTATAATATAACAGGGTCTATGCAGGCTTTAGCACCAAGTGACATTTTTCCATCAGAATATGGAAAAGTGATAGGAAAATTGGAATTAGTGTAGAGTGATGAAAAGATTAACTGTTGTACGTAATGGAGAGCGCTTTAGACCACTCAGACACTCGGAGACCCCAATTAATAGGACTTCAGAATTTTTGAAAGAATGTAGAGTGATGAAAAATTAACTGTTGTAACAACCATATTAATATTTAATAAACTGTGTAATATAAAAGGAAAAGATATTCTTGTTAGGCATGTGACATTAATCTTGTTTAACTTGTGAAAATGTTAAGCTTTGTTAGACTTGTGAAAATGAATCATTTTCTTTGCAATGATTGGTACCTGTACAATAGGTTACTCAGGACTATTGAAGAGAGTTGAAACCTATCAAAGAATAAGCCCTATCTTTATATGGTTTGAAAATAAACTGCAAAGTAAACTTGGTGATGTCTGCTAGCGATCAAAAATCCATCCAAAGGGGAGAGGTTTCAGTAGACACCGTTGCATTTGTAAATCTGACATATCTACATAGAAACAGTCATCTTAATCATGTATACCGTGTTAATGGTACTGTCATTTAATTGTGACCAGAGAAAAGTTTCCTTTTGTGAGTTTGAACTATATTTGGTTCTCCCTTCAACTATATTTCATCTAGTGTCGCATTCATTCATCTCGTCTTCTGTTCTTAAGTAAGTAACCACTAGAGCTGTACTGATGTCACTTTTTGCCGATTATGCAGATACCGTGTATAGCCAATTATTAAAAGTGCTGATACCGATTATTTCATTATCACAGTATATACTCGCATATAAGCTGAATAATTTAGGAAAAAATAAAGGCCTGGAATAAGGGAGGGGGGCAGTCGGCTTATTCGTGGACCAAGGTCGAAACTTTACCGTTTTTAGGTCTTTTTGTTAACTACTGTAACTGATGTGAATCTTGGGACATGAAACAATAATTTTTTCCGTGTCCTAAGACATAGGCAAGTTAAATTAAAAAAAACTTTCGGTGACTGAAAGTTATTAAACTGTTATAAAGTACTATCATTGATTTAAAAGAGAAAAGTTAATATTCGTCTGCAAAAGAGTGACCCGTCGTCAGTTAGTAGCATTTACACTTTGAGAAAAAATGGAAATTTTGAGTACATAAGAGAGAATCAATGTAAAATACACTTGTATATTGACAAATTACATTCTGGTTACCTTTGTGTAATAAAATCCACAATACAATATTGCACCGATCACATCCTGATACGAAAAACAGTAAGATATTCAATGTTGGCATTAGCACATGGTTGGATAGTTGTTATTTACATGTTCATGTATTTAAATTGGCCTTGATTTTGGTCAGTCTCTTTCCCATCTTATTGAGGCTACCAATGGGATGGTGCTATTCACATGGAAATAAAAAGCTGTCAACAGTACATGTATTCTCCACAAATACTTTTGTATTGGATGATATGACGAACATTAAAGCGACTGAACCAACCAGTTGTTGCAGTGAAGTTCTCCACACTAAGTTTTTTCGCAAATGTTTCATTGAACCATTTTGTTGCTTCCTCCACGTCTTCAAATGTAGCAGTCTTTTGCTTCTTCCTTTGGGGAGCACAGTTACCTTCAACGTAGTAGTTCTTTATAGACTCAGCAGCTTTCATCCTTCCTGAACGGGTGTTATTTTTAAACGATAAAATTTCACAAACCTCTTTGTGAGATGTTCAGCCCACAATTTCCTTAACAGCCAGATATTTAGTTTCCAGAGACTGTAAATTTAATTTGCGTTTTACACTGCTGTTGGTAGTCATCGTAAATGTAAATAAAGTTAAAAACAAACTTTCACAGCAAAATAAACTTGTTTTAATCACAGATCACTTTCAAAGGTCTCAGAAAAGCGTAATCACACGTATTTGGACACTTTTTTTATATCTGGGATTCAGACAATAACATATACAGGAGTTCTCAGTACGCATCAATTTGCTGGATTACCGCTCCGTTGGCCTAGTGGTTAGAGCATCCGCCGCGAAAGCTGGAGGTTATGGGTTTGATCCCCGGCTGAGTCATACCAAAGACTTACAAAAATGGTACTAACAGCTGCCTCGCTTGGCATTCAGCATTAAGAGATTAGTGTTTGGACTGGTCGGCCTGGTGTTAGGATAATGTGACTGGGTGGGACATCATGCTACATGTCTGCGGCATGATGCCCCAGTGCTAGACATCACTATAAACTGCCTCACTGCAGACATCATAGCGTTATGACTGAAAAATTGTTAAAAGCTATGCTTAAAATCATAATCATAATCAATTTGCTGGACGGCAAATTTAAGGGTTTGCTAGCCCTGCTTCGACTACCTGTTGAGTGGGAAAATGTGTTGATCAACTGATTTTTTTAGCTGTTTTCAATCAGAAAATTCAGTGGCTGAAAGACACACAGATGTACATGTTGTCATTATAAGAGTACATCTGAAGAACATGACCCATAAGATAGGCGGCAAGATCAAAGACTTGACTAGCTGCAGAGTGGTGAGAAAATGTGCGATATGATTGATTTCAGAGGTAGAATGACCCATTGATGTACTTTTGTATAAGAAGAGTACATAAAATGAATAACTTTCACCTTAATTATTGTTTTAATTTCCAAGTGTAGCAATCTAAGTAGTGCTTGTGACCTCAAAATCAAGACATGTTGAGAGTTAGACAAAATGGTGTTTGCAAATTTTAACAAGAAGGGTTAAACGGCTAATTGGCGAATATTGTAATGAAATTCAACAGAGTGTTAGAAGTTGCTGGAACTGACATTTCATGTGGAACACTATGTATGATGCCTAACTTTGTGCTTGGAATAAGACCTTATCTTGACCTGACAATTCACTCTCACTCCAATGGACAAACAAGGGCTTCATGTCAGTGCTGTAAAGAAGTTTGAAAATTAAACTCAACAGCAACTGCTGTTTCTACTCGTATGGAAATATAGCCATTTCATGTATGCCCAATTTGCTTCTGGTAGAGGACTGCAACATTTACTGGTAGTACTCTTGAACTCCTAGTTTTAAAATCCTAGCTATACCTCTGTGCATTCTATGGAAAATGCTAGAATTGATAAGATTTCACTTCGTTTTTAGTTGCCGCGAGAGGCCAGCTATATAGGCCCCCAAAAAATTCTAGGGTGTTTTTTTTTTATTTTTTTTTTTTATCCGACCATGACATTAAAGCCTGTCGGCAAGATCAACTAATTGTTGAACAAAGTATGGGTTGGAAATGGCAGCTTGTCGACATAAATGATTAGAAAACAAAGGATTTGTTCAAGCTGGGACCAAGGGCTTCTGTCGACATATACGTTTATCTTTTATCTCAACGTCGACATAAGCATGACAATTTGGTAGTAATAGTAGACCAAGGGCTGGGACATTTTTTTGTCGACATAGGCAGCTTGTCGATATAAGTGATGTTAATATAAACGGGTAGGACTGTATTTAATTCTGATTTAAAATTCAAAGCTATGTCAAGGTGAATGTTATGATTGAATTTATATTTTGGAAAAAAAATTTTTTTTTACATCAGCACCGATTATTTCTGCCGATACCGATTATACTGATTGTTCTAATAATCGGCCCAATTATGAGTACGGACGATTAATCAGTACAGTTTTAGTAACCGTAATTACTTCTTGAAATGTGTTTTGTGGCTACCATATTGTATCTCAAACAGTTAAGGTACACTTCTCTTATTTGTCAAATACAGTTGATTCACATGTAAGTCTTATGTGTTAACATGACAGAAACCCAGCCTAAACAGTTAATAGGCTGTTTTTGTTGTTGTAGTATTTAATGCCATTTTTAAGAACATGATAGGCTATACATGGTGGCCAGTATTAATGATGGAGGAATAACCCAGGAAAACCTCAGGTAGAACAACTGACCCACAAAAAGCTACTGGCAAGCTTTCTCACATTCCCACATTAGCCGTATCTGAGACTCGAACCCACACAGAGAGAGGTGAGGTGGCAGTGAGCTATAATGGAGAGCGCTTTGGACCACTCTGGGCTCCCAGTAAATAGGACTTCATAATTCTGTTAATCAATAATTGCTTAAACATAATGTCAGTGTTTTGGGTCATTTACACCCTTGTATTTTAATCTATGTGTGATGTGTGTCTCTGCATATACAAGTCACACAAACATCATTCATTTTAAGAGGAGTGTTAGAGTATGTCTATAGGCACATGTTCCTTATTTGTTCACAGGGGGGTACAGTACAAACACGTGAGGTGCAAATAAACTGGTATGTATATAGCACGTGGTACGTACAGACAGGATGTTTCACATGTGAAAATAATAAGACATTATTTATTATTATTATTATTATTATTATTATTATTATTATTATTATTATTATTATTATTATTACATTTATTATTATTATTATTAGTATTATTATTATTATTATTATTATTATTATTATTATTATTATTATTATTATTATTATATAACACATAGTGCATACAAACAGGTGAGATTAATGTGGAGCAGATAATACAATATTGTTATTTATATTATCTTTCAGGTTGAGCATTTATTTTAAAGAACAATTATGGAAACAACAGCCTGTTGGAAAGTGTGGCACTCACCAGATTAGTTTGGAAGTGTGGCTCAAGAGTGGTTCAATGTGTCCACATTTTGCTTCACATGTTGTATGAAGACCAGTTCTTCAGTTCAAAAATATTTAAAGGTCCCAGGAGTTTATGGGGCATTTGAGAGCCCTGCAAAAGGAAGGACTGAACATTCCTCCCATTAGGTGTTGCTCCTGTCCCATTAAGGAGCCTCCTGTTAGGAAGGTAGTGCTCCACAGGAAAAGAAAGGGTGGTGCTCTCTCCAGATAAGGGGGTCAAGCTCCACACAAGTATGTTGCTACATTAGGGAAGTGGAGCACTGAACAAGCATATTGCTCCCTCCCATTATTGAGGTTGAGTGCCATACAAGCATATTGCTCCCTCCCATTATTGAGGTTGAGTGCCATACAAGCATGTTGCTTCTCCCATTATTGAGGTTGAGTGCCATACAAGCATATTGCTCCCTCCCATTATTGAGGTTGAGTGCCATACAAGCATATTGCTTCCTCCCATTAAGGAAGTGGAGCACTGCACAGGTGTGCTGCTTATTCCATTAAGTAATATTGTGCCCACACATCTCATGTCCAGGGAAGATTGATGCCACTTTGCACATTGGTGGTGATGCACTGCTCCCAACATTTAAGGGTAGCATGATGTGCACCTCATGTGGGAATGATCAGCACTGAACCTTAGAGGAGCAAATATTCGGTTGAGGATATGGTATTGTCCAATTATCACTCAATGACCTGACAGTATTTGGGACAGGTACGAGCTTCACATGGCTACTGTACCCTACATACGCAACTGAAGTGAGGATGCAATGCCTCTTGCACCACTACCTTCTCACTAGATCACATCAAATCGAAAGGCAAGAGGTTTCACGTCATCTAGGGCAGACAGATGATCCTGTCACCCCACTCTTAACCACTCTGAAATATGGGATGTGCCACTTATGCCCTGTCTGATGCCCATCCAATCCCTGATTCAGTCAACATTGCCATAAAATAAAATAGTTTTCAAGTTTATCAAAATGCTGATGTTGTGCCATTGGTAACAATAGAAAAACCTTGACATGAATTTTTTTTCAAAGAATCTTGACAAAACTAGGCTAGATTTGACAGAAAAAACATCATATGAAGGCATTCTGATATATACAAATGATTTTGGCAGATGATATTTATGATTACTCAAAATAGAACACCTTTAAAGAAAACATTTTGATATTATTGTGGAACAGAATTTGAAAGAAAACATGGCAGAAAAGCCTTTGTTTTGTAAAAAAAAATATTGATCAGCCTTTGAAATGGCCACCATTATTAACAGGAATACATCCTTTCAAATACGAAAGTTCAACATAATTGGACAGAGAGTATCCTTGCATAAAGCCTTGCCATATTGTACAGATGATGCATTTGCAAATTGAAAAATTATTTATGATCTGAAATTGACCACAATTTGAAAGAAAGTAGTTGGGGATGGAGACTTTACATTTGTACAAATGATGTCAATCTACCATGTACAATTGATGCCATCTACTATGTACAATTGATGCCATCAGTCATGTACAATTGATGCCATCAACCATGTACAATTGATGCCATCTACCATGTACAATTAATGCCATCAGCCATGTACAATTGATGCCATCAGCCATGTACAGTTGATGCCATCAACCATGTACAATTGATGCAATCTACCATCATTCACTGATAAAATAGAAACTCCTTTTAATGACTTGTTCTCAAACCACTAAACAGTAATAGGTGAAATTTGAGAGATAACATTCTGGTACAAAAGCCTTTTAACTCTGTACAAATGTTGCTGATCCACAATCAAATGTGGCTGGCATTTTTAAAAAAAAATAGGAAATCTTTAAAACAAACTTATTCTCATAAACCACTGAATAGAATTTTATAATTATTGACAAAAACATTCTGACATAAAAAGCTGTTTTAACTTTTGTACAAATCTTGTTACTGGATATGACTGAAGTTACTAAACATTGATCAAATTTTAAACATCAAATGATGTTAATCCATTGTTCAGCATGGCTTTTTTTTTAATGAACACAGAAATCTTCTCATTATAAACCCATATCCAGATAATCCTTGTGACAGATACAGTTTCTCTATAAAATTAAATATGAAATTGTTTAGTTATTTCTCAGCTGCAGTGTACCCGTTATCCTATATTATAATGTTTAAATTTCACCATTTACCTTTGCATATTCAAGGTGTACAGTATCTTGAGTTGTTGTTTTGGGATTGATTGTTTGAGTTTACTTTGTGTAAATATAACATGTTATAGCTTATAAAATGTGCATGAGTTATTTTTTAAGGTTCTTGTTGGAAAAAAGGAAAAAGGACACAGATTTCCATTTTTATGTGCCCATCTAGAACATATTTCCACATAATAAAAAGAGTTCTACACCATCTACCATTACCAGACTTTTTAAATAGCTTGCATTTGGGGTAATGAAGAAGCCTATCCATTTCAGGGTCAAAGGTCAAGTTCACTGCAAATCAGGCACCACAAGTGGCCATGTGGTCTAAAACATTCTCTGTTATGGATCACTGCCATCTCACCTCTGTCTGCGTACGTTTGAGTCTAATATTAGGTCAATGTGGGTATGTTGGAAAGCTTGCCAGCTGCTTCTCTTGGGTCTTGGTTCTTTTGGGGGATTTTTTTGGGTTCTTCTTAGTTCAAAAGGTCGAAGATTGTTGTGATGTAAAGAAAAATGATTTTGGGGTATATAGGTTATGGCAAAGCTAATTTAAAAAAATATAATCTCAGTAAGATTAGTTAAGAATGGATACTATGATCAAAAGTCAAGGTCATTGAGTCTCATCAGTCACATATCTCCAGAATCAATCATATTATAATGCCTACACAGAGGACTATCAAAACACAGCTTGTAATGTACCATTCAATTTACTCTTGTGTCAACCAAATCATTATAATGCCTACACAGAGGACTATCAAAACACAGACCTGGCTTGTAATGTACCATTCAATTTACTCTTGTGTCAACCAAATCATTATAATGCCTACACAGATTACTGTTTAACACAGGCATGGTTATGTCATGTACCATTCATGTTACATGTCATCCATATCATTCTAATGCATACACAAAAGACTATTAAACACAGACATGGTATGTAATGTACCATTTGACTATTACTTCTAATGCATACACAGAGGACTATTAAACATAGACATGTTATGTAATGTATCATTCATAGGACTATTACTTCTAATGCATACACAGAGGACTATTAAACACAGACATGGTATGTAATGTACCATTCATAGAACTATTACTTCTAATGCATACACAGAGGACTATTAAACACAGACATGGTATGTAATGTACCATTCATAGGACTATTACTTCTAATGCATACACAGAGGACTATTAAACACAGACATGGTATGTAATGTACCATTCATAGGACTATTACTTCTAATGCATACACAGAGGACTATTTAACACAGACATGGTATGTAATGTACCATTCATAGGACTATTACTTCTAATGCATACACAGAGGACTATTTAACACAGACCTGGCTTGTAATGTACCATTCAATTTACTCTTGTGTCAACCAAATCATTATAATGCCTACACAGATTACTGTTTAACACAGGCATGGTTATGTCATGTACCATTCATGTTACATGTCATCCATATCATTCTAATGCATACACAAAAGACTATTAAACACAGACATGGTATGTAATGTACCATTTGACTATTACTTCTAATGCATACACAGAGGACTATTAAACATAGACATGTTATGTAATGTATCATTCATAGGACTATTACTTCTAATGCATACACAGAGGACTATTAAACACAGACATGGTATGTAATGTACCATTCATAGAACTATTACTTCTAATGCATACACAGAGGACTATTAAACACAGACATGGTATGTAATGTACCATTCATAGGACTATTACTTCTAATGCATACACAGAGGACTATTAAACACAGACATGGTATGTAATGTACCATTCATAGGACTATTACTTCTAATGCATACACAGAGGACTATTTAACACAGACATGGTATGTAATGTACCATTCATAGGACTATTAATTCTAATGCATACACAGAGGACTATTAAACACAGACATGGTATGTAATGTACCATTCATAGGACTATTACTTCTAATGCATACACAGAGGACTATTTAACACAGACATGGTATGTAATGTACCATTCATAGGACTATTACTTCTAATGCATACACAGAGGACTATTAAACACAGACATGGTATTTAATGTACCATTCATAGAACTATTAATTCTAATGCATACACAGAGGACTATTAAACACAGACATGGTATGTAATGTACCATTCATGTTATTCTATTTATGAAGTTAAATTAAGCTGAATTCTCTCAGCAACTTGCCTTAAATTAGATTTAGTTGCTGGGAGTAGTATGCATATGCTTTTTATTGAAAAGTGTCACTCAATTGCAAAAGACTCCTTTTAAGAAGACATTTGCTGGTGTTATGTATATTTGATTTAATTTACATTTGATTTGATTTAATTGTTTGTTTGGTCAGTTTTAAATTTTTTATTACCTTACATGTTATAGTAATGTAATTTTGCATAGTGGAATTTGACATTTTCCAGGAATTAGTTTGACATGATTGTTTTTTTATTTTTATAAACACCTAATAATAGAACTTTGTATCTTATGCTAACTTAGTTCTTGGCCAGGATTCAGAGTTGGAGTAAACAACTTGTTCTTTTAATTATTTTTAAAAAATTCATTCTTAATGTGGGAATGATAAAATTGAAATTGAGGCTGACTGGGAGTATATGATGTTAAGCATTTGAAGCTAGGATCTTGTTCTAGAAAGTGAAAGTGACTTTCATGCGGGTATCTATTTTACGTCTTACTTACATTCTATAATCATTTTCTTGAAATGAATCAGATAGTTGGGCTTTTAAATACTTTAACATTGAGTGTTTTTTTCTGTTGTGACCAGTTATGAGGTATGTTTTAATTTTTCTTCAAATTATTTTGATTCTGAGAGATTATATTTCCCTGGAAATCCTTGTGCTTGGAATTAATTTTTGGACATTTATTGAAATTTTAGTCAGAAATTCAAATACTGGAATATTACATTCTGTGGGTCAACAAAGAACTGTTGACACATAAAAGCTATACTGATTACTGTATATACATCATTGCCTTCCATTTTGGATTTTCATTGGGACTCGAACTCAAATTCATTAGAACATTTTATTACAAGGAATTTTAAATTTTAATTCTTGTATTATTCTTGGATTATTTATGGACTTGAGTCTTAAAACCGGGGAATCAATTATTTGTTAAATTTTACGATGCTTGCTGTCTTCATTTTTTCTTTGTTACTGTTTTATGAGAGCCTAAACATGTAACACTGGGCATGAAATATATTTAACTTCTAGTTTAGGGAACACAGTGAGCAGGGCCCATTCTTGAAATGAACATTAATTGAGGCATTCCCAAAACCAATTACAGAGCATTTCCCATACCATTTAAAGAGGAATTCCCATAACCATTTGCAGAGGAATTCCTATTACCATTTACAGAGGAATTATCCTGTCAATTTACAGAGGAATTCCCCGATCCATTTACAGGGGAATTCAGCTATCCATTTACAGAGGAATTCTGCTATCCATTCAAGAAAATGAGGTGGGACAGGTATTGTATATGAAGAATTCAATGAAGAAATAAACAGAGGCCTTGAATATATTTTTGCAAGTCTCACAAATTGTGTCGTGTTTTTGTCTGAAATTAGTGTGAATACTAAATGACACATCCTATTATAGTCCCTGACTAATTTTGCTATTTGCAAATCAAAATATAAGCTTATACTTACCCATCCTCCAATTTTCAGGACTGGCATACAAGTGGCTTTGTTTATAATCTTTTTCTTTCAATTTTTATGTTGCAGGGAGTACTTGACTAGCACTGAGACAAGCACTAGGGCAAGGGCTACCAGATTATTGGCAGATGTCTTGAGTCAGCTCCCTTTTAATTTACTCTCCACAAAAGAAGGTACTTTTGGTATTAGCAAAAACTCCCTCAACTGGCCCCTCTGTATTCAGTATGCAGATAATGATAATAATAATGAGGACTTTGTATAGCAACTAATCTTAGGAACCTCTAAGCGCTTTACAACATTTATAATGATATGACTACAAAAACAAAACACCATGAAATTAGAAAAACAAACAAAAAAATGTTGAAAATATTTAAGATAGGAAATATTATAAGGTTTTTAAGTTTCTGGAGTAGATATTGAGACAAATCAGACAGAATCGAGTTACAGTTGTCCAGTCTTGAAAGTACTAATGAACACACAAGTGTTTTAATTTCATCAGCTGAAAGATATTTGCGAATGGAGCTGATGCATCTCACCTCAAGATATGCTGCCTTGCATATGTCAGTGACATGTTAGTGCAATGTGTGAGTACTGTCCAGAATAACACCTAGGTTTCGTACAGACTGAGAATTTAATGTTGGTGTTGCTGATATTTATTGTCTGAGGTAAAGGATGTGAATGAGAAAGTCTTTGTGTTATGATCAGAATGGCTTCAGTTTTATCATCATTCATCTGCAGCTTGTTACATGTCATCCATGATTTCACAGAAATACACCTCTCTACTCCTTGGATGATGGTATCAACTTCAGTTGGGTGGCTAGATTTGTATATTTGGGTGTCACCAGTGTACAATTGGTGAGACACTGGATGATTATGACACTGGGCTGGAGTATATTCCATTTGCGGATACAATTTGTGTCCTGTTGACTAAGTAGGACTTGAACCACAGTAAGGCTGTACTGTGAATGCCAAATACATGCTGGAGACGATGAAGTAATATATCATGGTCTGTTGTGTCAAATGCTACAGACAAATCAAGGAGGGTGAGGACTGTAATCGTTCCACTATCCAAAGCAGTGAGAACATCAGAAGAGTATTTTCAGTACTGTGGCAAGGACAATATGCAGACTGTACATTGCTAAAAAGACTGTTTAATACATGTTGGGTCAGAACAACTTTTTCTTAGATTTTTTTATATGAATGGGACATTAGAAACTGGACAGTAGTTGAAATTGTTATGGTTGAGTGATGGTTTCTTCAGCAGAGGCTTTACATTGGTAGTTTTGAAAAATGATTGGAATTCCCTGGATGAGAGAGAGGTATTAATAACATCAGTTAGTGATGGCAATATTGGATCTAAGCACTCAATCACCAGTGATGTTGGAATTTGATCTTGATCACTCTTCATCATGGTTTTCCATACTATGTCCATAGAGATAGGTTCAAATGCATAATGCTGTTAATGGTTGTTGCTGAAATTCTGTATTACAACTGTATGGTAATGACAAGTCAATTGAAATTGTGTTGTCAAATGAATCTCTAATGGTTTCTACTTTGTCATGGAAGAAAATTGCAAACAAGTCCGGAAGGTCTACTGTAGAGAAGATAGCTGGAAGTGGTGTACATTTTTGTTCCTTGACATTAGTTTGTTAGTAATCTCGAAGAGTTCATTGCAGCTGGAACTCTCCGTGATCTTATTACTGTGGTGGGATAATTTGGCTAAATGGACTATGTTTGTGACATTCTTAGCAGCTTCATAGATTTTTTTATGAATAGTGAGTCTGATGGAAAGCCAAAGCCTCTCAGCTTTATAGTGGTCTCTTTTAGCAGTGTGAAGCTAGTCCCTAACACTGCTTTGCCACGGAGAACACTTTTGAATTGATATTATGTACTTGGTGGCTTGTTTTTCAAGCAATGAACGCACGCACGCAGTTATCAAGTTGTTCTGCTGTAGGAAATAAGAAAGCTGTTATGTTTACTTGGATGTCATACATTAGTTTGGTTCTGTTTATCATACATAGGTTTCTCATATTAGCAAATAAAAGTGGAGGGTTTGAGACTTGTA
Organism: Unio pictorum; assembly: GCA_030141615.1. NCBI lineage: Eukaryota > Metazoa > Mollusca > Bivalvia > Unionida > Unionidae > Unio > Unio pictorum. The sequence continues at coordinate 7,102,176 of JARLTB010000023.1, read as the reverse complement.
TGTCTAGATGACATATAATGTAGAGGTGATGATAATATTATCATCAGGTCTATGAAGAATCCAGTCTAAAATGTGACCATGTTTATGTGTGGGTTTGTTAACTGACTGTTTAAAGTTGAAAACATAAATGGAATCAAGAAGTTTTGATGTTTATGGGTTTCCAGGAGTGTCAAAGTGAAAGTTGAAATCTCTACGAATAATCAGGTTGCCACCTGTTGAATTTCCATACTCCAGGACATTCGGAAACTGCTCCAAAAAGAGAGATTAAGTCATATTGTTTTTTCTGTTAGGAGGATGGTGGTAGAGGCAGAAAAAAATGGACTGACCTTTGTTCCAGTGTGAGTGTTGATTGGGCTATTTTAAACGATGTTTGGCAGAAATTGATGGTTGTGTTGTGTTTAAGACATTTTATCATGGAATACTTTGTGATGATGGCAATTCCAGCTCTGCGAAAGTGGTGAGAGCACAACTTGAGAAGTAATTGGTGGGTGTTACATTTGTGCACTTGGGCTCATTGCTTGATGTTTTTAGCCATGTTTCTGTCAGGAAGAAGACATCAATATTCTGATCTTTGATAAAATTAACTATTTCTGTGTGCTTTTCTGGTGGTTCTACTGATTGGGTGTTGAATAATGAAATACGCATTGGTATTTCTGGGATAGTTGACACAAAGGTTGGTGATTTAATATGGATTTGCACCAGGTTATTAAAAATAATGGCCGAATGTTTAATTGTTTAGCCAGAAAGGGTGAAAAGGATATAACCGGACATCTTCCTGTTCTACGCCAGCTAGCTTTGAAACAAAATTTTTTTTTTCACTTCCATTTACATTTAAATAACGATGAATTTAGTCTGAGACCGTTTAGTCTTGAGCACACTGTAGTATGAAGAGCCAAGGAATTTGTCATTTAAAGCAATTGATGAGGGTTCATCATAGCATAAATGGATTGACTGGCAATCACATGATGGCAGTTTATTCAAGAACAAAGGATGTTGTAGAAGTTGAGCAAGATGCTTGAGAAAAATTTCTAATTGTTCTCGTTACCAAAACAAGTAGATGAAGAAACACATATGAACTAAATAGCCAATGCATGATGAAACACAATAATGTAGACGAAGATAGACAACAAGCACATATATCATGCAAAAGAGCGCAAAAATGGGACAGCTGCGTCAAGCCAGTTAATTGATAGCGGCCATCTTTCTGGAACCTCAGATGACCTCCATAAATTAAGTTATTTGTTGCCAAGAGTTTGGTTTAGAGGAATTTCATTTTATTAATGAGTATGAATATCGCTTTAGAAAATATTAAACATTTTAGAACATGTCAGCAAATTTTATGAGGATCAAAAATGCTAAACATTCATATTGTTAGATTAGAAATTAATTGCTAAATTTTCCTTAAGGTAGACTTGATCTATTTATACAAAAAAATTATTGGATTAAAGGTTGTTAAACAAAAGAAAATATAGCTTGCATGAACAAAGAACTGCATTGTGAGAAATCTAAGTAGTACATTAAAATGATATACTGAAATAATGTTCAACTTAACAAAATATAGACATGAATATAGTTTAATCCATCTCCACCCCACCCCATATGTAACTAGGGCATCAAGTTACAGTTTTTAATTCAGTATGGATGGTTCTATGGTTTAACTGATACTCATACATAACACAGTTGACATTAGAGATGTTGAGTACTGGTTGTTTTTAAATTAGTATTATCTATGTATGCCTGTAGGGAAGAAGTTAGTGAACAAAGGATTTCAAATAGACCCATCCTAATGGTCACCTTTACATAGACATAGACATCACCTGTCTACAACAGCCATTCTAATTTCACCTCAGATTATTTCCTGTACAAATGCTGTAATGTATTTAATGTTCACCAGCAAAATATTAATGTTTTGTGCAACAACTAATCTTAGTTGTGTGCAATGGTCTCCAGCAAAATATAAATTTTATGTGTGTGTAATGGTCTCCAGCAAAATATAAATGTTGTGTGCAATGGTCTTCAGTAAAATATAAATTTTATGTGTGTGTAATGGTCTCCAGCTTTCTGTAGACATCATCCTGCTCATCAAACAATGGTTTCTCCCTGTCTTATATGGTCTCTGGAGCTCAGTCTGTTCAAGCTAAACTTTTGCTTAATGAGGATGGCATAAATGAATACCTTGTGAATCAGTTTGGAGTCATTACTCATCTTGTTTGTATTAGAGGTACTTAGATAAATGGATACCTTGAGAAGCAATTGCAGTCATTATTTAGCTTGTTTGTATTAGAGGTACTTAGATAAATTGATAGATACCTTGTGAATAAGTTTGATAGTATTACTTATGTGTAATTCTTTGAAGGACTTTGAAGTCTGAAATAAAGAATTCTTATTCTTATTCTTATCTTGCTTGTATTAGAGGTACTCCAGTCAAATTGTCAATGTGACTCGAAGGTTTCAATATGTCAAACATGAAAGTGATGAATTTTTAGATAGAAAGTCAAAATATTGAATTATCTGGGTAGTGGGAAAACTAGTCATGTTATCCCAGTGGAAATGGAGGCTGCCTTCTATGCCAGTGTGTCAGGTATAGTTTCAATATATTCATCTATTTGTTTGTGTTAACTTTGATTAAGACGAAAAAAAAGTTTATTTTTCCATGAGAGGAGATAATTTTTTTTCATGAGTTATTCAGTATTTAAAACTTACCTGTAAATGCAGGTGAAGTTGAGTCAAATAGAATAGCCATATATGGCTTTTCTTGATTCTCTATTCATCAGAGACCGCTCACATAAACCATCTTTTTTTTTATCTTGGTGAGTTGAGCAACTGGATTATCAAGATTTTGTTTTTGTTGCACACATTGGCTGACCAGAAACTCATTCTGTTAATCTTATAGTAATATATAACCATTAGTCAGTATCAAACTTAGTGTTTCATTGTTGTGCACAGAATAGACTAGGAATAGTTTTTAGGGTTGATTAAATTAAGTAAGCACAGTAATCTTGTGTGGAACATAAATTTGGGAGAGAGCAACATGCATTCATGTTTTAAGATTTTTATTGAATAGCACACAGAAAACATGAAGTTGATAATAATAATAAATGAGTGGTATTTATTCAGAAACCAACTGGACTTCTGGGGGCCATGTAGTTTAAAATGCTCGCCTTTTCAACTCTCTGCTATCTCACATCTTGTCCACACAGGTTCAGGTCTCTGGCTCAGCCACTGTGGTTATGTGAGAAAGCTGGCCAATAATTTTCCATGGGTCGATGGTTCCTACCAGGGTTTTACTGGGAACATCATCCACCAATTGTACTGGCTGCCTTGTGTAGCCTATGATGTGTTGAAAAATGGTATTAAACCCAAAATGACAATAACAACAAAAAACAATTGTCAATGGTGAGCCTGTGGACAGAGGTCACCTGTGTACAAAAGCCAGTTTTGCTTTTTCCCAAAGGTGGCTGTTCATGCCAGATTTGACTGTATTTGAATGCCATAATGTTTTTGTACTTTCCTTCCAAAGAACAATACAGTATTCCCTCACATTGAATCCCCTCAATATAATTCAGTCCTTTAAATAGTGTATTAGCATGGATCAGTTAGATGGCAGACTTTATTGGGGTCTTTATTTGTTATGCAAGTTTTTTTTTGTCTTGGACATTGAAAACCAACTAGAATGTGATTTCACATCATTCAGTGCATTATTATTGTGACTTTGTGTAAAACATTCCCAGAAGCAAAACTTTGATGATCTTCCAATTCTGTACATTTGTATCGTAATCAAGAGCAAAGCGTTATAGCTGAGGAGCACTATATTTTCTTCATGTAACATGTTTTGCATTTCAATCTATTTCTGATCAGCTGATGTTTTAATAGCATTTTTTTGTGAGAAGCTGCACTTGACATGTTTTGTTTTCAAATTTATTTCTGATCAGCTGATGTTTTAACAGCATTTTTTGTGATAAGCTTCACTTAACATGTTTTGCATTTCAATCTATTTCTGATGATGTTTTAACAGCATTTTTTTTGTGAGAAGCTTCATGTAACATGTTTTGCATTTAAATCTATTTCAAATGATGTTTTAACAGCATTTTTTGGTGAAAAGCTTCATGTAAAATGTTTTGCATTTCAATTTATTTCAGCGGAAGTTTTAACAGCATTTTTTTGTGAGAAGCTTCAGGATCATCATTCCATCCAACCACCCAGTTTGAAAGGATTAGTGTCCTTGGTAACAGTTTCCATATATTTAAAAAATAATATTGTCACTGGTACTCTAGTTATTTATTCCCTTGGTGAAAGTATAATTTTTAGCTCATCTTACGCTAAGGTCAAGTTAATTTACAGCATCCATCTTGTCATCATTACTGCATCCATCAATAGTTGTTATTTTAAACTGATCCTAAATTTTACCAGTTTTGACTAAATTTGGCACAAAGCATCCTGGAATGAAGATCTTTCAAACATTTGTTAAAAGTATGCCAGTTTGACATCAAATATGGTCATCATTAAGAAAAAAATATTGTAAGGGTCATTTAGTACACAGCATTTTAAATAGCTAATTTTATCCATGTTGTTCACCGCAAATAATACGCGTATGAATGGTTACAAGTAAAATAATTTAATAAATATCGAACTTTAAAAACAAAAAGTTTTTTAATAAATAATAATTTTAGTTAATAATAAAAATTTTCACCTTATAGGCGATTATACACGCTATATGGTACACGCAAAGTTTAAGCTTGGCATACGATAATGAAACAAATGGTACTCTCTGGAGTCGCACTTACTACACGGTTCGTGCCCGGATCTGGCAAATAGTACATTCAAATACTCAGATTCGGTACTCTGTGAAAATTGTCTACTCATTTAGGCCCTACTAGATATAGAGTGAATATCTAACTATATAGGCCAGTTTAATAAGTTTTGTTACCTCCATTGCACGAGTTATCGTTATTTGTTAAATCTACTTCCGGTGAGTAAAAAATCCGAAAATATGACGTCTGATAAAGGAATCACTGACCAGTGCTCTTTTGACAAGCTATCAGTTCATGAATTGTATGTTGTTTTAAGAGATAGAGGTGCACATGTGTCAGGGAGAAAATAATTGAATAAATGGACTTTAAACGGCTTATGGGATAGTGATTTTACTCATTTGCCATTATAGTTTAAGAACTTTTGATTGTAAAATGACAAGTGTCAAGAAGCAGTTGAAGACTAACGTTTTTTATGAAGACAGATATGTGCACTCATTGGCATATCACACAATTTTGCAGGAGTGCTCGCATTGCCATGTGAAGGCCAAATACATACATTCATACATACATACATACATACATACATACATACATACATACATACATACATACATACATACATACATACATACATACATACATACATACATACATACATACATACATACATACATACATACATATTCATATCTACATATATATATTCATATATGTACACACACACACACACACACACACACACACACACACACACACACACACACACATTTTATTTTTATTTGTGAAGAGCATGCAACAGGAGGTAATAAATCAAGGGAGATAACCCTTATTGAACAGGCCTATAGTGAGTATCTACACTAGATATAGAGTGAATATCTAACTCTATATAGCAAGTATCTACACTATGTAAATAGTTAATATCTAACTAGATATAGTGAGTATCTACACTAGACAAATAGTGAATATCTAACTCTATATAGTGAGTATCTACACTTGGTATAGAGTGAATATCTAACTATATATATTGTATATCTAACTATATATAGTGATTTTATATCTAACTATATCTACACAGTGTATATATCTAACTAGATATATATATATATATATATATATATATATATATATATATATATATATATATATATATATATATATATATATATAAGTACATAATAGAGATTGAATATCTAGGTATATACATAGAGTGTATATCTAACTTTATGTGAAGAGTGTATGCAGAAGGACCCTGATTTAACAAGGTGGTTGGTGTTCATAGAACCCAACTGTGTTATAGACCAAACTGTGTTATAACCAAGCATGTAAGTTGGCTGAAAAAATGTTGCATTTACCTAAAATATGGTATGGGGGAGCATACTAAAAGCAGGCACAAAAATGTGTCTTTGATTAAATGAAGATAAACTTGTCTGAAGAAACACTTGTATATAGACAACTTACATTTGTGTAGTACAATCTATAATAGTACTGTACATGTATATAGTCAACTTACATTTGTGTAGTACAATCTATAATAGTACTGTACATGTATATAGACAACTTACATTTGTGTAGTACAATCTATAATAGTACTGTACATGTATATAACAAATCCATGAATTTGGGTATAGAGCAAATGTTTTAAAAGTCATTTATAACTTGCATCCCATTACAAATCACATATTAGTCATATATAAAAAAACGTTGGTAGTCTTCATTTGATCTATATCCAATTTTTACATAACAAGTCACTATACTTGTTGCAAGTAGCATATGGCTATAGTTGTTGACATGTTTCATGTACATTTACTTTAATTGGAGTTGATTTTGGTCATCTGGAGACATCTATCATCTTGCCAAGGCTACCCTGGGGAAATGAAAATGTGAACAAATTATAAAGTGTTAACAAACATCTTTGTTTTTGTTTTTCATGGTTTAACACCATTTTTCAGCACAATATAGGCTATTCATGGTGGTCAGTATTAATGGTGGAGGAATAACCCGGAAAAACCCCAGGAAAGAACCAAGAACCCACGAGAAGCTACTGGTAAGCTTTCTCACATAACTACATTAGCCGAATCTTAGACTCGAGCCCATGTAGACAGAGGTGAGATGGCAGTGATCCGTAACGGACAGTGCTTTAGACCACTCGGCCACTCAGGTCCCCGATATGACATCTTTACTTAACTTGATGGCCAAATATCTAATTGTAAAGAAATTAAAAATTTAATTTGCATTATGCCACTTTTGGTATCAACCATCAGCATAATTTCTTTCCTGCAAAACCTAAACTACACAGCACAATAAACATATTCCAGTCACATTGGAAATGCAACAATCCATCAGCATCCATTGCCTTGATTTGTTTAGGTTGCTGACTTTCTTTGATGAGAAAGTCTTTGTTTTTTTTTGAAGATTGTAGTCAGCTTTCTTTGATGAAGGATGCATGTGTCATTGACGTTACCATTAATTGACAGGACCAAACAGATGTCTATTACTTATTGCAGTGGCAACCTCAGATTCATTTGCTTAGTGTTTATACAGAATGATAATGCCTTAAAAGAAATCCGTTTTCTTTGAAGTTTCAGCAAAACATGTTTTTCTATGTATATTTTAAAAACAAAAGGAATTAGCTGTTGTTTGATTGATTGTAGCAGTTACTGTTCCAGCCTTCAGAAGTTGTTTTTGGTAAGGAAAGTAATCACTTGTGTGAGAAGTTATTTTATCATCTCATCCTATCAATTCCATATCATGATATTTGATTGTTGTTACATTTTTCTGACTAAAACTTTGCATCTTCAGTTTTTGCAATTATACGGTTTGCCAAATATTTTGGTACAGTTGATGGGTACAATTTTTACAATTTATGACCTACTTGAAAACCTAAATACTGTAAAATAAAAAAATGTTGATGAAGGATTTGATTTTTTTTTTAAAAATATATAGAGGATATTTTGCTTGAAATGAGTGAATAACAAGTATTTTTCATCGAGTGGATAAAAAAAAAACCTGTATTTTCATGAATGGCAAAGCCACTTGTAAAAATGCTAGTTTTTCACCCACACTCATTTCAAGCAAATATTCTTTTTATTTTATGCTCACATATGTTGGCTACTTAAAGCTTGTGATACAGTAAATTAGCAGATTTTTTTTACAGTAATGTCAGCTGTTTACTGTACATGTTCTGTTATGCTATTTGTACCTGATAAAAATTAACTGATATTTCCAGAAAAACAATCAAGTTTCAGTTATAACAGACAGGGATTATTTATAAGAAAACAACCACAAGTAAATGAAATGGAAGTAAGTATGTTCTGACCCAAAAAAGTAGTTCCTGTAGTGATAAAATATTATTATTTGCTCACTACAGTGAAATATCAATATTTTTTTTAATTATAAAATAAAGTAATTCATTACTTAGAATAAAATTTTTAAAAAATCAATATCCATAATAACTAAATCCACCATATAAAGTTTTGACATGAAACGTTTGTATGTTATGGTAAACAGTGTAATCGGGGACATGTAATGCTTGTGAATTCTCTTTTTACCACAAAATTGAGAATATTTATAGAATTGAGTAGATCTGATGATAAAATATGTGAATATTTATAGCATTGAATAGATCTGATAAAATATGTGAATATTTATAGCATTTAATAGATCTGATGGTAAAATATGTAAATATTTATAGCATTGAATAGATCTGATAAAATATGTAAATATTTATAGCATTGAATAGATCTGATAAAATATGTAAATATTTATAGCATTGAATAGATCTGATGATAAAATATGTGAATATTTATAGCATTGAATAGATCTGATGGTAAAATATGTGAATATTTATAGCATTGAATAGATCTGATAAAATATGTGAATATTTATAGCATTGAATAGATCTGATAAAATATGTAAATATTTATAGCATTGAATAGATCTGATAAAATATGTAAATATTTATAGCATTGAATAGATCTGATGGTAAAATATGTGAATATTTATAGCATTGAATAGATCTGATGGTAAAATATGTGAATATTTATAGCATTGAATAGATCTGATAAAATATGTGAATATTTGTAGCATCGAATAGATCTGATGATAAAATATGTGAATATTTATAGTTACTGTATTGAATAGATCTGATGGTAAAATATGTGAATATTTATTGCATTGAATAGATCTGATGGTAAAATATGTGAATATAGCATTTAATAGATCTGATGGTAAAATATGTGAATATTTATATTATTGAATAGATCTGATGATAAAATATGTGAATATTTATAGCATTGAATAGATCTGATGGTAAAATATGTGAATATTTATAGTTACTGTATTGAATAGATCTGATGGTAAAATATGTGAATATTTATAGTTACTGTATTGAATAGATCTGATAAAATATGTGAATATTTATAGTGTTGAAAAGATCTGATGGTAAAATATGTGAATATTTATAGCATTGAATAGATCTGATGATAAAATATGTGAATATTTATAGTTACTGTATTGAATAGATCTGATGGTAAAATATGTGAATATTTATTGCATTGAATAGATCTGATGATAAAATATGTGAATATTTATAGTTACTGTATTGAATAGATCTGATGGTAAAATATGTGAATATTTATAGCATTGAATAGATCTGATGATAAAATATGTGAATATTTATAGTTACTGTATTGAATAGATCTGATGGTAAAATATGTGAATATTTATTGCATTGAATAGATCTGATGGTAAAATATGTGAATATTTATAGCATTGAATAGATCTGATGGTAAAATATGTGAATATTTATAGCATTTAATAGATCTGATGGTAAAATCTGTAAATATTTATAGCATTGAATAGATCTGATGGTAAAATATGTGAATATTTATAGCATTTAATAGATCTGATGGTAAAATATGTAAATATTTATTGCATTGAATAGATCTGATGGTAAAATATGTGAATATTTATAGCATTGAATAGATCTGATGGTAAAATATGTGAATATTTATAGCATTGAATAGATCTGATGGTAAAATATGTGAATATTTATAGCATTTAATAGATCTGATGATAAAATATGTAAATATTTATTGCATTGAATAGATCTGATGGTAAAATATGTGAATATTTATAGCATTGAATAGATCTGATGGTAAAATATGTGAATATTTATTGCATTGAATAGATCTGATGATAAAATATGTAAATATTTATTGCATTGAATAGATCTGATGGTAAAATATGTGAATATTTATAGCATCGAATAGATCTGATGATAAAATATGTAAATATTTATTGCATTGAATAGATCTGATGGTAAAATATGTGAATATTTATAGCATTTAATAGATTTGATGGTAAAATATGTAAATATTTATTGCATTGAATAGATCTGATGGTAAAATATGTGAATATTTATAGAATTGAATAGATCTGATAAAATATGTGAATATTTATAGCATTTAATAGATCTGATGGTAAAATATGTGAATATTTATAGTATTGAATTGATCTGATGGTAAAATATGTGAATATTTATAGCATTTAATAGATCTGATGGTAAAATATGTAAATATTTATAGTATTGAATAGATCTGATTATAAAATATGTTTTAACCATTTTCTACCCCAGAGTAATGCTGTACATCTTTCTAATGGAGACGCTGAGACGATTTGTAGGACAATCTTCAAATATGTCCACAACCAGTCCCTGGCTCAAACTGATCGCTGGTTGGTCTACTCAGTCATCTCTAATTTCCTGCATAATAGACTGCACGGTATGGTCTTTTTTCTTTGCTTTCATCCTGCTATTGTCTCTAGCATTACTCACATGTATCAAGGGAATTTATCTTTGTTAGCTTTCATGACATTGTTATAAATAATACACATGACTTGAACATTGCTGCTTACAGAAAGTGTTTTCATTGTGAGATACAACATTACCAAGTTTAGCACTTTCATTTGTAGTTATAAATGTCCGAAAAGCAGTGTCATTTATAAAGAAAATGAAACATTTTAAAGATCACATTTTAATCTACAAAACAGTAGCTTGTGGCACATTGTAATGTCAATATATGGACAAACCAACCCATTTCACATTGTTGAAGAGCACAAAATGTCCAAAAAGATGAGATCTTGCATCTGATTGGCTGAGCATGTCACCACTCTGGAACTATAGGTCTGATCTAATTGGCTGAGCATGTCACCATTCTGGAAGCTATATGTCTGATCTGATTGTCTGAGCATGTCATCACACTGGAAGCTATATGTCTGATCTGATTGGTTGAGCATGTCACCACTCTGAAAGCTATATTTTTGATCTGATTGGCTGAGCATGTCACCACTCTGGAAGCTATTTTTCTGATCTGATTATGATTGGATTTGGAGTATAGGCTTATGTTACCAAGACCTTGCATAGATTTGATAATTAACAAGGTTTGCATTTATGAATGAGATGACCCACTATTTGATTAGCAAAGCTTGTTATCACTCTGGGGACTATTTCTGATTCAATTTTAATCAAAATTGGTAAATGTGCATTTTATTATCAAAATGTCAAATGAGAATATTTAGGAATGAGATTTATATATAACAATGAGTTGATTTTGCATCTAGTTGGCTGAGTTACTTACCACTCAAGGGAGACTAATATCATAAAGAATAGTTTTATTATGATCGTAGTACTGAGTGATCTTGAATCTGATTGGCTGAGCTTATCAACACTCTAGTTGCTATTTTTTCTGATATGATGTAATGTTATGTAAGCCCATGAGCCACATAAGGCCTTCTTGAGCCTCATCGTCCTTGATTTAGTCCCACTGGTGAGATGGTTACCTCACTAAGGTGCTTGAGTTAATACCTCTGAGGCAGTGCAGTACACCATTACCAGTAGCTGTGCATATTAATTTAATCATTAATCATAGTGGTTACCAATCTGCACTATGCCTGCAGACCATATAATCATGGTTACCAATCTGCACTATGCCTGCAGACCATATAATCATGGTTATCAATCTGCACTATGCCTGTAGACCATATAATCATGGTTACCAATCTGCACTATGCCTGTAGACCATATAATCGTGGTTACCAATCTGCACTATGCCTGTAGACCGTATAATCATGGTTACCGATCTGCACTATGCCTGCAGACCATATAATCATGGTTACCAATCTGCACTATGCCTGTAGACCATATAATCATGGTTACCAATCTGCACTATGCCTGTAGACCATATAATTATGGTTACCAATCTGCACTATGCCTGTAGACCATAACCGTATGGCCATTCATGGTGGTGTTGAAATAGATATCTTGCCTAAAATCATGACCTATAAACATCTACAGGTGGTCACAAGCACCAGTGTATTTATATAATAAACTTGATCCATATATGATGAGATTGTAAATGACTGATGGTTGCACATTACACAGTTTTTACTTTATATAATAAACTTTATCCATACACAGTGAGATTGATTCTTAATGACTGGTGGTTGCACATTACAGAATTCAGCATTTCTCCTTTGAATACATTCCCCGATCACATTACTTTAGGGATATAAGCCTGCTACCTCGCAAATCCAGCCATACCAAAAGACGAAAATTTGTCTTTTCTGTCTATGTCATATAGACAAAGGGCAATAACTCTTGCCCCTTACCTCCCCTTGCCACCCACTAGGTGCCGCCAGTTTTTAAGCTTCGCTGTACTGTGCAAACACGTACAATTAGACCTCCAATGAATCCAAGCCATCTAAGTGTAAATTCGGACCATCCGAAGGTACATTTGGAATTATTGTGTTGGATAATCATTCCTTTACAGGTTGTATACATTATTTTACAATATTTCCAAATTTTGAGTGACTTTGTCACCTTTATGGACTTCGGACCAGGTTGCAATGTGGACAGAGCACGCTAATGGCGGTACTTGTGTTGTCATTACGAGTTCACACGACACTGAATAATTTTGCTTACTCCGTTAATTTGTGCTTTGTTTATCTTCTTTTGTCATTTCAGTAGACTTCGTCTTTGAACGACTCATTGCAACATGCTAATGGCGGTACTGGTGTTGTCATTTACGAGTTAACACGGCACTGATAATTTTGCTTACTCCATTAATTTGTGCTTTGTTTATCTTCTTTTGTCGTTTCAGTAGACTTCGTCTTTGAACGACCCGTTGCAACACGCTAATGGCGGTACTGGTGTTGTCATTTACGAGTTAACACGGCACTGAATAATTTGCTTACACCGTTAGTAACGGTTATGGTATTATTATCGATTTAATAACATGCTGAATTGTTAATTTGTGCTTTGTTTCTCTTCTTTTGTTGTTTCAGTAGAAATGTCGACAACAAATGCATGAACAGCAAAAAGGGTGTTGGCAATGTGGCAATGGAAGAAAATAATGTTGACATGGTACAACAGTCCGCCTTTGAACAGATGCGTCGTTGGGTACATTTGGGGAGTGTTCCCCCAATTTTAGGCTGCCCAGTGGGCGTAAGTCCCACCGCAGGTCTGAGCATGGTTTTCGGGCCTGTAAGTCTGGACGCAAACGTTTTTTACTGGTTCCATCAAATCCATTTCATTATGCAATCTCGCCGTCACCGCATCGTCCGTCCACACCGGCCGTCCAGCCGGCACCGGCCATCCAGCCGGCACCGGCCGTCCAGTACCAGCCGGCACCGGCCGTCCAGCCGTCCCATTGTATTGCTAACACAGTGCGACCAACTATGATTTACGGGGATTTTAGTGACAAATTCTGCCTGTCAAGCTGTACCGCCGGCAACATGCCAATACTATGACGGAAATTTTAATGAGAAATCTATCCGTCCAGCCAAGCCATGGCAGCGGCTGGTACCGGTGATAGCTGGACCGTCACCGACATTCCGGTGGACCACACGCCAAGCAAACCAGCCGGCAGTGCCGTCCCAGTATGGGGACCTTATTGCTCAAACGGGCCGACCAACCATGATTTACGGGGATTTTAGTGACAAAATCCATCCGTCAAGCTGTACCACCAGCAACATATCAATACAGTGGGACCCCGCTATAACACGGTAGTTGGGAGCCTTAGAATCCGACCGGGCTATGAACCGAACCGTGTTATAAGCAACCATGTACAATACCAACACATTTTTGGATTTAATTGAGGGGGGGGTTTACATAAAGACGGGTGCGAAAATGCATGGCACAATTACCATTTTTGATCAATATATATTAAATGAGAAAAACATTTGCTGTGGTAACAGAAATTGCAGATTTAATATATTACTTTATTCAGAGAACCATGCATTGGTACATACACGTGTCTAATTTATATATACCTGTATAATCTATTACATGAAAAGAGTATCAATACCGTGTACTCACCAGCGAATCTTGTAACATACACTGAATCCATAATACAAATATTTCCATCGAAAATATCCACACAAGGATGTAAAATATTCAATAATTTTGTCACAGATCATTATGTGACTGAATTCAATGAAAAGAAAAAAACAAAAATTACGTAACGGGTGTACGTAATGAATGATGAAATAGTACATGTCCGTAGATTAAATAATGGAAGCTAAAGTGTATTCTTATAAAAACTACATGTACATCTCAGGATCTTTTTGTCTCTGAATTCAGTCATTGTAAATTTCAGCACCCAAGCTGCTAGTCAAAGTCCTTTGAACTTGCCGCCCAGCTATTGCGTCATGTTCTTTTGATGTACTCTAACAGCAGGCGAACTGGCTGTATTTTATAACCACTGAATTATGTCACTGTTTAGCTCGGCAGGTCACTTTGATGATAAACAATGTACTTAAATTGATAGATTTATACATTCTGGTGAGAATCTTTTATCAACCCCTGCATTGGCTATTGCTTAGTTGTGTATGAAATTAAGAGAACATATATCGGAGATTATTAGAGCAACGATTGTATTCAGAATGCATTCAAGACAAACACAAAGTAGACACGATGGCTTCATTACTCAGGAATCAGTAATTATAATATTGACACTTATGAGCTGTAATTTTTCAACAATAAACAAAGATCAAAGTTCTCAGTAGGCCCAGCAATTGGTTCGTATTTCAGACGTTTATTTTGGCACAAAACTAGAAGAAATTTGATAATACATTTTCTACACGTTCTTTTTCGCACTGTTTACACGAATATGAGAATGATAATTAAACTCTTGACGTATTTTTTGTTTTTTCATACTTAAAAAAAATTATTTTTTTTGGTCTTTGAGAAAAATACCTGTAATAAATTACCCGAAATTTCGGGAGCCATGCCACGACCGGGTTATATCCGAATTCGGGTTATAGCGGGGCGGGTTATAGCGGGGTCCCACTGTACTATGATGGAGATTTTAGTGAGAAATCTGTCCGTCCAGCCAGGCCTTGGGAGCAGCCAGTACCGGTGATAGGCGAACCGTCGCCAACATTCAGGCCGACCAATCGCCAGACAAACCAGCCGGCCATCCATAAGGGAGAATTAGTGAAAGTGTTAATTATGACGGAATTGCGTCATCTATGTCACCTGGTATGCTATACAGATATGCAAGCTGTACCAGAACCAACGCTCCCTCTGAGCGAATGGTAGATGTGTGCGCAGTGCTCGCTACACTGCACAAGCATTACGGAGAAGTTTTTTTTTTTTTTTTTTTTAAAAAGTTGACAATTCAGCTGCGAGTGGATGCCTGAGTTGACCAGAACACACCTCAGCACACAGTGGGTGTGACGAAACACTTTCAGCCATACACAGATCCGGTCATAGAACGAACTGAGCTTAGCTCCAAGGCCGCAAGGGAAAAAATTTATATATATTATACCTCCTACTGCCATTCAAGACTACAAGGTTAAGGCATCTGTAGATCTTCAATGGGAGGAAGAGACGATGTCCTTCCTGCTTCTTCCCCATTCGGTAATAAATTTAGGAAGCTAACTTGAAGCGGCGTTCTAGTGTAGCTGGTATGTAACTCAATAAGACGCCTTCAGTACTGATCTCCAATGCCACGTCAAAGCTAGTCTGAAACGTAGTCGCTACGTCTTCAATGTTAGACTTGGCTTCACTAGCCATTTTTTCCGACTCCCTAGGCAAATCCGGCAATGACCACGCTTGTGAAGTGACGGCCTGGATTGCTAGAGTTATTAACAGGGCTGCTCACCATTCCATGGCCAATGCGTTGACTGCTTCTGCCAACTTCGACCTGATACGACGTGATGCATGTATGTGGTCCACGTCGCTCAAGCCCCATCCTACTCAGGCTTTATGGATGTCTCCGTTTGGGTCACCTTTACTCTTTGGGGGAAAAAAAATTGAAAAAGTTCGGAGGCAGGCAGCTTAGGAACTGCCCCTCCAACTCGTCGCCCAACTTTCACAGGCGGTTCGAAACAATCATCCCCTGACACAGCAGAGGGACGATGGGTAGACCAGGGAAAAAGGGATCCTTACAATCAAATGGGTAGTATAGATCCCAACCCAATGCTGGGAGCCAACATTCTAATCAAGCTAGGAGGCAACCATACAGAGGCGGCAAGAGCCCAAGTTTCTATGCCTTCAAGCCTCCTAACTCTAGACATTGACATACCCTGCCCACCGCCAGCGGACTGCCTACCTATCTGCAGCCGCCTCCTGCAATTTCAGGACCACTAGACCACTTTATTACCTCAGAACATTTAGGTGATTCAGGTCATTTCAGAGGGACTTTTGTACTTCATTTATCCATCCCCTCCCCTGTCCTCCTCTCCCCTCCTCACGGATGTACCATCAGATCGGGAGAAGGATGCCTTTATATATATATATATATATATATATATATATATATATATATATATATATATATATATATATATAAAAACCTGCAATAGCTGGGGTTTTATTCATGGCTGTTTCTTATCCAGAGGCCGTTCATCGACCTGAGCCACCTCAACCAATACATTTTATCCCTGAAATTCAATGTGGCGATGGCGTGATCAATCCATCCGACGGGTATGCTGTCAGTCTAGATATGACTGATGCATATTTTCACGTCCCTATCCAACGAGTCATGGACATTTCTCCGTTGTGCTTGCCGGGACTTGGTTTATCAGTTCCAGGTCATACCTTTTGGCCTCAACATCAGCCCTTGGGCTTGTACCAAGGTTATGGATTGCGTCGTCACCCTGTTCCGCTCGACTTCATCTATAGTGACGGCAGTATACTTGGACGACATCCTCCAGAAACATATGTTAAGTTCTACTCTGCTCAAAGGCAGAAACGATCTTGTATCACTTTTACATCATATAGGCTTTCTCGTGAACTGGATAAAATCTGATCTCTGTCCAGCCCAGAGTTTTGGTCCATCTGGGTGTGGAGTTTCTCACCGATCTGAATCTGGTAAGGCTTCCTCGAGTTTGCGATCATCCGGATAATCGAACTCGTAGAGTCTGTTTCCAACAGGATGCGCATTTCAGCGAGAGAGTTCTTGCAACTCCTCGGATTATTCAGTGCAGCAGCGGACTTGATCCCGCTCGGCCGTCTTTTATGCACCCTTTACAAAGGACGTTACTAGTGTAATGGCGCCCTTTTTAAGTCCCCTCGATCACACAATAATGATCACACCAGAGATAAGATCATTCTTGAGTCCATGGCACAACCCCTATTGGCTGTCCACAAGGATTACTCTGGAGATACCCCAGGCAGAGATAACGGTATGTTCCGCCACTAGTACCTACGGTTGGGGTGCCCACCTGTTGCCGGACTTCGATACCATCAGCGGCACGTGGGTGCCAGGGGCGAGCCCTCTCCACATCAACCTTTCAGAAATAAAAGCTGTCATCAATGCCTTTCATTTCTGGCAAGATCAACTCTTATTGAAAACTGTCCGCCTTATGTCAGACAACTTTGTGATGGTGACTTGCCTCCTCAAAATAAGGGAGCACCAATCATCAGACCTGTGCAATCTGATCTGGCAGTTTCTACATTGGTTTGAAAATCTCCACCTCAATGTACAAATCAGACACATTCCTGGCAGACTCAATGTCTTGGCTGACACTCTATCCAATCATTCACATGGAATGGTCACTCCATCAATTGGGCTTTCTTCCAATCGGCACACTTTGGGGATGTCCGATGATCGATCTTTTGCAACAAGGTGGAATCGCAAGTTGTCCACCTTCGTCTCACAGGTTCCAGACCCAGAATCTTGGGCCGTGGATGCTCGGTCAATCAGCTGGGAGGGGTTGTGGGCATTCTCCTACCCTCCCACGGTCTTGGTACTGAAAATAATCCAGAGGTTAAGGGGTCATAACTGTCAGATGATTCTGATTGCCCCTCTCAGATGGAACAACTCCAGGGTCTCCGATCTACTCGATCTGGCGATAGATCTACCCAGGAAGATTACAGTCAGCCCAAATCTTCTCAAGCAACCGCAGTCACGGGTGTTCCACCCCTGTCCGGACCGTCATTATCTTCAAGCTTGGCTCTTGTCCAGACAGCCTTGCAAGACAAGCAATTTAAATCTTCGGTTGTGGAGAGAATCTCGAGAGCAAGAAGGCCCTCTACTCTGAAGGCTTACGAGGGAAAGTGGCATGTTTTCAGGGACTGGTACCATATCATTAACATCGTTCCTTTGAGTGTCACTATCCCTCAACTGGCCAACTTTTTCTCTGGCTTTTTGAGGAGAAAGAGTTGGCCCCAATTTTTATCAAATACTACCGCTCCATGATATCAGACACATTCCGCCATTATGGTAAATGTGATAACAGCCATAACAAAGATCTGTCTGATCTTTTAGCCACTTTAGAGTTCAATCGACTAATATCCCTCACCCTGTTTCCAAATGAAATCTGTCCTGGGTTTTAACATGACTCAATTCAGACAGTATAGAGTCTTTAGCCCACAATTCGTTAAAGCTACTATCATACAAATTGGGTTTCTTGATAGTCTTAGCTTTAGCATGCAGGGTGCGTGAGTTACAGGTCCTTTCCAGTGACCCGAACTATCTTCAGTTCAGATCAGATGGTTCGATGGTCCTCCTGACGCAGCCAGGCTTCGTAGCCAAAAAATAGGTTACCATCCATTGGCAATCAAAGAGTCGTCATTAGCTCGCTTTCTTTTATAGATAAGTCAGGAGCAGCAGCCATGCAAGATCCTGTTTGTGCACTCTAGCACCATTTAAACGCATAGAGGTGAGTCAGGTCACATACAATCACCTCTTTCTTCTGGTGATAGCTGGGAAATGAGATATCACCATTCAAGCCCTTGCTTCATGGCTGAAGTGGGTTATACGCTCAGCATACTCTGAGGATCCATTAGATCAGAGTCACCTCATAGAAGCTGTTGGCTGGCATGCAGAGTCAACCTTCTCCAGTTTTATCTTAAGGATTTGTCCTCGCAGAGGCAAACCTTGAATCTAGTAGGTCCTGTGGTGGCAGCCCAGATGCCCATCAGACCCATTTACAACAATCAGCACAGCTTATTAGCTTCGCTGGATTCGCCAGAAAATTTTTGTAGGTAAGAAGATTTCAATAACTATCTTCTTAACCGTATAAAGAGGTCACATATCACGTGACCCTGTGCTGTGTTGCTGATTAAAATTAGGAGAATGGGTTATCGTCCAAATGGGGAATCCAGCCATCATTCCCTAGAGAATACCTGGGGTGGAGGTCGGATGCTCTGCATTCCCTCCTCCTATTACCTATTCTTCTAAAGTAATGTGATCGGGGAATGTATTCAAAGGAGAAAGCAAATTTTGTAGTAAATTATGTTTCTCCAAAAATACTTACCCAATCACATTACAAAGAAACCCTCCCAACCACCCCGCCATGCGAGCATCCTCATATATTATATACCGCTCAGCTTAAAAACTGGCGACACCTAGTGAGTGGCAAGGGAAGTAATGGGCAAGCGTTATTGCCCTTTGTCTATATGACAAACAGAAAAGACGAATTTTCGTCTTTTGGTAGGACTGGATTCGCGAGGTAGCAGGCTTATATCCCTAAAGTAATGTGATCGGGTAAGTATTCTCGGAGAAACATAATTTACTACAAAATTTGCTTTCTATATTAGATTCTTAAATTAATTTCTGTAGAAATCAGTTTTTTTGAAAGCTTAATTAGCTTTAAGATTTTGACCCCAACAAATTTAAAGTTTGACACTTAAGATCTAGGTTTTGATTGGTCAGACTTTTAATGAGCACATTGAAGCTAAAACCTATATCAAGTTCAATTTTTTAATCTTCCTTTAAAAAATTTATCCTAACTATTAGTTTTGACATTGCATTACAAACTAAAGTTTCATGGTAGTTGAGAATAAAGATTCCTAGTAAAACATGTGGGAAAAGCATAATGGACTGGTCATCAGCCATTCCTTAGGGTCCAACAGATCATGTGCCAAGAACCCAGCAGCTCATGTAGATATTCCAGTAAAGAGGAAATGAGAAAACGAGAGGGAACAATTCATTCTAAAGTTCTTTCTTGGCATCTGCTAACAAATCTCTTTTCCTAATAGCCCATTATCTGATTTCAAAATTTGTTGTACACTGTAGGCATCAGCCAACTAAATAAAAACAGCACTTCGTTCTCTGAAAAATAACTATTGCCAATTAATCAATTGAATTTGGTTCACAGTGAAAATTTTTCAAAATTATTACAGAATTATGTTGGTTCATAATTTGACACTGGCATGTCAGGGTGAAATTTTTTTGATGATTTCCATGAATTTGTAATGATAGAAAATCAACATATTTATAAGTGTGAAGTTGTTCAGTTCCATTATTTAGTTGCATGATAAATTTCAAAAATGAATAATCTTTAAATTTTCCCATAAGTGACACTTTAATGTAATATTATGTAATAGCCTCTTTTATATCTTCCAGAGTTGCAGTCTATGCAAGGGGACTTTGTATATGGATTCATACAAACAATGGATGCAGAAAAAGACCCTAGAAATCTTGTCCTGGCTTTCCAGTGTGCTAGGATTGTAGCTCAGAACTTTCCAATAAGTATGCTCCCACCAGCATATTCTTTGTCTAATTCAAAGTGTTCTAATCAATCAGTATATTGTTTGGTATTGTGTGTCTAATGCAAAATATTCCCAAAATCCAGTTTGTATACTGAAAATCACTTTTTATGAATTTCTTGGCCACTTTAGTCCTTGAACAATGAGCCATATCTAATGGAAATGATTTTAAAGAGTCAGTGAACAATGTTCCTTATCAACTTGTAATAGGTCCCCAGTCCCTATCAGCAGAATATCCATATATTAAAATAATAGTGGAAATGCTCACAAGAAGAAAAAAAAAATCCCATTTTAAAAATGCTTTGAAGTACACTCCACTTGAAATGTTATTTACAGTAAATGGACTAGATTTTAAGTAATTCTATTACTATTTAGAACTAATTTACTCCAACCCAAGCATCTTACATTAGAGAGCACATCCACTGCCTAGCAAATCCAGCCCTTGACACTTCTTTTGGTTGCTTTTAGCAGTAGAATTACTAAAATATTGTTTGTTTGATTGAAAGTCAGACTAGAATCTCCTTTCCTTACATATAGAAATGGTGTCAAATTCTGTCAGTTGTTATGCTTGGAACCATGATTATTCTTAAAGTCTTGTAAATACCAAATTCACTTTACCATTTCATCAGAGATGGAGATTTCATATCTCAGGAAAGTATACATTTAATTTTGTTCTGTCAGTTTCTCATTCATTCTTCATTGTAGATGAATATTTTGGGTTACACTGCTCTTACATTCTGTATCACAAGTTCTTTGTAGATGAATGTTTTGGGTTACACTGCTCTTACATTCTGTATCACAAGTTCTTTGTAGATGAATATTTTGGGTTACACTGCTCTTACATTCTGTATGATAAGTTCTTTGGTGCATCTTAATTACGTATCAAATGGTTTACAGCAGGGGAGTACAAAATGCTGCCTGTGTGTTGGATCCGGCCTGTGACCTGGTTTTGGCGTGGCTTAACAAAAATCACTTATCTTGCCCATGCCCTGGGGGTAGTTGCTGATGCCTGGTGTACAGTAATTAAAATTTAAGTCAAAAGTCAACCTTATGTGTGAATTCTTTCAAATATTTGATTTTTTTTTTTACATCTTCTAAGATCTTTCCTGTAATTTCCTTGGACATTTTACTAAATGACAGTAAGTTCAGCACAGTGTTTTACTGATTTGGAATAGTGTGTGATGCATTTGATTCAAGCAGAAAATATTCTTTTAATGATGTAGATTATATGGGTTGCAATTTAGGCCATACATGTTATGTATCTTTGGTAATATACATGTATGTCGTGTGCCAATCAACAAACTTGGGCAGATGAATGCTGTGAAGCACATGATCAAAGATGTATGGATGCAGTCTTGATCATCATGAGTGTCTTATACAGCACCATCACTGCCACAAACAGATCTTGGCACTACCTATTGGGCCAGTAATTACATGATACAGTGGCCCATCTGGTTCAACTGGCTATGGCCAATACTGGACTTTGGCAAGAGAGACAACTGGCTGTAGACTATACAGACTCTAGTACAGCCTAAATCTTTACCTTTGAGTGATGGGGTGCAGAGATTTATTTTCCTTGTATACCGAATTGTACCTTCAAGAAAAGATATTGCCTAGCACCTGTTGACACTCAACTTGCCAGCTACAGATCCAAAAACCTGAATAGTCAATGCCCCATTTTTCTCCGAACAGTTTTAATAAACATGCTTTCCCCAAACACCTCAGAGTGCCTAGACTTGTTGAAGAAAGGGAAACTTGAATGCTAACAATTCATGATGACTTATCACAAGTAGGAAACATTAAGTGGAAAAGAAAGGGAAAGCTAGGTCCTCATTCTAATGGTAGACAAGTCTACCTCTTCCTCCTTGATAGCTGAATGAACTGTGAATTCTGTTTTCCCTATAAAACCAGAAAAGTTGAACATGCATTTGTGGCCATCAGAGGCGTCTCTTAGAACATGCGTTGGACATAATTGCTTGAGCAGTACAGCCTACTAATTTGAAAATCTATGGGAAAATGGCTTTTTTTTTTTCATTTTGGTGTGAAAAGGGCACACCTTTCCCTTAAATCCTCATGACTGATATCTCTAAGTTTGTCCTATGCTCTTCAGTGAGAAGATTGTTTCCATAACAAAAAAAGTACATTATCTGCAATCTCATAAATTTTTAGCTCTCAAAGAGAGAATATATGGAAAAACAACACTTCTCTGTCCTTGTTGCAAAGGTTGAATTGTATGAACTGAAGACTTTGGCCAATTATCCAAAATGGAATCTACCATGAGCTCTGGCTTGTTTTATTAAGGCATCATATTCCAGGGCCTTCATTCAAGATGTTTTTTCTAGTCAGCTACAACAGGCAGAATCAGTGTGGATAACCCAGACTTTTTGCAGTTATGAATTGATAGTTTTATTTCTCTTAAGTGTGGCCTCTACTTTCATCACCAAAACACAGATTCCTGCCCATTGGGATCTGCTATCATCACCAAAACAGATTCCTGACCATTGGGATCTGCAGTCATCACCAAAACAAACAAGATATATATAATAGTAAATGTAGATGGATAATAGTACATGTAGATGGAAGATGGTACATGTAGATGGAAAAAAGTACATCAAGATATATGTAATAGTAAATGTAGGTGGATAATAGTGTGTAGATGGATAATAGTACATGAAGATGGATAATAGTACATGTAGATGGATAATAGTACATGTAGATGGAATAAAGTATGTGTAGATACATAATACTGTGTAGATGGATAATAGTAGTATGTGTAGATGGATAATAGTAGTACATGTAGATGGAAAATAGTATGTGTAGATACATAATACTGTGTAGATGGATAATATTAGTACATGAAAATGGATAATAGTAGTACATGTAGATGGAAAATAGTATGTGTCGATGGATAATAATAGAACATGTAGATTGATAATAGTAGGTGTAGATGGATAATAGTAGTACATGTAGATGGATAAAAGTACATGTAAATCGATAATAGTACCTGTAAATGGATAATAGTAGTACATTTAGATGGATAACAGTAGTACATGTAGATGGATAATAGTACGTGTAAATGGATAATAGTACATGTAGATGGATAATAATATGTGTAGAAGGATAATAGTATGTGTAGATGGATAATAGTAGTACATGTAGATGGAAAATAGTATGTGTAGATACATAATACTGTGTAGATGGATAATATTAGTACATGAAAATGGATAATAGTAGTACATGTAGATGGAAAATAGTATGTGTCGATGGATAATAATAGAACATGTAGATTGATAATAGTAGGTGTAGATGGATAATAGTAGTACATGTAGATGGAAAATAGTATGTGTAGATACATAATACTGTGTAGATGGATAATATTAGTACATGAAAATGGATAATAGTAGTACATGTAGATGGAAAATAGTATGTGTCGATGGATAATAATAGAACATGTAGATTGATAATAGTAGGTGTAGATGGATAATAGTAGTACATGTAGATGGAAAATAGTATGTGTAGATACATAATACTGTGTAGATGGATAATATTAGTACATGAAAATGGATAATAGTAGTACATGTAGATGGAAAATAGTATGTGTCGATGGATAATAATAGAACATGTAGATTGATAATAGTAGGTGTAGATGGATAATAGTAGTACATGTAGATGGATAAAAGTACATGTAAATCGATAATAGTACCTGTAAATGGATAATAGTAGTACATTTAGATGGATAACAGTAGTACATGTAGATGGATAATAGTACGTGTAAATGGATAATAGTACATGTAGATGGATAATAATATGTGTAGATGGATAATAGTATGTGTAAATGGATAATAGTATGTGTAAATGGATAATAGTAGTACATGTAGATGGATAATAGTAGTACATGTAGATGGATAATAGTATGTGTAAATGGATAATAGTATGTGGATAATAGATGGATAATAGTATGTGTAGATGGATAATAGTACATGTAGGTAGATAATAGTAGTACATGTAGATGGATAATAATATGTGTAAATGGATAATAGTACGTGTAAATGGATAATAGTACATGTAGATGGATAATAGTATGTGTAGATGGATAATACTATGTGTAGATGGATAATAGTACATGTAGATGGATAATAGTACGTGTAAATGGATAATAGTATGTGTAAATGGATAATAGTACATGTAGATGGATAATAGAAGTATATGTAAATGGATAATAGTACGTGTAAATGGATAATAGTTCATGTAGATGGATAGTAGTAAATATGTGTAGATGGATAATAGTATGTGTTGATGGATAATAGTACATGTAGATGGATAATAGTATGTGTAGATGGATAATAGTAGTACATGTAGATGGATAATAGTACGTGTAAATGGATAATAGTACATGTAGATGGATAATAGTACATGTAGATGGATAATAGTACATGTAGATGGATAATAGTACATGTAGATGGATAATAGAAGTACATGTAGATGGATAATAGTATGTGTAGATGGATAATAGTAGTACATGTAGATGGATAATAGTTCATGTAGATGGATAATAGTACATGTAGATGGATAATAGTACATGTAGATGGATAATAGTACATGTAGATGGATAATAGTAGTACATGTAGGTGGATAATAGGACATGTAGATGGATAATAGTACGTGTAGATGGATAATAGTAGTACATGTAGATGGATAATAGTACGTGTAAATGGATAATAGTACATGTAGATGGATAATAGTACATGTAGATGGATAATAGTACATGTAGATGGATAATAGTACATGTAGATGGATAATAGAAGTACATGTAGATGGATAATAGTACATGTAGATGGATAATAGTACATGTAGATGGATAATAGTACATGTAGATGGATAATAGTACATGTAGATGGATAATAGTACATGTAGATGGATAATAGAAGTACATGTAGATGGATAATAGTATGTGTAGATGGATAATAGTAGTACATGTAGATGGATAATAGTTCATGTAGATGGATAATAGTACATGTAGATGGATAATAGTACATGTAGATGGATAATAGTACATGTAGATGGATAATAGTAGTACATGTAAATGGATAATAGTACATGTAGATGGATAATAGTACATGTAGATGGATAATAGTACATGTAGATGGATAATAGTACGTGTAAATGGATAATAGTTCATGTAGATGGATAATAGTACATGTAGATGGATAATAGTACATGTAGATGGATAATAGTAGTACATGTAGGTGGATAATAGTACATGTAGATGGATAATAGTACATGTAGATGGATAATAGTACATGTAGATGGATAATAGTACATGTAGGTGGATAATAGTACATGTAGATGGATAATAGTACCTGTAGATGGATATTGTAATGTGTAGATGGATATTGTAATGTGTAGATGGATACTGTAATGTGTAGATGGATAATAGTACGTGTAAATGGATAATAGTACATGTAGATGGATAATAGTACGTGTAAATGGATAATAGGACATGTAGATGGATAATAGTACGTGTAAATGGATAATAGTACGTGTAAATGGATAATAGTACATGTAGATGGATAATAGTACGTGTAAATGGATAATAGTACATGTAGATGGATAATAGTACGTGTAAATGGATAATAGTTCATGTAGATGGATAATAGTACATGTAGATGGATATTGTAATGTGTAGATGGATACTGTAATGTGTAGATGGATAATAGTAAGTGTAATTGGGTAGTTAGATGCTGTATAGACATTGTTTTGATACAATGATAGTACTTTTAGAAAAATCCATGTGAATTATTGTTAGAAACCAGTGCCCATTATTTCCTTACACTCCTGTAATAGATGTCTCTGTGACACACATCAAACCAATCCTTGACAAGTCAGTTTTTTAGTGTCAGCAGGCATGATTAGACTAGGAAGCCAGCCAAGCAGTTTCAATAAAACTGAAGACATAAGTAAAAAAGAATGCAGTACATGTAAATGCTAAATAATGATGCTTATATATATATATATATATCCATCCATCTACATGTGATGATTGAAACTTCATTTCTGTTATAATAATTTCAGGTGTGTTTGCAGAAGAACTGTTTGAGGTGACAGCATGTTACTTCCCTATAGATTTTTCTCCTGTAAGTAAATCGCAAGAGTTTGGTATACACTTTCTGAACCAAATATGCAAAATATTTGCACATAATTGGTCTTTACCCTCTTATACTCTGTCAATCTATTAGGAATAATGATATATTATATTTTTTTTGGGGGGGGAGTTATAATTATCTCCTTTATTTGAAGATGATTAACATAGTCTCAATTCACGTAATTTAAGTGTTATCAATTTTTGTTCTTTTGCTGAGATTTATTCATTCATCATTACATTAATTTGTTAATTGATAAACATGGTCTTATTACTATTATTATTTTATTTATATATATATATATATATATAATGTATTTATCAGAGGTTTCTTTAGTAATTGTTTAAATATAAACCAATTGAAAACGCATCTTTGATATCTCCAGCTGTATTCTTTTATTAATTTGAACGGGTAACAGTTACAAGGTGAGTTATATCTGTAGTGAGAATGTTGAGTTTGGAACTTCAGGTTTATTTCCTTTTATGGCATTTGGTTACATCTTACTCTGGCTAGCAAGATAGAGGTCACATTTACTATCAAGGCAGCAGTTTTTCATAAGATTTAT
Organism: Unio pictorum; assembly: GCA_030141615.1. NCBI lineage: Eukaryota > Metazoa > Mollusca > Bivalvia > Unionida > Unionidae > Unio > Unio pictorum. Next base: position 7,074,723 of record JARLTB010000023.1, on the reverse strand, counting down.
ATTTATAACTCTTAGTTTGCTTCAAGGATTTACTATGGCTTTTTTGTTTGATATATAATTGCTAGACCCCAATGAAAATCGTTAAAACTTGCCCAGCTTAGTCAACGTTATCTTTTATATTTAGATTACACTCATGCTCACTCATCCATATAAAATAGTTTGTCTACCTAAGACTGTTTATGGAAATAATTGTATTTGATTTTGCAGCCCCCTAATGACCCTTTTGGGATAAAGAAAGTGGACTTAATTCTAGGACTCAGAGGTTGCCTCTCAGCATCCCCAAAATTTGCAGAGTTTTGTCTCCCATTGCTGGTAGAAAAACTTACATCAGATATTGTCAGTGCCAAGATTGACTCTCTGCAGACTCTGGTATGTAACTATGATTCTCTCTCTCTCTGTCTCTCTCTCTCTCTCTCTGTCTGTCTCTCTCTCTCTCTCTCTGTCTCTCTCTCTCTCTCTGTCTGTCTCTCTCTGTCTCTCTCTCTCTCTCTCTGTCTGTCTCTCTCTCTCTCTCTGTCTGTCTCTCTCTCTCTCTCTGTCTGTCTCTCTCTGTCTCTCTCTCTCTCTCTGTCTGTCTCTCTCTCTCTCTCTCTCTCTCTCTCTCTCTCTCTCTTTCTTACACATTCACAGAGAAATGCTTATAAAAAAAATTATTTGTAATTTATGTGGAGATATTTGGATGAGGTTTACCTAAAGGTGTGATCCACTAAAAATCAGATTGAATGTCAATATATTGCAATGTAAGTATTACTAATTGAGTACAAATTTGTACCACCCTTTTATTTCTTAGGATAGACCCAATGTCCAATTTTCTTGACTTGAAGAGTACCTGGATACCACTGTAAAAGTTGATAGCAATCAATAATTTTTATCAGGAAGTTTTTTGATGACATTTGAGGTGCAGAGTTTTCAACATTCAGGATTGAATCGGATTTGGTAGACTATATTAGTATTAAATTGTATCACCACATTTTAAATTTAATGTAATTTAAGTAAATGCGCCCACATGACTTGACTATAAACAAGCTTTTCGTTGGTGAAAGAAATAATTTACATCCACAAAACGAACATTGAACACAAAGCCAAGAGAAATTCTTGACTCTTATATGTTTGAATGGCAGGGAAATATACAAAGGATAAATAGTAGAATAAAGAAAGGAGATAAAACTTGAATATCTATTATGTGCTGTCATCAGTCCAAATAAAGTGAATAATACAAATCGATGAAAGGATTATCATGCCCATTATGCTGACAACAAAAGTGTTTTAACCTAATTCCAGACTGCAAACAAAGAACTGTCACAGGCATGACCAATAAATGTATAACAAAGGACTGACACCATGCATAGCCAAAAGTGTATAACAAAGAACTGTCACAGGCATGACTCAAAAGTGTATAACAAAGGACTGACACCATGCATAGCCAAACAGTATATAACAAATGACTGACACTGTACATATATCACTCAATCTGCAAAGACAGAAACGTTTTGAATACTAGCAAATCAACACAGAATATGTTTCCAGTAGTTCATTTTATCAGATTTTCTGTGGATTAATATTTTTCAGACTGCATGCTCAGAAGTGTATGATCCCGATTCCCTGAGAGATTTCCAGTCCACATTCTTTGATTGCATCAAGAAAGAGGTAAAATCTTTATCTCAGAAAACATGGTGACAGTTATCTGTGTAAATAATTCTGTTTTTAACATGGTAGACAGTTATCTGTGGAAATAATTATAGCTGTTTGTAACATGGTAAACAGTTATCTGTGAAAATAATTAGGGCTGTTTGTAACTAGGTAGACAGTTATCTGTGGAAATAATTAGGGCTGTTTGTAACTAGGTAGACAGTTATCTGTGAAAATAATTAGGGCTGTTTGTAACTAGGTAGACAGTTATCTGTGAAAATAATTAGGGCTGTTTGTAACTAGGTAGACAGTAATCTGTGGAAATAATTAGGGCTATTTGTAAAATGGTAGACAGTTATCTGTGGAAATAATTAGGGCTATTTGTAAAATGGTAGACAGTTATCTGGAAATAATTCTAGCTGTTTGTAACATGGTAGGTTATCATTTTTTTCATTACAAGGCACATAGGTTATCATTTGGTCATTACAAGGCACATCAGTTATCATTTGGTCATTACAAGGCACATCAGTTATCATTTGGTCGTTAAAAGGCACATAGGTTATCATTTGGTCTATACAAGGCACATAGGTTATCATTTGGTCATTACAATGCACATATATTATCATTTGGTCATTACAAGGCATATAGGTTATCATTTGGTCATTACAAGGCACATCAGTTATCATTTGGTCATTACAAGGTACAATAATAATGTCTGAGGTATTTGATATCAGACTTGGCAAAACAATAACATCTGATGTATTTCACATTAAACAGGGCAAAACAATAATGTCTGAGGTACAAGCTGAGTCCATAAATGTCTTGATTAATATAGTTAATAAAGTAATTGAGACTGGTTATTATTTTTATTCTTCAAACATTATAAATTTTAAATAGTTATAATTCATTTAAATTTGTAAAGTCTAAAGAATTAGGTCTGTACAAATATAAAGGTCTTCATTGCCAGGACTTTATTTCATTGTAGGTATTTTACTCAGGGGATGCAACTCTTGAAGCAGTTTCTCTTGACTGCTTCAAAGCTCTTGTCAAAGTTTTGTCCAGAGGAATCTCACAGGTCAGTATAATCAAATCTGGAAGATTTCCTCAGGCATGTGATTTTATAAATTGGTCTGGAATTAAGATTTGTTGTCCAGTATGAACAATGGAATATTATATAGTCATCCACTGATTCAATATCTTTTGAATTCAACAGGGGAATCAGTGGTATATTATGGACTCAGTCAATAGAGCATACTTTATTCATTACATTTAATAATTTATAATATCTGAGCACATGCCAGATTAAGAGAAATCAGCTTTTAATTTCTCACTGAGACACATTTATATGGAATAGGCAGACTGAGACACATTTATATGGAATAGGCAGACTGAGGAACATATTCATGTATTGTTGTGGTTAGGTAAACGCCATTTTTCAGCACACGACTGGCTATACATGGCGGCCAGTATTATTGGTGCATATTTATGTGGAATAAGCAGACTGAGAGACATATTCATGTGGAATAAGCAGACTGATGGACATATTCATGTGGAATAAGCAGACTGATAAACATTTATATTGAATAAGCAGACTGAGACATATATTGAATAGGCAGACTGATGGACATATTCATGTGGAATAAGCAGACTGAGGGACATATTCATGTGGAATAAGCAGACTGAGGGACACATATGGAATAAGCAGACTGAGAGACACATTCATGTGGAATAAGCAGACTGATGGACATATTTATGTGGAATAAGCAGACTGAGGGACACATATGGAATAAGCAGACTGAGAGACACATTCATGTGCAATTACTAAGGTTGAGTTGAAGTTATGAGAGACAAGTTGATATGAAAATATTAATGTTGAGTTGAAGTTATGTAAGACTTGGTGACATGGGCATAATATTACTGAGCTGAAGCCATGAGAGACATATTGATATTGGAATAATAATGTTGAGTTGAAGTTACGGAAGACTTGTTGACATGGAATAATAATATTGAAGTTATGAGAGATAAGTTGATATAAAAATGATAATGTTGAGTTGAAGTAATGTAAGACTTGGTGACATGTGAATAATAATATTGAAGTTATGAAAGACATGTTAAAATGGGATTAATAATGTTGAGTTAAAGTTATGTAAGACTTGTTGACATTGAAATAATAATGTTGAGTTGAAGTTCTACAAAATATTTCCAGTTTAATCTTTTTCTTTACAGAAGGGAGACAGAAAGAGCCTTGATGATTTTCTTAATGAAATTGTGAATGGTACACATTATCTCTCTTTCTCTTCTTTTTTGATGTTCAATCATCTTGTATTTAAGCTTGTTAGTTTTGTTGTCTGTACCATATTCTGTGGACGTCTTATAGTGTTGATCATGTCCGTTTTTGTCTGTACTATATTCTATAGTGGCTGTCACATTGCACTGCTTATGCTGCTACATAACTTTGTATTTTTACTCATTTTTGAAGAAAAAAACTTAATGCAAATCAAATTTGTTTTGGGATTAAGAGAAATAAGTATGTAAAGTGTTTTATTTTTACATTTTAAATTGAAATTTTGAGTGAGAGCATGTTCTTTCAGAAGGTATTGAAAGAATTGAACCTCAATCTGACATGAAACTTAGTATAAATAGAAATTAGGTTAGCTTCAATTTCATATGAAACTTAGTATAAAGAGAACTAGGTCAACTTCAGTTTGACAAGAAAATTACTATGTATAAATTCCAGGTCAATTCAGTTTGACAAGAAAATTACTATGTATAAATTCCAGGTCAATTCAGTTTGACAAGAAAATTACTATGAAAAAATTCAGGTCAATTCAGTTTGACTAGAAAATTACTATGAAAAAATTCAGGTCAATTCAGTTTGACTAGAAAATTACTATGTATAAATTCCAGGTCAATTCAGTTTGACAAGAAAATTACTATCAAAAAATTCAGGTCAATTCAGTTTGACAAGAAAATTACTATGAAAAAATTCAGGTCAATTCAGTTTGACAAGAAAATTACTATGAATAAATTCCAGGTCAATTCAGTTTGACAAGAAAATTACTATGAAAAAATTCAGGTCAATTCAGTTTGACTAGAAAATTACTATGAATAAATTCCAGGTCAATTCAGTTTGACAAGAAAATTACTATGAATAAATTCCAGGTCAATTCAGTTTGACAAGAAAATTACTATGAATAAATTCCAGGTCAATTCAGTTTGACATGAAAATTAATATGAATAAAAAGTAGGTCAATTTAGTTTGATATGAAAATGACTATGAATAAAAAATAGGTCAATTCAGTTTGACAAGAAAATTACTATGAATAAAAACAAGGTCAGTTTGTTTGGCAAGAAAATTAAGATAAGAAAAGAATGCTTTATTTCAGACTACATCTAAATCAAATATAGACATAAAGAAAAAACATTAAAGAACATAATTCATATGTACAAGTATACAGATACATCTTCAAAATTAACTGTGCCCTGCATTGTTAAGAATGAAATTAAGTGTCACATTAAAGAGTAATTTGTTCCATCTAATAATATGAGAATTAAAATGAATATCATAATTGTGACTGGAGTCCGGATGCAAAAATGGTAGGCAAGGGTTTTGGTCTCTCCGAAAAAGATAAGGCGGCTGTATGATGTACAATCACTTTTTAATCTCTGACCACTGCGGAATGAATAAAGACAATTCACTATTAGTACATCAAGAGATTTCAAAATACAGTTCTTACTATTAGATATTCTTGTCATCATTGAGAATGCATACCTTTTCATTACTTCATCAAAATTGAAAAATCCATTATTTACAAACATGTTGAAGGCACTGTTCCATCATGGAACACCTAATAGAAATGAATAGTATTATTATAACCATTCATTAGTTTTCTTTTCATACATTCACTAAAGTTTTTCCACAGTGGAGCACAATACATAATGCAGCAATAAGATTTGAATATTCTAATTTTGATATGAACAATTCTTAATATAAATAGAAACCATGGCAGCTTCAATTTCACATGGAACTTAGTATAAATAGAATGAAACTTCATATTTAAAAAAACCTGGTCAGCTTCAATTATTAAATCTTGCGATGGAAATTTGACATATTTATGACTTTTACTCAAGCCTGTGAGTTTTCCGTTGTATGAAGAACTTATGTATGCACAGTAAATTTTTAAGGATTTCAAGGATTACAATTCATCATGGAGCAACTGACCTGGAACTTCACAAGATATAAGTTCTTATATATATTGTTACATGCTTAGGCTCAAATAAGCAGCAACACAGAAAGAGTGAAAACTAACAAGCTTGTATAACTTGAACAATGAATTTATTAAGTACAATTATTTTGATAAAATAAATAAACTTACTGTTTTAGAGAATCAAATCCAACATTAATCCAATATAGAATTCAGAATAATAATCCACTAATGGAATTGCAAGAGTCCTGATAAATAAATGTTCTAATAGTTCCAGGTTCGAATCTTGACGATGTAATCCAAAATGGCTGACAATGTCACGTGATGCAGTTCTTGTTTTATTATCATCCAAATGAAATTATGAGCACATGTTTTCTCCTCCAAATAAATAAATCCACTTGCTTCAATGAATTGACACAATGTCCAGTACAAGGTAATTAAAATTATAACTCAAACATAAAAACACAACTGTTAACTTTAAAGCCCAGATTCTACTGAATCTCTCTTCCAGTACAATGAATAAAATACCCGTTTTTAATATGTAAACAAGGGATCACGTGATTTTCTAGAAAGTCAAAGAAAAAAAACTACCTTCACTAAATCACATACTCAAAGGAAATGTCTAGATATTACCCCCAAGAACTAAAAATAAAAAGTTGTCCTTGAAATTAACCAATAGTTTTAGAAGCTTGTTGACAATGTCTAAAGCAGGGTCAGGAATTAGGTCAACAAGCTAAGGTCAAAAACTTGTTTACAGCTAGAGTCTAGGTCAGCCTGAACTTTCTAGAAAAAATCTCCCAATTAATGAATATTAAACCCTAAATGACAAATTTGGATTTAACAATTAAAAAAATAAATAATTTAAATCCAATAGACGTAACAATATATATATATATATATATATATATATATATATATATATATATATATATATATATATACACAAAAATTGACTGTTATTGATTTTGAAGTTTGCTGATGCATTCTGAACACTAATCTCTTTAGTTTCATATCTTGAATAGGCCTGCTGTTTAAACATGGTTACAATCTTGATAAGGCCAGCTGCTTAAACATTGTTACAGTCTTGATAAGGCCAGCTGTTTAAACATTGTTACAGTCTTGATAAGGCCAGCTGTTTTAACATTGTTACAATCTTGATAAGGCCAACTGCTTAAACATTGTTACAGTCTTGATAAGGCCAGCTGTTTAAACATTGTTACAATCTTGATAAGGCCAGCTGTTTAAACATTGTTACAGTGGTGAAAAAGGGTATGGATGATTTTACACTCATGCCTGTATAGCGGTCACTGAACTGCACTCCACTACAAGAGGTAATTTCCAAGTATGACATATGCATTAAGGTTTGTACCACACTGGTGTGTGGTGTTATTCTGTGATTGAATTATAGCAGGTTGAGCTTGTACCTGCTGAGACCATTCAGGAAAGTACAGAAGATTAAACCCATTTGCCTATGATGTTGAGTTTAATTCAGCCATATAGCCTTAAACATCACCCTACACTGTAGCAAAAGGTCATTCAAATTTATTATTTGTTATATATAATATACAATTTAATCGGCCAGATGAGCTTATAATACTGCCCTGCATCATCTTTTGTCCCTTGTTCATCCATCAACAATATCTTGTAATCATATTTCAGATTTGACTTGAATTAAACTTAGAATATGGGTTTATGTCATTAGGCTTCCAGATTTGACTTGAATTTAACTTGGAAAGTAGGTTTATGTCATTAGGATTTCAGATTTGACTTTAATTTAACTTGGAAAGTAGGTTTATATCATTAGGATTTCAGATTTGACTTGAATTTAACTTGGAAAGTAGGTATATGTCAATAGGATTTCGGATGAATTCAATACAAAAAATGAGATCCATTTATTTTAATGAAGTAATCTTCCATCAGATTGACTGAGCTTGTTGCCACTCTGGTTTTGATCAGACTTGATATGTAAGCCTGTATGGTTAAGACCTTGGGCAAGCTTAATAAGGAGCAAGGTTGACACGTGGCTTGTCTTGCATTGATTGACTGAACATGCTTCCACTCTGGAGACCAAGTTTCTGATCCAGTATTGATCAGACTTGGTGACTAGTTTTACATCATCCTGATGACCACTCCAGTGGCCTAGTGGTTAGAGTGTCTGCCTCTGAAGCAGGAGGTCATGGGTTCAAACCCTTGCCAAGTCATACCAAAGACTTAGAAAAATGGCACTGACAGCTGCCTCGCTAGGCATTCAGCATCAAGAGGCTAGTGCTAGGACTGGTCAGCCTGGTGTCAGGAAAATGACTGGGTGGAACATCATGCTTCATGTCTGTGGCATGATGCCCCAGTGCTAAACATCACTATAAACTGCCTCACTGCAGACATTGTAGCGAATTGTAAATTGTTAAAGCTACATTAAAAATCCTAATCACACACGCACACAAATCACGTTTTGGTGAGGCACCCAGTAATTTTCCATAACACAAATTTAATGAGTTACCCAATAAATTTTCATATCACCTGTTTGATATGAGGGACCAAATAAATTTTCATATCACCTGTTTGATATAAGGGACCCAATAAATTTTCATAATACCTGTTTTCTTTTTTTTCTTTTTTTTTTAATGAATTTTTCAGCACACGATAGGCTATACATGGCAGCTAGTATTATTGGTGTTTGAAGAACCCGGGAAAACCCCCGGAAAGAACCACTGACCCACGAGAAGCTACTGGCAAGCTTTCTCACATAACTCCATAGGCTGAATTTTAGACTCAAACCCATGCAGACAGAGATGAGATGGCAGTGATCTGTAACAGACAGCGCTTTAGACCACTTGGCCACTCATTGCCCCACACACATTTTTTATGAGGCATCTAATAATTTTCCAATGACTTTTAAATCACCTGTTTTTTTGTTTTTTTTTGATGAAGCACTCAATGACTTTTGAAATTGCCAATTTTAATGTGGCCCCAAATTTTTGGTATAACACTATTTTAATCAGGTCCCAGTATCTTTTATTTTAACAGCAAAAATGTTTCTTAAAAAATGTTCAAACTCTTGAGTGAGACAAACATGTCTCTTACAAAAAAAAATATTCCAGTATCACAAAACAATTTGAATTACTTCTGTTTTATAGGTTTTAATGATTGTATATGGTTATTGAAGATCTCAACATAATAATAATATAACTTGGTAATAATTAATTTGTGATGTACTGTTAAGGACACAAGTACTAATTGTATGAAATAAAGATAACCAGTCTGGAAATGGGCAAAGATATAAAAAAAAAGAGTATATATGGGTTTGGCTGGCCAGGATTGGTTGAAAATGAAAGACAGATTTTAGTAAAAAGAATCTTTTGAGAGCTTATTCTAGGTGTGACTGAAAATATAGACATTGTTTTATTGATGGAACTTCAGTCCTTTAACAGTCTTGAGTTTGGAACACTAATTACTAAAATTAGCACCAGACTCTTTGGTGCACAATTGAAATCACATGCAGGTCCAGAAAATGCTTTTCCTCTACACAAAAGTTGTCATCTAGGATGCATCTATACTGATAAATAGGTTTGTTTGTTTTGTTTCTTAGGGGTTAATGCCATTTTTCAGCACACAATAGGCTATACACGGCGGCCAGTATTATTGGTGGAGGAAGAACCCGGGAAACACCCCGGAAAGAACCACCGACCCAAGAGAAGCTACTGGCAAACTTTCTCACATAAATACATTAGCTGAATCTTAGACTCGAACCCATGCAGAGATGAGACGGCAGTGATCCGTAATGAACAGCACTTTAAACCACTCGGCTACGGGGCCCTGATAAATAGATTTGATTATGGGCACTCAGAAATTTACAGTTAAGTTTTTATATCAAGGTGTTTGCATAGGTTTTCTTTGGAAACTGAATTAGTACCATGAGTCCTTAGCTGACACAAATAAATTTGGTTTCTTATTCCAATTACGAAGGGATCAAGCATGATTTTCCTGAAGAAAACTAATTATCTTTTCATAAATTTTATAGAGGTTTTAACTGTAATAAGACAGATTTGTTGGGATTATTTAAGTTTTTTAAAATAAAGTTAATTTCAGAAATGGAGACTAAAGGCTAAGGTACTGCAGTTTTATCAAATTATTTCATAGAATATTGCATTTCAGAGTGTCAGCCGCATCTTTTGAAGCCAGAACTAAAGATGATGTTGTTGACTGGTCGGTTGTTGTGTGCTGCAGCATCTGGATCAGATACTTCCTGTTGTAGACTGGTACATGTCTGTGTACCTCTGCTTCTGGAACAAGCTTCTAAATGTACTTTGGTAAGGACCAAAATGCATCATGGCTTTTACTTTACCTGATTCTCTTCTATCAGAATGTACAATGCACCCCAAAATATAATTGAATATCATTCTAATTGTTGCAGAAACACCCTTAGACTAATATGCCTAAATCAAAACATGTTTTGCAATCCAAAATATAATTAAGTCTTAACTTCATTATATTTAAATAGCTTTGCCTATGTGTTGCAAATGTCAAAATGTGGAAATAGTTCATGCCAGAACTTGGACTATGAAGAGACCCTGGGTTTCTCAACTGTAGCTAATTGTACTACATAAGGAACATACAAACAACTCACACCTGGTACAATACTACTGTACCAATTGTACTACATAAGAAACATAACAGACAACTCACACCTGGTACAATACTACTGTACCAATTATACTACATAATAAACATAACAGACAACTCACACCTGTGACAAAATACTATTGTATCTGACTGTACTACATAAGAAAAATACAGACAACTCACACCTGGTACAATGCTACTGCACCTGACTGTACTATGTAAGAAATATACAGACAACTCTCATCTGTGACAATAATACTGTACCTGACTGTACTATGTAAGAAATATATAGACAACTCTCATCTGTGACAATAATACTGTACCTGACTGTGCTATGTAAGAAATATACAGACAACTCTCATCTGTGACAATAATACTGTACCTGACTGTGCTATGTAAGAAATATACAGACAACTCTCATCTGTGACAATAATACTGTACCTGACTGTGCTATGTAAGAAATATATAGACAACTCACATGTGGGACAAAGCTACTGCTTCTAATCTGTTATTTATATTTAATTTGTATTGTTTATTATGTTTCTTAATTTTGTATGTTTCAGTATATGCTACTGATATTGTAATACATGTATGTTGGTCTTGACCTTGTCTAAAATCAAGTTCTTTTTCAACCTGACCTTAATCTTTGATTTATGTTGAATTCTGTAAACAACTATTACAAAGCTAAAATATTCTCTGTTTGCATGGGTTTAATAGAAAGATTATTAGTAAAAGAAGTAAACATAATTATTGTGTCAGGGTCTAGGTTATTGGAATTTCCCTATAAATATACCTGGTATACCTATTCCTCATCTATATTATAAATTTTGTAACATACCTTCTTATTATAACTAAGATTTTTTTAAACATTAAGAAGCTTACAGAAGGTTGTTTTCCATTTTGTAGAAAAAAATTATTTAGAAAATGTTATATATTCTTGTTTTAATAGGAATTATTCATTTGTGCATTAAGATTTTAACAGGATCAGATTTATTATTATTGTGTCCTAAATTCTTTTTGGCTGGAATTTATGTATTCAAATTATTCAAGTGGTCCTTCTCGGAAATATAAAATGCTCTTCAAAAATATCATCCTTGGAAATAGAGACTTGAAGTTATAGTGCATCCTACCATTGGATCATTCCAAGTCAGATATTATGATGCATCCTGTGGGATCATTCCAAGTCAGATATCATAGTGCATCCTACCATTGGTTCATTCCAAGTCAGATATCATGATGCATCCTACCATTGGATCAGCTCAAGTGGGATATCATAGAACATCATACTGTTGGATCATTCCAGGTCAGCTATCCTACCATAAAATTATCCCAGGTCAGATATCATAGAGCTTTCTTGGGTAAGACAGTTAACTCCAATTTCTTAACGAATAACTAACCTACTAATATTTACTATATGTATGACTAGAAACCAAACTAAAGCAAATCAAAGATGAAAGTAAAAAATGTAAATGCCTTAAAATACATTGTCAAAGTCTCAATATAAAAATGTTTTTTTGAAGAATTCAGGATCCATGTACATGTTTTGTTGTACATATGGTGAGTGAGTAGTGAGTTGCTTACATTCCATGTTGCCAAATATATGCCCGCTGATCCCCGGATATGGTCAGGCATCCTGAGATATCTTAGATAATCAGGTTTGTAATGTAACAGTACAGTGTACTCAATTATATTTTACCATGGCACCATCATTATCCCAAAACATAAGGGTTGCCTATATTGGCTTTTGACATTAAACCAATTCTACATAACTCAGTCCATAGGGGAGGGTTTACAAGCTATAGGAAAACAAGGACTATTTAGTAATTGATAAGTTTGTTCTGTAAAGTACATTGAACTGAAAAAATATTGAATGAGAAAAGAAAGCGCAATTCACTCAGCAATTTTAACCATGTTTTCAACAAAACTTGAATCCATGAAAAACTGATAAGTTCTTTAAGAATTTATTTTTGCTACTTGCCTGATATATATGTGAATCAAAAGAATATTTGCTCAAAACATTTCTAGTTTCTTCATGTTTTTGTTGGAACATTTTTCTACATTTGTTTTCATTGGAACATTCCAGAACTTGTCATGATCCATATTTTCGCTCATGCATTGATCAATGTCAGAAATCTAAATGATCTAGAGGCAGGGTATGAAACTCGTTAAAAAATCCATTAGACCAGTAATCTTAAAATTGTACTTAAAATAACCAACTGGTCATAACCAACTGGTTCTAAGTTTCATCATACAGGATTTATAGCTTACTGCATTTGTATGGGAAAATATGAACAATTTTTTGGGATGGATATACTGCACGACCATGAGATTGCAGTATATCCATCCGTCAAAATGACTTTATGTTTTCCCATACAGATGCCGTAACCTTTTCATTATATTTTCATTTTCTTATTCTACCTAAGGCTAAATTATATAAACAAAAATACACTACAAGAAACAAAGTAACTGCCATACTCCAAAACTATACAAGCGCAGATTCATCAGTACACAACAACATTATTATTGCACACATAACTCCGCCAAGATAAATTTGAACTTATTCGTGCATCAGATATCACTTTCAAAAGAAAATGGTGTTTTGGTCTACTTACAATTTAAATTTAGATTCATATTGTGAATGTATGCGCATTGCAACAATATTTCCAATTAGTATGGAATGAAAAGATTTTGTTATTTTTGTCAATTCTGCTAAATGTAATGACAATGACTGAGTTTAGCTGTGTCAATTCTATATGAAGTACATCTGATTTCAGTTGTGAGGTAGCAGCACGTTGACATCTGCAAGTGTGTCTCTGTTCTGCCATTGAATGTTTGACACCATAATGTATGAAAAATATGAAGTCTTGCAATTGCAATTATCAAAACTATGGAATACAAAACTATGGAATATAACGCTATGGAATATAATGTTTATTTCTTGTTGAGTGCAATGAAAAGGATGTAATTGCACTTGGAATAAAGTTGAAATTACAGTACAGCTTCAAAATGTGTAATCAGGCTTGGGAGCCCATGACATAATTTGACATTTCTTTTTCACTGATTTGTAATCAGTGAGAATACTGAAACTTGACCTCAACTCCAAAGCTAGGACAGTATTAGAACTAGAACCAGCCACCAAGGCTGAGGCTCTCCTCTTCTGTTCACTTGTAATTAGTGACAATATAAGAACTGGAATTCATCTCCAAAGATGAGGCTCTCATCCATTGACTTGTATTCAATGACAGTATTGGAACTAGATCTAGACTCTAAAGATGAGGCTGTAGTATTCAAAGTACATTTGCATATCTGCAGTAGTGGATTTCTATCAATGGATCAGATGTATCCACATAGCAGAATATCTGATAACAGCATTGTCATGGTCTTTGCATGCATCTTGTTTCTATATTCCAAATGAATTATATAACCTAGCTGTTTTTAATGCATACTTTTCATTTGTTGGTTTCATATTCCTTTTTAAATAGTTCTTTTTTACTTAGCTGTGCTTTTGTTTTTCAGCAATATTTAAAACATAATGTAAAGTTTTGTTTTCACAGATGGGGCAAAGAAAGAACATATTTGAGGTTTTGTCCTGGTTTATAACAGTCACAGCTGAATTTCAGTTTGGTAAGGAGGGTAAGTACAAATTTTTTTGTACAAGTCCCCACTAACTGCAAGTTCCTTTCAGCTGAGATCCTTGTTAGCCAGACTGAACCAGACTACACAACATAAACAAGTGAAAATGGCTTGCTAACATGATAACACATAGGTTGTTAGTTATACTGGCTTGTTAGCATGATAACATAGATTTTGTTAGTTATACTGGCTTGTTAACATGAGAACATATAGGTTGTTTGTTATACTGACTTGTAAGCATTATAACACATAGGTTGTTAGTTATACTGGCATGTTAACATGAGAACACAGGTTGTTAGTTATACTGGCTTGTTAGCATGATAACATAGATTTTGTTAGTTATACTGGCTTGTTAACATGAGAACACAGGTTGTTGGTTATGCTGGCTTGTTAACATGAGAACATATAGGATGTTTGTTATACTGACTTGTAAGCATTATAACACACAGGTTGTTAGTTATACTGGCTTGTTAACATGATAACACATAGGTTGTTAGTTATACTGGCTTGTTAACATGATAACACATAGGTTGTTAGTTATACTGGCTTGTTAACACTAGAACACAGGTTGTTAGTTATACTGGCTTGTTAACATGAGAACACATAGGTTGTTAGTTATACTGGCTTGTTAACATGAGAACACATAGGTTGTTAGTTATACTGGCTTGTTAACATGAGAACACATAGGTTGTTAGTTATACTGGCTTGTTAACATGAGAACACAGGTTGTTGGTTATGCTGGCTTGTTAACATGATAACACAGGTTGTTAGTTATACTGGCTTGTTAACACGAGAACACAGGTTGTTAGTTATACTGGCTTGTTAACATGAGAACACAGGTTGTTGGTTATGCTGGCTTGTTAACATGAGAACATATAGGTTGTTTGTTATACTGACTTGTAAGCATTATAACACACAGGTTGTTAGTTATACTGGCTTGTTAACATGAGAACACATAGGTTGTTAGTTATACTGGCTTGTTAACATGATAACACATAGGTTGTTAGTTATACTGGCTTGTTAACACGAGAACACAGGTTGTTAGTTATACTGGCTTGTTAACATGAGAACACATAGGTTGTTAGTTATACTGGCTTGTTAACATGAGAACACATAGATTGTTAGTTATACTGGCTTGTTAACATGAGAACACATAGGTTGTTAATTATACTGGCTTGTTAACATGAGAACACAGGTTGTTGGTTATGCTGGCTTGTTAACATGATAACACAGGTTGTTAGTTATACTGGCTTGTTAACACGAGAACACAGGTTGTTAGTTATACTGGCTTGTTAACATGAGAACACAGGTTGTTGGTTATGCTGGCTTGTTAACATGATAATAAAAGGTTGTTAGTTATACTGGCTTGTTATCATGAGAACACAGGTTGTTATACTGGCTTGTTAACATGATAAGACATAGGTTGTTAGTTATACTGGCTTGTTAACATGAGAACACATAGGTTGTTAGTTATACTGGCTTGTTAACATGAGAACACAGGTTGTTAGTTATACTGGCTTGTTAACATGATAACACATAGGTTGTTAGTTATACTGGCTTGTTAGCACGAGAACACAGGTTGTTAGTTATACTGGCTTGTTAACATGAGAACACATAGGTTGTTAGTTATACTGGCTTGTTAATATGAGAACACAGGTTGTTGGTTATGCTGGCTTGTTAACATGATAACACATAGGTTGTTTGTTATACTGGCTTGTTAACATGAGAACACATAGGTTGTTAGTTATACTGGCTTGTTAACATGATAACACATAGGTTGTTAGTTATGCTGACTTGTAAGCATCATAATACAAACAAGTATGAATTTTTAAAATTATTTCACCTATTTTATGAATGCATACAAAAATAGATATCTTGAATGATTCCACTTTGTATTTGTCACTAAAGTTTTTAAAGATTTAATAGAACATAGTATTTTGTTATCTCTTGACCCTGTGACTAAAATTAGACATACTTTTAAACAACTTCTTTGAAATCAATCAGAAATACAATTTACAAACTTTGACAACATTATGGTAACAAGGACATTAGAACTTATACAAATGATTTACCAATTTGACAACATTATGGGAACAAGGATTTAGAGTTTATACAAATAATTGACCAAATGTGTAAACATTATGGTAACAAAGGATTTAGACTTTATACAAATGATTGACCAAATTTGACAGCATTTTGGTAGTGAATGTTCTTTGTGCATCATAGTGACAATTTAAAATTTTTAGTATCTCTACATACCTGTGTTTTATTTACAGGATAAAACAAGATTAGTAATACAAGATTCATGCAATATTTATTTAAATATGTAAGATTTTATTCTGATAAGAAAGAAAAATTATTCGTGCCAATGTCTCTTCCTTTTTGTTGCAGATCCAAATCCATTGGTGATGTACAAGGATTCTCTCTTATCTCATTATATATTACTATTATCTGATGAGAATAAACCTCAGCTACAGGTATTGGCAGCTACTAGTGTTAGGAATATCTTGTCTCTCACTGGCATACTCAGTGAAACAGACGTAGATAACATTGCAGACAGTCTTCTCATCTGTGCTATGCAGACAACTGTGGCAGATGTTCGGTAAAATCAACATTTTTTCATCCTAGATTTTAATAATAAAAAAAAGGAACATATTCACAGGCTGTTATCAGATGACAGTTTGTTAGATGAAAAAAGTTAAACCACCATAGACAATATTCTACTCAGTCTAACTGTCCATTTTATTTTGTAGAGAGTGAAAAGATTTGTTTTTGTTGAAATGTGCTATTTATTTTAAACCCCCACTCCAAAAAGTAAGAGTAAAATTAGGTACATAGTATGCATCATGATGTTTAGGAAAATAATAATTGTAACCATATTCATCAGCATGCATGTTACTGGACTGATCCTCAGAATTTCATTTTTTTATGTGTATACTGCATATTCTCACTTCTGAGTTGAGTCCAACTGCAAACTTCACAGATACAGATCTGCCAACACATAATGTGCCAGCAGATATGGGTTTATGCACTTTTTTAGGAGTAATCAAAAGGACAAGGAACATAGACCCTATCCTGCTGGTGCGTTATGCGATATCAGATTATGGTCTGTGTTGTTTGAAGTTTGGACTTGACTGGTACCTTAGATGCTCTGATATGGAAAGAGTAAACAAATGTGTTAAAGTTTGTTTTTCAATGCTCCATGACTACATTGATGCTCTGATATGGAAAGAGTATAAGAGAGTGTTTAAAATTTTGTTCAATGCTCCATGATTACATTGATGCTCTGAAGGAGTATTAGAGAGTGTTTAAAGTTTTTGTATTAATGCTCCATGACTGCATTGATGCTCTGATATGAAAGGAGTATAAGAGAGTGTTTAAAGTTTTGTTCAATGCTCCATGACTACATTGATGCTCTGATATGGAAGGAGTATAAGAGAGTGTTTAAAGTTTTTTGTATCAATGCTTCATGACTACATTGATTCCTGATATGGGCAGATGTTCACATTTGCACGGGATATAGACGACCCCGCCCTCCACGAGTCCCCAGCTGCCTTGCAGGTTAGGTTTTGAATAACCAAAGGTTAGGGTGCTGACAAAGTACCAGATTGGGCATATAAACTTTCTCAATAAGGTCACTGCCCAGGGTGGAGGAGTCCCAAGAAGGACTCAATGGCCATGTGTCCAGGACCAAGGCGAGCCACTAGTTATGTGGAGTTTGGCTGTGGTCAACAGCCTGGAGAGGGATGGGCTCCGCCAGGTTCATTGGCCAAGACACACCACATGCAATGACAACTGTACCTTCACCCATACCGGATCAGTCATCGCCCGGAACAAGGACCGTGCCTTTTGTCTTGCACCAGGGCAGAGGTGTTAAGTGTGCTACTGGTGTACAATCACCACCAAAACTCCGAATCAGAAACAACATCAGCATTGGTACATGGAACATCAGGACATTAAGAACGCCTGGAAAGGTAGAGGAACTAATACACGAAATGAACAGATACCATGGGACCATCCTGGGACTGTGCAAAGTACGATGGAAGAACCTTGGGGAAAAATCAACACAGGATGGCCATAAACTATACTACTCTGGCAGAGAAGATAAACATGAACATGGTGTCGGATTTCTCATCCACAAAGACACTGTGAACACTGTCATGAGTTGTCGGCCAGTCTCCAGCAGGCTTATCATCATACGCTTGAGGGCAACACCACTCAATATCACCATTGTGCAAGCTTATGCTACAACTACAGCCCATGATGATGACAAATTAGAGGATTTCTATGACCAACTGCAAGAAGTCCTGGACCAGACCCCAAAGAAAGACATTCTTGTGGTGCAAGGAGACTGGAATGCCAAAATAGGAGAGGATGCCGTTGATAACTGGAAAGGCACATGTGGAGCGCTACTGCAATGCAGAGACCAATGACAGAGGCTTAAGGCTCCTGGAATTTGCCAGCTTCAATGATCTGAAGCTGATGAACACGTTTGGTCCACACAAAGCATCCAGAAGGTGGACCTGGCATAGCCCGAATGGAGAACACCATAACCAGATTGATTATATCATGGTGAAGAGACGTTTCCACACCAGCGTAAACATTGCCAAGACAAGAAGTTTCCCAGGAGCAGACATTGGAAGTGACCATGACTTAGCGATGATGACCCTCCGACTACATCTAAAAAAAGTCGACAAAGAGGGCCCCACAAGAATCAAGTTCAACCATGACAAGCTAAAGACCCAGAGGTCTTGGAAGCCTTCCAGGCAAGGATAGGAGGCGATTTGCGCCACTGTTACTTCTTAGTGTAGAGAACACAGTTATTAACACAATGATCGACACATTTAACATAGCAGTGACCCAAACAGCCAGTGAGATCCTTGGCAAACATCGACAACCAAAGAAACCTTGGGTTACAACTGACATACTTGATCTGTGTGACAAGCATCGAGAGCTAAAGAAGAAGAAGTCAGAAGTAGAAGGAGCAAAACAATACAGGGAAATCAACCAGGTTATCAAGAAAAGCATGAGAAAGGCGAGGGAGACATGGATTGAAGACTAATGTAAAGATATTGAAAACAATCTAAAGAAAAATAATAGCAAAAAAGCATACCAACTGGTGAAAGACCTGACCAGTGTAAAACAAGGACGCTCCTCCATCATTCAAGATAAGGAAGGGAAATGTGTTACAGAAGAACAAGACATTCTTAAGAGATGGACAGAATACTGCTCAAACCTGTACAACCACAGACTTACAGGGGACCCAGACATACTCAACACCCCATCAGTGACCAACACTGACAACTACCCCATCCTCCGAGAAGAAGTAGAGGCTGCAGTGAAAGCATTGAAAAAAGGGAAGGCAGCAGGAGTAGACAACATTCCTGCAGAACTAGTCCAAGAAGTGGGTGAAGCCATGATAAGCGCCCTACTATCAATCTGCAACAAGATCTGGCAGACAGGGGAATGGCCAACACCATGGACTCATAGTAACTCTCCCAAAAAAAGGCAATTTGCAGCAATGTCAGAACTATCGTACGATCAGTCTTATATGCCACCCAAGCAAAGTCATGCTAAAAATCATATTAAACAGACTGAAGCCACGGGCAGAGGAAATCATTGCTGAAGAACAGGCAGGCTTCAGACCAGGGCAAAGCACAACTGAACAGATTTTCAACCTGAGAATACTATGTGAGAAATACTTCCAGCACCAACAAGACCTTTATCATGTCTTTATAGATTTCAAGAAGGCATTTGACAGGGTATAGCATGCAGCCCTTTGTTCCACCATGAAGCTGTACAACATCAACGCTGACCTGTTCAGAGTCATAGAAAGCCTTTACAGCAAGGCCACCAGCGCAGTATGCTTCAACGGTCAAATAGGAGATTGGTTTAGGACAACTGTGGGAGTCAGACAGGGCTGCTGGCTTTCACCTACTCTCTTCAACATCTTCCTTGAAAGAATCATGACAGATGCATTGAAAGACCATGAAGGAACTGTAAGTATTGGAGGCAGAATAATAACGAATCTGCGCTTTGATGACATCGATGGCCTTGCAGGAAATGAGGAGGAGCTAGCTCAGTTTGTTGAAAAACTGGACAGGACAGCTACTGCTTTTGGTATGGAAATCAGTGCAGAGAAGACCAAATTGATGACCAACAACACCAGTGGCATCAGCACTGACATCATGATTAGAGGCCAAAAACTGGAAACAGTTAATAGATTCAAGTACTTAGGAGCCATTGTGGCAGAAGAGGGATCGAAACCAGAAATATTGTCCAGGATTGCGCTGACAATAGCAGCAATGGCAAGGCTGAAGACAGTTTGGAAAGACAGAAACACCTCAGTCAGCTCAAAAATCAGACTGATGCGCTCCTTGGTTGCATCTGTATTCCTATATGCCTGTGAGTCATGGACCCTCACAGTGGATCTCGAAAGGAGGATACAAGCTGTTGAAATGAGATGCTTTTGAAGGTTGCTTGGCATTACATATAGAGATCATGTCACGAATGAGGAAGTGGGAAACAGAATTAAGCAAGCCATTGGGCCCTATGAAGAGCTATTGACCATTGTGAAAAAGTGCTAAATGAAATGGTATGGACATGTCACACGATCAGCAGGGCTTGCTAAGACAGTCATGCAAGGTACTGTGCAGGGAGGGCAAAGGAGAGGCAGACAGAGGAAAAGATGGGAGGATAACATCTCAGAATGGACAGGACTGAAGCTGAGTGACACAGTGAGAGTATCAGAGAACAGATTGGAATGGAGGAAACTGGTTGTCAGGTCATCAGTGGTGCCCCAATGGTCGGCAAGACTAAGGGATAGATAGAGAGAGAGAGAGAGAGAGATAGAGAGAGAGAGAGAGAGAGAGAGAGAGAGAGAGAGAGAGAGAGAGAGAGAGAGAGAGAGAGAGAGAGAGAGAGAGAGAGATTCTTCACTACATTGATACATAGTGTTAGCCATCTGTCCATTACTTGTCACAACTTGGTTTATTTTGAATTTAGGTCACTTGTCAGGTATTGCCATTATGCATCTATATTCCATAAGCACATTTCTGTTTCTTTTCTTTTCAGGCAATCATGTTGTTCTGCACTATCATTGTTGTCTAGCTCCAGTCCAGACACAGTCATTTCCAGAGTCTTGCAAGAGCTTGTATCTAGGCTTAACACGGGTATGTGCAATTTTGTAAAATATATTTTTGATACATTCAGCATTTTTTAACCATCTGTCAGAAATAAATGCAACAAGAATCCCATTCATTTCTTAGCTTATCTGGCAAACAATAGTTAATCCTGGAATGATCACTATGGTTGTCATAGTTTCAAAATCTGATAACCTGTCAATCAATGAAGACAGGCTTTTTGTTAATCATCTTAAAACTCACAAGGCAGAATCCAACTTGAAATGACATTCTAGGAAGCAGTAATTGAAAAATGTTAATTGTTAAGAAATGATAATTGCATGTTTGTATCCTTTATCCACAAAATGAAATGAAAGATAAAGGTACCTTCTTTGTTTTATTCAATGCATATGAGTATTTTATAGTTAAGATATTGACCTTTGACCTTTTATTGCTTTTGAAAGCATGTTCGATTATCAGTTTTTAGTATTTTTATAATAAATCCTACCAGAGTTGTCATTGTTTTCATTCAGTACTCCCTGTTAGATAGAAATGAAGGGGCATTTCTGTCACTTTTGCTTATAATGACCTCCCATCTGCCCATTTTAATGATCCTCCTTCTTTAACCAGATGATCACCACTCCATTTATGACAGCAACACCTTGGTTTTGGAGTGTGTGAAGCTTATAGCTTTTGCTGGATTCTCAACATTTAATTACTAAGCTAATTCTCATTTTCAGGCCTACATAGGTTAATTTTACAGTAGTGTAAGATTTATTTAACATTGACATGATTTAAAATAACAATTGAACATAAGATCTGATGACATTTTTATTGACATTCCATAAATCAAATGAATCATTACAACAAGCATGGGGGGCTTTGAGTGGTCTAAAGCACTCTCAGTTATGGATCACTGCCATCTTACCTCTGTCTGCATGGGTTCGAGTCTCAGATTCAGGCAATGTGGGTATGTGAGAAACCTTGCCAGTAAATTCTCATGTGTCGATGGTTGTTTCTGGGGGTTTACCTGGGTTCTTCCTTCACCGTTAATACTGGCAGCCAATGTTGTGCTGAAAAATGGCGTTAAACCTACAACGACAACAAGCAAGATTTGCAAGACATACAAACACTGCATAATACATTGATACAGTTGGACAAAACACACAGTGCAAAACTTGGAACAGCAAGCAAAGCATTTTAAAAGGCAATTATTATAAGGGAATTTAATATTGCAATAAATAAAAACCACAATTTATTATAATTTCAGCCACAAAGATTATTGGTAAAAATTGAAATTAAATACAGAAGCACCAAATTAGGACTGAAAGCATGCTGTAGTTTTGCTTCTGTCTTGATTAAACAGAAAGGAGATAACATTGGGTCACTTGATAGTACATACAGCAAAGACAGACACTAACATTAGCTGTCATTATTATTGTGTTTGGAAATATTATTTAGTCTTTACCATTCCAGAATAGAATTTAAATTGGATTGCCCTCTTAATAGAATTTAAATTGGATTGCCCTCTTAATAGAATTTAAATTGGATTGCCCTCTTAATAGAATTTAAATTGGATTGCCCTCTTAAGTGATTTGGTAGCTCCTTTAATTTTTTTGAGTGGGTCTCTTAATGAAACAATATTCCATGCCAATATATGATCTAAAAGGAGATTTGATAAATTTGATTAAGATGTATTTAAAAACTTGTGCAATCAGTTGTACTGGAGAAAAAGTATAAACTAATTCCTCGGATATTTGGGGGTATTCAAAATTATTGCATCACAAGTAAGTCCATTCTTGTGTATCATTCACATTTCATTAGAATTTGTATTTAATTTTACATTGTTTAGAAAACTGTTTTTGAAAGCTTTTATAATGACATAAAGTCTGACATACAATGTTTAGCCTGCTAGTTTGCATTATCAGGAATGTGCTGTACAGCTCATGATATTTTTATTCCAGACCCAATGGATGCAGATGGGGAATCTAACCCAAAAATACTGACCTCAAAGGCCTTTATCAGGGAAACAATGGCATCAATAGCATCTCATCCACTAGTCATAGAGAAAGTTTCTAACCAACTTATCTCACATCTTCACTCATCCTGTTCAAGGGAGAAAGGTAATATATTTAACACACAAGACAAAGATCAATAGCTTCTCTTCCAATAGCCATAGAGAAAGTTTTCCACTAGTCCAAACAATACTCACACTGGAACAAAGGTCAGTCCATTTTTTCTGCCTCTACCGCCCTTCTTTTAGTAGAAAATACAAGCTGACTAAATCTCTGTTTTCGGAGCAGTTTCCAAATCTTCTGGACTATGGAAATTTGATAGGTGACAACCTGATTATTTTTGGAGATTTTAACTTTCTTTTTGACTGTCTTGGAAAACCATACGCATCAAGGCTCCTAAATTCCATTCATGTTTTCAATCTTAATCTGTCAGTTAGCCAACCCACCCATAAACATGGTCACATTTTAGACTGGATTCTTCATAGACCTGATGATAATATTCTGCGATCCACTCTTGTATCTCACGAACTTGCATCAGATCACCTCTGCAATATATGCCATCTGAACATATCAGTCCCCATCCCTCCACCTTTATTTGCTACTAAGAGAAACCAACATATGATAAATAGAACCAAACTAATGCATGACATCCAAGTAAATAAACATAACATGCTTTCTTACCTCCTACAGCAGAACAACTCTATAACTGCCTGCATTCATTGCTTGAAAAACATGCCCCAGCCACCATGTGCAGAGTCAATGTCAATTCAAAAGTGTTCTCTATGGTATAGCAGTGTTAGTGACCAGCTTCACACTGCTAAGAGACTGCCAAAAGGCAGAGAGGTTTTGGCTTTCCACCAGACTCACTATTCATAAACAATTCTATGAAGCCTCGAAGAAGGTCACAAACATAGTCTATTTAGCCAGATTATCCCCCTAAAGCACTAAGATCCTAAGATCACAGAGAGTTCTAGCTGCAAAGAGCTCTTCGAGATAACTAACAAACTAATGTCAATGAACAAATGTACACCACTTCCAACTACCTTCTCTCCAGCAGAGTTTCCGGACCTATTTGCAAATTCTTCCATGACATAGTACAAACCATTAGAGATACACCTGACAAAACAATTTCAATTGACTAGTCATCACCATAAAGTTATGATGTAGAACTTCAACAACAACCATTAGGAGCATTTGAACCTGTCTCTGTGTATTTAGTACGGACAATCATGATGAAGAATACACCAAAGTCATGTTAACTTGACCCAATTCCAACATCACTGGTGCTTGAGTGCTTAGACCCAATATCGCCTTCACTAAGTTAAGCTCACCAGTTATTTTGTACTTTTCAGAGTGTGATGTATGTAAGGTGTAGTTGTTTGCATTTGTAACATGCACAATGGAGATAATGTTGGTATATCTCTATGAAACTTTGATATAATGTGGCTGACATTTCTATGGATACTGCACTTGTGGAAATTGTAAATGACTTAAGTACATGGTATAACAAAATGGATGCTCCCATGTGCTTAACAAATTAACCAGAAGTAGGCAATAGCAGCTTCTGAAAGTGCAATGAACGAATTACAAAATATCTGAAAAGTAAACAAAGTTGTTGGATCATTTTTTTACAATTTACCTCTGAAGTCCAGGAATTGAAAATGACAATGCAGAGTTAGCATTTTTTTCATATGAGCAAATCTTAAGTTAGCCCATGCTTTATACTCTAGAACCTAAAGTACACCCATCAGTCATACATCAAAATAAAGGGAAATGAAAGTTCTTCTTACAACACTTAAGATATACAAAGTCTTTATTATATAGCAGTATAACCAGTGAAGAAATCCTGGAAAATTCTTTTTCTTTAAAATTCTAACCCTATGCAAAGTACTAAACTGTAGAGCGCCACCTAGCTGATGTTATTAATACATCTCTCTCACCTGGAGAATTCCCATCATTTTTCAAAACTGCCATTGTAAAGCCTCTGCTGAAGAAACCAACACTTGACCATAATGATTTAAAGAACTACCACCCAGTTTCTAATCTCCCATTCATGTAAAAATCTTAGAAAATTTTGTTCTAACCCATCTTGTATCTCATCTGAATTCAGTCTTTTTAACAATGTACAGTCTGCATGTCGCCATTGCCACAGTACTGAAACTACTCTTTTGAAAGTAGTTGATGACATTCTCTCTGTTTTGGATAGCAGAAAGATTACAGTCCTCAACCTCCTTGATTTGCCTGCAGCATTTGACACAATAGACCATGATATATTACTTCACCATCTCCAGCATGTATTTTACATTCACAATACAGCCTTACTGTGGTTCCAGTCCTACTTAGTCAACAGGACACAAATTGCAAATGGAATACACTCCAGCCCAGTTCGTCTATGTTGTGATGTTCCACATTGGTCTGTTCTTAGACCTATTCACTTAATTCTACACACTTAGCCACTCTCAGATGTCATCGATCATCACCTAGTGTCTCACCAATTGTATGCTGATGACACCCAAATATACAAGTCTAGCCACCCAACTAAAGTTGATGCTGCCATCCAATCTATTTTCAGCCTATGCTGACCCTGTTATGATCTTAACAATTACATCTGGTTATAATCATCAAAGAGAAGAACTCGACATAGGTGTTAAACCCCAAATTCTATCATAACATTTTTGAGCCCATTTCCTATAAACATTGACCTATAAAAATAATGATATACTATTAATCTTTAGTCGACACTTCTAACGGAAACTTGACACTGGGAGAAATGTATCGATGAAAGAGATAATCAATTGCTAACCTTACGTCAAGATTAAAATTAATCATTGGTTCTGGATACATTTGAAGAAACAAAAGTGGCCACTCATGAGGGGACATTTAACATTTTTTGTACCTAAATGCTGGTCGCGTTAGAGGGGTGGCTGTTCTTGAGGGGTACTTTTCAATACAAACTCGTTGGTGCCAAGGCCATTAAAAGCAGGTGGCTGCTGGTCAGGTGAGGCCGTTCAAGAGGGGGACTACTGTATAGTCTTATGAGGTGACATGTATTATGCACATGCTGTGCAAGCAATGAAGGCATCACAAAATGCGAGGAAAAAGTATGGTGCGCCTAACACAGCACCTTAATAATACTGGAATCGATGGTTGTCTAGACAAGCCATATCAGGTATTTTGTAACACCATGCAACACAGTATTTTCTTCAATCATGAAATGTATACATTCTGCAACACAATTTTATCCATACATACAGACACAGGCAGACAGATAGACATACGTACGTACGTATGTACGTACGTACGTGCGTGCGTGTGTGCGTGTGTGTGTGTGTGTCAAAATTTCAGCTAATGCACACTTGACAGCAGTGATGTCATACAATGTCAGCTAATGCACACTTGACAGCAGTGATGTTATAAAATGTCAGCCAATGCACACTTGACAGCAGTGATGTTATAAAATGTCAGCTAATGCACACTTGACAGCAGTGATGTCATACAATGTCAGCCAATGCTCACTTGACAGCAGTGATGTTATAAAATGTCAGCTAATGCACACTTGACAGCAGTGATGTTATAAAATGTCAGCCAATGCTCACTTGACAGCAGCGATGTCATACAATGTCAGCCAATGCTCACTTGACAGCAGTGATGTCATACAATGTCAGCCAATGCTCACTTGACAGCAGTGATGTTATAAAATGTCAGCTAATGCACACTTGACAGCAGTGATGTTATAAAATGTCAGCTAATGCACACTTGACAGCAGTGATGTCATACAATGTCAGCCATTGCTCACTTGACAGCAGTGATGTTATAAAATGTCAGCTAATGCACACTAGACAGCAGCAATGTCATGAAATGTCAGCCAATGCTCACTTGACAGCAGCGATGTCATAAAATGTCAGCCACTTGACAGCAGTGTTTACTTATTTATTCAGATTTATTCTTCATTTTCTTTCAGAGGGGAATTTGGAAGAATTGTGCCATACAGCAAAGTGTTTATTTCAAGTTGTCAGTGCTGGCGTGTCCCATCAGACTTTACCTGGATTTTTTCATTCCAATCTACTTCCTGCCATATATGACTTTGCCATCTCATTGTGTAAAGAGTATTTCTCACAGGAGGACACTAAGGTCGAGGATTTACTCTCTTCATTAGCATGTTCCATTCGGGCTATAGTTACACATCTGGAAAAAACGTATGTACAATTTTTTTAAGTTTTGTAAATTTATCATGCTTTCAAATTAATAATAATGACATCCTAATTAGGGTTTAATCTGAGTATTCACAAAACTGCATGGATAATTATCGGAATGTATTTTTGTGTATTTATTAATGGATTATTGTTTGATAGAACTTTTGTGTATTAATTTCACTTTGCTCACCTGTGTATCAGCTGTGTTCTATATTTTCTTTCTTGTCTCTTCACCTGTATGTCTATATGCATGTATGCAGGTGTAGCTATTTTAGCATTATTTTTATTATTATTTAAGCTAAAACAAATGACTAGTTCAAATGTCACCTTGTACAACAGCAGACTTGCACATAATTTAGAAACAGGTTTTCCATTTTTACCATTGTCCTTTGAAAGTTTTTATCTTCTTTGAAACTTTTTTTTAAAAGACCCTGAAATAAGTACTCAAATTTATTGTCGTACCTTTTGATATAACAATGCTAATACAATAATCACAGCAGCAACACCATCTGTGTCCAGAGTTTTTAGCAAGCCAATAAAAATAGTTATAAGCCAAAATAATTGTTTTACTGCAAGCAATAATAAAGTTTCAATGCAAGCCAATAAGAAGGTTTGTATGCATGATTCCATTTATGTTTTTTTGCAATTCAAATATAAAGCATTTTTGTGATTCAATAATAAATCTGTTGTGGAAGCCAGGTTGTTATGCAAACCAATATAAAAGTTTGTGTACAAAACTATAAAAAAAAGTTTTTATACAAGCAGATAAAGTTTGTTTGCAAACCAATATAAAAGTTTATGTACAAGTCTATAAAAAAAAAAGTTTGAGAGTTTTTTTATGTCCATATCATTAAAAGTTAAAAATTCTCATTTTCTGCAACTGCTACGATGGCCTTGTGGTTAGAGTGTCAGCCTCGTATGTGCGAGATCGTGGGTTCGATCCCTGACCAAGTCGTACCAAAGATTTACAAAAATGATACTAACAGCTGCCACGCTTGGTGCTCAGCGTTAATAGGTTAGTGTTAGGACTAGTCGGCCTGGTCTCAGGCTAATAGGACTGGTTGGGAAATCATGCTACATGTCTGTAGCATGATGCCCCAGTGCTAGACATCACTACAAAACTGCCACACTGCAGACATTGTAACGTTATAACTGAAACATTGTTAAAGCTACGTTAAAAATCAAAATATCTCACACTCATATTCTGCTGTAATGTATAAAATATTCCATTTGCAATTTTGTGTTAAAATTTTCTTTTCTTTTATAGTTAAATTTGTTTTCTGCTTCTTTTTTCAGTCAGCTTGAGACAGTGTTAAACAGTGTTGTGAAACTGTATCTTGATGGCAGTTGTGAAGATATGAATCTCAAAAATTTGCCCCAAACAGAAAAATTTAGACCTCTACAGGTATGTTAGATGATACAAGGAAACCTGTTATGAGAGACTACCCCTTCTGCCAAGCAAAAGTGGTCTTTCAAGACAGGTGGTCTCTCAAAAGAGGTGTGTGAAAATGGACTGATTTCCAGGGTCAATATTTAGCATTGATAAAAAAGAAATAATACCCATACTCACTGTACATGTATCATATCCTTTATTCATAAATCTTGTTAAATAGTGCATACATTCCTCTCAAAGCAACTTTATATAATAAAGATAAACATCTATCAAAAACTGCACAGTTAGCTATGACATATATATCTTATTCTATGTTATCTTTATTAAAAAAAAGTCCATTTTACTTCTTTGTTGATATTTTTTACTCAGCTGATTGGTCTGATCATGTATCTCCATTTCCTAGCAAAGAAGTAAAAGTTTGGGATTGTCATGTTGTAAAACATTCTTTAATCTCCTTTAAATGTTCTATGACTGTATTATGTGAAATCAACATTTAAGCTGGCCGCTATTTTGCGAGCAGTCTCACCTTTTTCACTTGTTTCAATTACATTAATTCTTTCTTCCAGTTTTAGAATTTTTTTTTTCTTCAGAGGTTCTGCCAT
Organism: Unio pictorum; assembly: GCA_030141615.1. NCBI lineage: Eukaryota > Metazoa > Mollusca > Bivalvia > Unionida > Unionidae > Unio > Unio pictorum. The sequence goes on along the minus strand of JARLTB010000023.1, from coordinate 7,045,312 downwards.
TATTAGTGTTGACGTAATAATGACTAGACTTATTTCAACTTTGATATGTTTTGGGAAAATGTGGAATGAATATATATATATATATATATATATATATATATATATATATATATATACACACACACACCGTATTTTCTGGCCTATTAGTCGATGCAGAGTATAAGTCGAATTCACCAATTTTGTAAATTTTCCATCCTTCGTCCATATATAAGTCAATTCAGAGTATAAGACAAGGCCAGGTCAATATCTTGGCTTCGTATTTTATACTAGTAATGGTATCGCTGTATGATATTTCATTTTACCAGCAGTAATGAAATTGCATTACCGATGCTAACATGCTTGTGATTTTACTTCTGAACAAATCACTGCTATATTCTGTTATCAATTGACACAGCTGAATAAACAGTTCATGCTTGTTTTATTATAATTGAAAGCACATCCATGTTGTAGTTTTTTTATTACCTGTAGTTACAAATGTAACTTATTAAAGCTTGTCATTTTCTGTCGTAAGTTTGAAAGTCACGGACTCCGTTAAATCGATTCGTCTATATGCATATACTATTTTTTAAGTGTTCTGTTTGGACTTAAATATAATTAACATTTTATTACTAATCTATTCAATGATATACCTCCACTGTTATCTTTAAAAAAAGCCTAATTTCCCTACTGGCAGCCTTGCTGATTTGACCTATTTTGTAGATTCTTGCCCTTAATCTGATTTCAATTGTAACCAAAGCACTGACCATGTTTAATTACTGTGTAAATAACACTGCATAGCCATGTGGTTGTTGTGACAATGTACATCATAACTAAAACAAGAATGAATTGTTGATTTAGAGGTGTTTATTGATAATGGAATATATAGTAGGCTTGTAATACATGGGGATTATCACAATCATCAGGTAACTCAAAATACAGTCTTCTTTGCAAAAGCATAATGCAACCTTAACTTTATGCCAATCCCTGACACATTTTTCACGTGCACCATATTTCCTGTGAGCAGCCATATTCCCACCTTTCTCTTCAGAAAACTTTACAACTTCCAGCTTAAAAGCTGCTGTGTAAGACTTGCATGATTTGACAGGAGGCATTGTGAGATAAGTTGTATGATTTGTATGGGGATATTTATATGAATGATTATAACTGAAAAGATTGATCAAAATATACTGTTATGAAATGCCCAATGTGGCCCATTTAGACCACCATATGTTTTATTATTATCAAGGTGTCGTGTTCGCGTGCCATAATATTTTTTATAAATATAATCTTTCTTTGTATCGCGTGACACCTTTATTGCTTGTGCAGCACATGCGAGTTATGTATCAATGTGCATGACTATATGTATTGTGTAGAAATCTTGAAGGGCACAGCCACTAGAGAGAAGCTCTAAAAGTATTTAGCTGTCGGGGTGGGATTGCCATTTTCACTTAGTTTGAGCCAAAGAGTTGGGTGAGTTGTATGTTTTTTAATCAACTCTTTTCATTGTTTACCACTAATATTCAGTTTTGTAAAACACTTTCAATTTTGTATTATGTGTTTGCGTTGTTTTATCATACTTGTAATTCAGTTTATTAAGAGGGTATGACCTATGCAATTTGGTAGCAAGATGATAATTTTATCTGGTCGCTGCTATGACTAATGTTGAAAACATACTGTGTATGTATTAATGTCTTAGTCTTAGTATATGGTATTATTATTTTAATTGCATACCATTCCTACATCACATTTTAGGGGGGGGGTATATTAGTCCATTCATAACCATTGTACATTTTAAAGTAGTTACAATTAAAGCAGACTATTGGGAAAGCTGTTTCTTTTCCATATTCGGCTCACTTGGTATGAATAGCCGAATAAGCGTGTGAATATGAGGATGTCTGGTGCACCATTACAAGGTTAAACCACCAGTTCAGTGCCAACATGTAGGTATAAGTCTGGAGGGTAGAGTGATCATGCTGGAAACCAGGCCGAGTCAACACGGAGATACACATGTAGTGATAACAGTAGTGTTTGACTGCATGAATTTTGCAATAACAGTAGTGTTTGACTACATGAATTTTGCAATAACAGTAGTGTGTTTGACTACATCAATTTTGCAATAACAGTAGTTTTTGACTGCATGAATTTTGCAATCACAGTAGTGTTTGACTACATGATTTTTGTAATAGCAGTAGTGTTTGACTACATGAATTTTGTGATAACAGTAGTGTGTTTGACTACATCAATTTTGCAATAACAGTAGTTTTTGACTACATCAATTTTGTAATAACAGTAGTGCATACCTGTCAACCTCCTGAGACAAAAACCTGTACACCAGACAAAAAAAAACCTTACAAAGACCAGAAAAACCTTACGCCAAAGACCTTATATTATTTACTAGATCACATATAAACATAACTATTTACACCTGACTAAGCCATATATTTGCATACCTTGTTACATCTCAGTCACTGGAGTGAGCTAAATTGTACGCTACACTTGCGCCTTTTGCCATTTCCAGTAGTGAATTTGGCGTTTCAAAATCCATGCAACATGAATCAGTGTTTAGTTTGCATTGCAAAAATGCTGTGAGTGTATCTGTATTCCGGGATTTCCGACAGTCTGTGTGGATCTTTTTCATCATGGAGAAGGACCTCTCACAATCAGCATTGCTAGTGGCAAAGTGAGCAGTCGCTACACAATTTCCTTTAGATGAGGAAATCTGATGTTGCAAGTGCTGATCTTGGCGAGAATCGCTGACATTTTTTATTTTTTTTTAAATATTAAAAAAACCTTACAAAATGCCTGTATGGCCTTACACTGCAAAATCCACCGAAAAACCATACAAATTATGGGATTCCCTTACAAGTTGACAGGTAGTGTCTGACTACATGAAGTTTGTAACAAGTATTTGACTACATAAGTCTGATATAGTAGTCAAATCCAATATCCTATTATATATATATATATATATATATATATATATATATATATATATATATATATATATATATATATATATATATATATATATATATATATATATATATACATAATACAACAATGTATGAAACTAAAGGACATAATTAACTCATCAAGAAACAATACATTTATTTTGAGATGAAGTTTAAATCACCAGCTTTATTGCTTGATAAACAAAGGAAGCGATCATTATCATTCAGATAAACAGATGGTGGCTTGGTGAAACACTGTAACAAATGAAGTAGAAAAAATTTTGTAAACAGCACACTTGCTAGTATTAAAGACAAAGAGCTCATTCACCCCTATGCATTACGGATTAGTTGGAAAGACAAACGATGTCGTCAACCCTACACTGAAGTCCTTTACAAGATTTCTCACTTGGACATTACGACTAGACTATCGGCATTGTGTGGATTTTCACAAAGATAAATTTAAAAACTACAAACCTCTAAATTGACTGTGTATTTTTATCATTACTGATACACCCTTTGATGAAAGAAATGGTTAGGCTTGCTGACTATTCACATGATTTCAGCACTACAATGGCAGTTAGTGACATGTACTTTAGTCTGGTTTACTGCAGTTTACAAATTACTTCATACACTGGGTTTGCAAATTTCACAAGACTGGTAGCTAGCCAATTTTTTTAAAATTAGGACGATCTTTATGTTACAAAGGATTAAATGATGGTTATTGGTTGTTCAACTGTAGTGTTAATTAATGGTTATTGGTTGTTCAACTGTAGTGTTAATTAATGGTTATTGGTTGTTTAATTGTAGTGTTAATTAATGGTTATTGGTTGTTTAATTGTAGTGTTAATTAATGGTTATTGGTTGTTTAATTGTAGTGTTAATTAATGGTTATTGGTTGTTCAATTGTAGTGTTAATTAATGGTTATTGGTTGTTCAATTGTAGTGTTAATCAATGGTTATTGGTTGTTCAACTGTAGTGTTAATTAATGGTTATTGGTTGTTCAACTGTAGTGTTAATTAATGGTTATTGGTTGTTCAACTGTAGTGTTAATTAATGGTTATTGGTTGTTCAATTGTAGTGTTAATTAATGGTTATTGGTTGTTCAAGTTAGTTGTTAGTTTTGCCCGTCACCCCTAGGCCGCCCACAAAAGATCGCCAGAGGCTTCTGTCTTGTGCCATCCCCTCAAGCTGACTCCAGGTGTAACCCATCTTAGTGATGTCTGCCTCAAGGTCGTGTCGCCAGGTGTTTCTTGGTCGTCCCCTTCTCCTCTTGCTTTGAGGGTTCCACCTCAATGCCTTCTGGTAATGTTGGTTCGCGGCTTACGTAGGGTGTGTCCTATCCAACCCCACCTTCTCTTCTTTATCTCATCCTCTATTGGAAGCTGGGAGGTTCTCTGCCACAAGTTGTTGTTGCTGATGGTGTCTGGCTTGCAGATCTGGAGAATTCTTCTTAGGCAGCTGTTGATGAAGGTCTGAACTCTCTTTACTGTGGACTTGGTGGTTCTCCAAGTCTCTGCCCTATACAGTAGGACTGACTTCATGTTGGAGTTGAACAGTCTGATTTTGGTAGTCAAGGAAATTTATTTGGAGCTCCAGATGTTCTTGAGCTGAATGAAAGCTGCTCTCGCCTTTCCGATCCTTATTGGTTGTTCAATTGTAGTGTTAATTAATGGTTATTGGTTGTTCAACTGTAGTGTTAATTAATGGTTATTGGTTGTTCAACTGTAGTGTTAATTAATGGTTATTGGTTGTTCAACTGTAGTGTTAATTAATGGTTATTGGTTGTTCAACTGTAGTGTTAATTAATGGTTATTGGTTGTTCAACTGTAGTGTTAATTAATGTGTGCTTTATTTGCATACTATAAGCATCCTGAGGTCTCTTGTTTACAAAGGATTAAGTCAAGGTCAGTGACATTGATCTGGGGTTTTTTTTTGTGGTATTTTTGCTATGCAGTCGCTCATAGCAGTGTCAAAATGCATATTTTGCCAAGACTTTGTGGCTGCTGATTGCGTGCAGCAGGTGGTCACTCATAGCAGAATATTTATATAATAAAATCAATCTGTGCAATACGATTGTGGTCAGAAATGACAGGTGGCTGCTCATAGCAGGTTTTACTGTACAAGGATTGTATCTAAAAGAAAATCCTGAAACAGATAAATTTAAACCTGTACATGTATATTAGATGATACAAGGCCAGTATCTACACAATTTGCCCGAAACAGATAAATTTAGACCTCTACAGGTATGTTAGATGATACAAGGCCAGTATCTACACAATTTGCCCCAAACAGATAAATTTAGACCTGTACATGTATATTAGATGATACAAGGCCAGTATCTCAGAAATTGCTATTTTTCTCAACCTTCTGAGCAGTTTTATCAGAGGTTGGATGGGGTGAGACTCATAAAGTTTGTTTTGCCATCCCCATGGTGGGAGCAGTTAAGCAAAGCTGTAAAATTGTCAGTAGGTTATTTCCTTTTTATAAACCTATTTAAAAAAATGACTGGAAATTATATTGTTAATGATAAAATGTTTTCTTTGAATGTTTTTATATACATACTTTCAAATAAAGTTGAAAATGTAGGCTAAGAATTGTGATATATCACTTCCAGCCATGTATGCATACATAACAAGCACATTCACATGCACACCATGTACACATCCATATTACAAGCACACTCACACATGTACACATCCACATTGCCAGCACACTCACACATGTACACCATGTACACATCCACATTGCAAGCACACATACATGTACACCATGTACACATCCACATTACAAGGACACACTTGTACACCATGTACACATCCACATTACTAGCACACTTGTACACCATGTGCACATCCACATTACAATCACACACATGTACACATCAATGTTACAAGCACACACACTTGTGCACCATGTACACGTCCAGATTACAAGCCCACTCACATGTACACCATGTACACATCCACATTACAAACACTCTTACACATGTACACCATGTACACAATCCACATTACAAACACACACCTGTACACCATGTGCACATCCACATTACAAGCACACTCACATGTTCATAATGTACACATCCATGTTACAAGCACACATGCATACACCATGTACACATACATTATTACAAGCCCACTCACATGTACACCATGTACATGCACATTACAATCACACTCACATGTACACCATGTACTTGCACATTACAATCACACTCACATGAACACCATGTACACATCCACATTACAAGCACACATACACTAACAAGCACACACTCACATGTACACCATGTACACATCCACATTACAAACACACTGTACATCATGTGCACATCCACATTACAAACATACTCACATGTGCATCATGTGCACATCCACATTACAAGCACACACTTGTACACCATGTACATGTCCAGATTACAAGCCCACTCACATGTACACCATGTACACATCCACATTACAAGCACACTCACATGTACACCATGTACACATCCACATTACAAGCACACATTAACAAGCACACACACACATGTACACATCCACATTACAAGCACACACTTGTACACCATGTACACGTCCAGATTACAAGCCCACTCACATGTACACCATGTACACATCCACATTACAATCACACTCACATGTACACCATGTACAGATCAACATTACAAGCACACATACATTAACAACTACACACACATGTACACATCTACATTACAAGCACACACATGTACACCATGTACACATCCAGATTACAAGCCCACTCACATGTACACCATGTACACATCCACATTACAAGCACACTCACATGTACACCATGTACACATCCACATCCACATCATTTTTGAAGTCACATGTTGAAATGAAGCTGTGATTCAGGGAAGAATGAGCCATCAGCAAAGTGAGAAAAGCCCAGCAAAATATCATTATTTTAAAACTCATGGTTCATGGAGTCTGATGTTGTGAGACATGGCAGAAAGAGGGAACTCTTAACCGGTTATCTATCATTAAATCTATGCTAATAATTAAGTCTGGGTTAATACTACATCTTGGGTTACTTTAAATCAATCTTCTTTGGATGATGTTATGAAAGCCTGCTTCAGGCAATGATACTCGACTTTCTTGCTGGTTTACTTTTGATCAATGTTACACAGGAAAAAGGGCAATTGTGCTTTGGGTTCAAGTGTATTAGCCCAGCAATATGAAATTGGTTTGAGGGCAGTATCTTCTCTGGACTCAGTTGTACCAGCTCAGTAGTGTCACTGTAATAAGGGCAGTGTTTTCTATGTGCTCTATTGTTTTAGCCCAGCATGTTACACAGGAGTGAGGCAATTGTTATTTGGGCTCTATTGTTTTAGCCCAGCAATGTCACATAGGAATGAGGGCAATTGTTATTTGGGCTCTATTGTTTTAGCCCAGCAATGTCACACAGGAGTGAGGGCAATTGTTATTTGGGCTCTATTATTTTAGCCCAGCAATGTCACACAGGAGTGAGGGCAATTCTTATTTGGGCTCTATTGTTATAGCCCAGTAATGTCACACTGTAATGAGAGCAATTGTGATTTGGGCTGTATTGTTATAGAGTTATACATCAGCAATGTCACACAGGGGTGAAGGGAATTGTTATTTGGGCTCTGTTGTATCAACCCCGTATATTACACTTAGTAAAGTTACATATAAATGTTACTGAGTAATATAACTTTTTCATATTTTGTGATCAATAGAATCTGGTATTAACCAGTATTTTTTAGACATAATACTCTTTAAACACTCACTAGACGTGATCCTCTTTAAGTACTTGTTAGACATGATCCTCTTTAAATACTCATTAGACACAATCTTCTTTAAGTACTCATTAGACACGATCATCTTTAAATACTCATTAGACATGATACCCTTTAAATACTTGTTAGACATGGTCCTCTTTAAGTACTCATTAGACATGATACTCTTTAAATTGTTATGTATATTTGATATAAGTCATTTATATTTATTTTTATTGTTTGTTTGTTTGTTAGATTCAAATTTGGCATTTTAAGTTCAAAGATTCGTTCATTGGGGGGCGTGACCTGTCTTCTTTCTTCTTTCTTGGTAGTCTCTCGAGTCGAGGAAGACAAGTTGTGCACTTTCCTTCAACGGTGGATGCGCATGTGACTCCGGAGTCTGAATTCCGATATACACATGCGATTGCAGGTGGGGCATGGGACACCGGTGGTTGTTGGTATCTGGGATACATTTCTGTGGCGTCTCTCACGGGTTGCAGCAAGACGCTGGCGACGGTCAGCCTCAAAGGTGGAACAGGCTTTTCTGGTCAGGGATCGCCAATGCTTTCTGTCTGAGGCAGCGAGCTCGAGCTGGCGTGGATGAAGGTCTGCCCACTTGATGTTTGTCTTGAGGTTGTTTTTGTACCTCTTGTGAGGGCGGCCTTGGTTTCGGTTCCCCAGGGATAGTTCGCCATAGAACAACTGCTTTGGGATTCTGCTTTGATCCATGCGGATGACATGGCCAGTCCATCAAAGCTGGGCCTGGATTATTTTGGCTTCGATGCTTGTTGTGTTGGCTCTATCAAGGACTTCCAGGTTGGTGATTCGGTCCTGCCACTTGATCCGCATGATGGATCTCAGGGAGCGCTGGTGGAATTGTTCTAACTGACTGATGTGCCTTCTGTAGAGTGGCCACGTTTCACAGCCATATAATAGAGACGTGAGGACAACTGCATTGTTTACCTTCAGCTTTGTTGACAGACGTATGTCCTTTATTTTTCATTTCTGGAATATATTTGGGGGTGACCTGTACTTTACAGAATAAACACCAGGTGTTGGCCTCATTTCTGACCTGGCTTCAGAGTTGTAAACAAGCTTTTAAAATGATTGGTTGGTTCCAAGGACATTATGGAGCTTTGTATAAACATCCTTCTATTTTAGTTGGGTCATACGGTGGGTACTTGAGTTTTTGAACGTAAATTTGTTCTGAAAGATTCTAGAAAATCAAGGAAATCATGTGACCACTTTCTTGTTTACATAAAAACAGGTATATAAACTATGTTTTGGAGTGAGCTATTGAGTAGAAGTTGGGCTTTTAGAATACTAAGTTGTGTGTTGTTTTGAGTTATTTTAATTACCTTGTACTGGAAATTATATCAATTTGTTTGGATCAAGAGGAATTATTGTGTTATTTATCTGGAAAAGAATTGTGCTCATACAATTTTATTAACAAGAACTGACTTCATCAAGTGACATCATCTTCCATCTTGGATACTTCGCTGAGATTCGAAAATGGAATTATTTAGGCATTTTATTACCAGGACTTTTGCAATTTCTCTAGTGGATAATATTTTTAATTATTTTTGGATTAATTTTGGAATTGATTCTTAAAATCATAAGTTTATTTTTCATTTCTGGAAAATATTTGTGCTCAATAAATTGCTTATTAAGTTTTTACAAGCTTGTTATTTTCACTTCTTTCTATGTTACTGTTTATTCGAGCCTAAGCACTTAATAAAATACTTGTTCGACATGATCCTCTTTAAGTACTCATTAGACATGATACTCTTTAAATACTTGTTAGATATGATCCTCTTTAAATACTTGTTAGATATGATCCTCTTTAAGTACTCATTAGACATGATACTCTTTAAATACTTGTTACACATGATCCTCTTTAAATACTTGTTAGACATGATCCTCTTTAAGTACTCATTAGACATGATCCGCTATAAATACTTGTTAGACATGATCCTCTTTAAGTACTCATTAGACATGATCCTCTTTAAATACTCATTAGACATGATTCTCTTTAAATACTCATTAGACATGATCCGCTATAAATACTTGTTAGACATGATCCTCTTTAAGTACTCATTAGACATGATCCTCTTTAAATACTCATTAGACATGATCCTCTTTAAATACTCATTAGACATGATCCGCTATAAATACTTGTTAGACATGATCCTCTTTAAGTACTCATTAGACATGATCCTCTTTAAATACTCATTAGACATGATACTCTAAATACTTGTTACACATGATCCGCTATAAATACTTGTTACACATGATCCGCTATAAATACTTGTTACACATGATCCTTATTAAATTTCTTGCAATTTAGTGCAAGGGCTTGTGGCACATAATAGTATTAGTATTATATCCATTTCGTGGATTACATTTTCGACAGCCACTCGTGTAACCTCATGATTGTAATTAGAACAATGTTTCAAGAACAGCTGGGTTAATACAATATTATCTTAATATTTCAGGTGGAATGGAATGAGTGTTCTCCAATGGTCACACTTTTAACATCAGTTCTGTGTGCAGTTCCCACACATGTAAGCACCTAATACACATTTATCTGTATAAAATATTGTTCATTTATTTAGACAATGTTCATCCAAATTAATATTTCCTAATGCCAACAAAGTTCCGTCTTTTCAATTTGATAACACTTTTACATCTTACTTGATAACATGCACAGGTATCAATTTAACAAGATAAGTACAGGCTATACATATTTTTCTAACCATGCAAGTCCTTATGCCTTTAAGAAACTCTTTATATATAAATATGTATAATTCCATCATTACTGGTACACTCATGTGACTTTTCTTTATCAAGCCATTCTTATGTCTGGACACAATGCTTCAATCACTATTTTCCAGATAACATTCATTTTGGCATAGCTCAGCTAATTTCTCCTTCCTACAGGTGTTATTGTCAGTTGTATTATATCCTGTATGTTTCATGCAAGCAAAGAAGATGCTTGTTTTCAGGTGCTGTCATCGGTTCTAGACTATACAATGTCATCGGCACATTCAGCCATCTGAGACTCCATTGATGATATTTTCTGCCTTTTACCCCCAAAATGCTCTCTTGTCCTTCTTCAACTACCTGGGACAGAGCTCTAGCTATCTATGATGAAAAGGAAGAATCCAGCTTCATATTGCTTCCAAAGTCTGCAGAGAGTTACACCCATTTTGAATCGAGCTTTATATTGCTTCTACAGTCTGGTTAGAAGTAAAGACATTTTGAACTGCTTTCACCATCAATAACAAAATCCAAGCATTATCCAACTTTTCTTCTAACAAAAGTGACTCCCATCAAACTTTCATTGGCAGTTCTGCTTTGCCATATACCATTGTTTCATTTGGAAAGCATGACCATCAACTATGAAACTGCTGCTTTGAGGATGACAAAGCCATGCTCCATATGTTTTAATCGGATGGTATTTGATGACACCCAGCAGTTAGTATGCAATATCATAGCTGTGGATTCTCTGTTGGACTTTGTTTCTATGGCTCAATTCCAACAGGCAGAACATAGCTTATCTTGTCCCACTTCAAATAGCTATGGGCATGCATGGAAGTCTTAAGAATGGCCAAGTACTGATCAGGCCACCCAAGACACTTTGGCTAGTACCATAACCATAGCTACAAATTACAATTAGCAGAACAAGACTCGCTGCCTCTACTTTCCTTAAGGATCACCATAGCAACATGCTTACCCTCTAACCTTCTGATGAACAGCTACAAACAAGCCAACATGGAGACCAATTTCCCTTTCCCACAATGACAGCATTGATACAGGGATATTCTTGGAAATCAACAAAAAGGATGCAAAGACCACACGTAGGACAACAAACCTCTGAAAAACCATTCTATAAAAGCTCCTTCCATAAAAAGCCACAGTTCTCTCAAAACTAAAGTATATGAAACACAGAGAGGATCCTAATATTCACTCCAATGTTTCTCCTCCAGACAACTTCCTCCTAAATGAATCACCTCCACATTGCCCTCTCCACAGGTCCCAGTAGGAGGAAGGATCAATTTTTTCGGTGCTAAAGGGAATAGGATTTGCCAAAATAATCTTTGGACTCAACAAGTGCTTTCTGAGGTACTTAGCTTCACTTACAACACTCCTCCTCTGTCCCAAAAGACCCAGTCAGAGCCACCACCTTGCAGAAAGAAATCAACAACTTTCTCCAGAAATGGGTGGTAGAAATTGTTCAAAACACAAAATTGTCCAGGGTTTTATTCCAGACTTTTCTTGGTCCAAAAGGCAAACGGCACTCGGCATACAATTACCTATCTAAACGCTCTCAACCAATTCATTAATGTAACATGGTTATTAGAGAACAGGATGATATATGACTACAGACATCTTCATCCTGGATTAAATGGGTTATTAGAGAACAGGATGATATATGACTACAGACTATTTCATTCTGGATTAAATGGGTTATTAGAGAACAGCATGATATATGACTACAGACTATTTCATTCTGGATTAAATGGGTTATTAGAGAACAGCATGATATATGACTACAGACTATTTCATCCTGGATTAAATGGGTCATTTGCTTGGCTTATCAAGCAATAATCCCAGATCAAATGAACCTATTATGCATTTCACCTCATGAGGTTAGAGCATTTGCCACCAGCATTTGACTGAAACTGTTCTGTAGCTGATGTTATTCAAGTCATGGGATGGAGATTGGCATCCACATTCTCAAGCTTTTATACCCGAGATCTGATTCAACCCAAAAAGTTTATCTTGTGAGAGGTATATTAGCGCACACAGGTCACCCGTCCAGGGAGCTCAACAGCTTCTTAAGATGCTGCATCATGACTTCCACCAGATTTGAAGTGGAAAATATTTTCCCGATTTGAAGCCACTCCATAACTGATGGAGTCCCCTCCAGTAGGATTAAATAGAAGCTCTGTCTCATATATTTGTGGACAAGAGATAGTATCTTGGGGGTAATCCACCTCTTACCTATTCTTCTAAGGTATTTTCATTGGATAACATATTTAAAGAAGAAACAAAGTTTTCCAAGTGAAATATGTTTCATTGGGAATACTTACCCAATCAAGATATACATTTACCATCCCAGCATCCCTACAGTTATATCCATAGAGAATGTGCCTTATGCTCGAGTAGAAACTGTAATATTCAGGGGTTTTGACACCAATCCTTATACCAACTGCCATCTAGGTGGGCCGACAACCTATAGCTTCCTTTTGCTAAAATTATTATATTGGAGGGCTGGAAGATACATATTTTAAAAGGAAATATTGATTTCCATTTCTTTTATCAAAGGGGCTATAGAACAGTTATCTATGGGAGGAAACTCTTCAAAGATTCCATAATAATTACCTCTCCTTTCCACCACTAGGTGGGTGCTTATGGTGGCATTCTACAGTTTTGTATTTGCATTGTGTTAAACTTTTAAAGAGAAGAATTTCCCTGGATTCCCTCACTGGTTATATTAGCTATTTAAAAGAGACCTTGTATATCTTGGTTATTGTTCAAATAACTTAATTCCCATTATTTTGGTGTGTGATTGATGCTTGTAATATGGGTTATGGAGTAGACAGCTTGGCCTTACTCTAGATGTGTACCTCTCAAACAAACTGCTAGCTCCCCTGAGTCATTTTCACTTCCTCAAAATCAGACATAAATTGCATTTTTTTAAAATTAACTTGTTTAAAATTATTTTTTTGTTTTTGTTAATTTATTTCTTACACTTTCAGAAGCTGGTATTGTCTAATCTAGCAAAATTCATTTTCCCTATGTTAATATTGCTAAGTAATGTATGCTTTAGAATAAATCAAGCTGATTATTATTTTTTGAGCACATAGGAGCAGTCATTTTAGTTAAATTAAATGTGTGCTTAGATCGTGTACAATTTTCCACACTTTCAATTATCAAAAGAAATGTCTGCCATAGTAGATGAAAGTAGCATAGAGGTATGCCAACATTATCGCCATTGTACAAATTTAAAATGCTAACACACCTGACATATGTCACTCTATCAAAAGTACATGACATATGTCACTCTATCAAAAGTACATGGCATATGTCACTCTATCAAAAGTACATGGCATATGTCACTCTATCAAAAGTACATGGCATATGTCACTCTATCAAAAGTACATGGCATATGTCACTCTATCAAAAGTACATGACATATGTCACTCTATCAAAAGTACATGACATGTGTCACTCTATCAGAAGTACATGGCATATGTCACTCTATCAAAAGTACATGACAACTGGTGAGTGCTCCCTATTATACTGAATCTTATCGAGTTTAAATCAACATTGTATTGCCATTGCCTTTTGAATCCGTTCAGTTTAAACTTTATTTTCATCCATGTCTGCAAAGTAGGGGTTGTAATTTTTGGACTTTTTTAAGCACAGGTAACTTTGTTTCTTGTTTCACTTGTAATTTGGCATATTTTTGGATTGTATTGCCATTGCCTTTTGAATCCGTTCAGTTTAAACTTTATTTTCATCCATGTCTGCAAAGTAGGGGTTGTAATTTTTGGATTTTTTTAAGCACAGGTAACTTTGTTTCTTGTTTCACTTGTAATTTGGCATATTTTTGGGTTCTTGGTGGACATTGTCTTGGACCATGTAGCAGTTTATCATTCATACTCGGGTTTTAATAATGACTTTATTTAAAGAGGGTAACACAATTAGCTAAGAACTAATCTACCTTGAGGCCCTCATACAAGGAATTTATTTAATTCAACAGCATCTCAGAAGCCACTGGATATATTGGGTTTGGAAGATGGAAATAGAGTGGGCATTTCTAATCTCAACTGGAATACTATTCCAGAGCAAAGTTCCAGAGTATTGGAAACTTTTCTTGAATAATTCCTTATTTGGTTTGGGAATTTTATACTGTTTTGTAGATATTGATCGCAGGTTGGGTGTATTACCAGGTAGCCTATACTGGAATAGGGATTGTAAATATTCAGGAGCACTATTATTGGATATCCTGTACATTAATTTGGCTTTTCTTAAACATATTTGGTCTTTAATAGGTAATATTTTTAACTTACCAGCTAAATTTTCCTTGCTATCTTTCTGGTTTGATATTAGCCTTAATGCTCTTTTCTGAATTTTTTCCAACTTTGATATGTTTTTATCATTTGAATTACCCCATACTGTATTACAGTAGTCAAAATACGGTTGTATGTAACTGTTATAAAATAATTTTCTGTGCCTTTCAGGGAGAAAATGTCTTATCCTACTGAGAAGCCATAAACTTGAATTGACCTTTTTACTGATATGTTTGATATGACCAGTCCATGATAGATTATTATCTACCAAAACACCAAGTAGTCTGTCGTGAGAGACCATTTGCAAATTTTTATCCTTCCATGTTAGACATAGTTCATTGCTATCAAGATTTTTCCTTTTTTTCCTTGTTGAGATAAGTATTATTTTAGTTTTACCAGTATTTACTACCATGCCATTGCATGTGCACCAGTTTTCCAGCTTGTTTAATGCATTCTGTAAAGAAATTTCGAGTTCATGCTTTGTGTTTTGGATGTCTGATAATGTTGTGTCATCTGCATAGAGATCTGTAGATGATATCGAGTCTCTTAGTAAAAGTGGTAGGTCATTAATAAATAAAATAAATAGTAATGGACCTAGAATTGAGCCTTGTAGCACTCCATATCTAACTGTTTCAGGTTCGGACAGAACGTTATTTATATAAACATGTTGTGTTCTCTCACTTAAGTATGAAGTAAACCATCTAACTGTTTTTTCATCGCATTGGTAGATTTTAAGTTTCTTCAAAAGGATTTCATGGTTAAGTGCATGAAGCCATTTATCAGTTAGGGAGATCAAGGCAGTCTCACATGAATGTTTCTGTCTAAAGCCTGATTGATTAGGGTCTAACAGAAAGTGTTTGGTTAAATATGACATGAATGAGTCATGGATATGTTTTTCAATCAATTTTGACAAGTTTGGTAGTATTGAGATTGGTCGGTAGTTATCAGCATCATTCTTAGATCCAGATTTGTAAATAGGAGTTACTTTTGCAGTTTTCCATATTTTGGGGACAGACGAGGTTGCAATACTTAAATTGATTATGAATGTTATGCTATCTAAAATAGCAGAGGCAGAAGATTTAATGAGTCTTGGACCAATCTGATCAAGTCCTGTAGCTTTCTTGGTATCAAGTTCACTGAGACATTTTTTAACAAAGTTTTTTGATACTGGTGGTATAGTGAAACATACTTCCTTAGAGATTTTGCTGCTGCAGAACTTTTTCAGTTCACTAAAGTTGTTTTCTATCACTGGTTCTTTTAACTTTGTGGAGATACTGGTGAAAAAATCATTGAAAACATTTGCAATGTCAGTTTCATCAGTGACTATGGTGTCATTTACCAGAAGTGAGTTAATTTTACTTGTCTGATTGTTGTGTGTTCTTCCAGTGAGTTCATTGAAGACTTTCCAAATGGAGATTGTGTTGCTCTTTTTGTTTTCAAGCAATGACTGATAATACAACTTTTTAGCTATTTTAATCATACTTGTTATTTTATTTCTCCATACTTTATATTTTGCATGGTTTCCCCTAGCCTTGAATTGGTCTCGTGTTTTCATAGCATCTAGTATTTCAGTAGTAAGCCAATTAAGTTGGATTTCATTCTTTACTCGATGTACTTTCAGTGGTGCATGCTTAGAGACTACATCCATAAATAAGTCAGTCCACACTCTCAGAGCTTCATCTATGTCATCCAAATTTTGGATCATATTCCATGGAACTTTATATAGGTCATCAAGAAACTGTTCTTCACTAAAATGTTTGAACGATCTGTAAGTGATCGTTTTGTGTGTGTTTTTCTTATCTCTCTGGCATTTAACCTTTCTTGTCAAAAAAGTAGGATAGTGGTCACTAAGACCAACATTTGGTACATTAACACAAGCCACATTGTCTGGTAGGTTTCGACAGACACCAAGTTTATTTATGCATATGTTATTTTTTGGCAGTTTATTGACATAGTTTGCACTTTTCTTTGTTAATTAGTTGGTTTTTTTTCACTATTTATTTCAGGTGCACAATGACACCTAATATACAAATTGCAAAACAGTTTAGATAGCAGAGGACACATGATTTATGCCATACCTGCACTAAATGTACCTAATCTGCATTAATCAGTGCCTTTGAAGAACATGGTCCATTGTCTTGTACTATTATCATTCTATGGTCTTAAAATATGTAATAGAAAAGAGTGAGAAGTAACAGGCATTGTAAAATTAAACAAATATTTATTTTGGGTAGAATACTAAGTGAAAATGTATTTAAAAAAGCAGCTTATGGTATTGCAAATTAAATCCATAATAATCCTAGAATTACAGACACAAGTCCTACTAATTAAGGTTCTAAATATACTTTAATGGAAATCCAAATTAAATCTAATTCTTTAGTGTCTCAATGTGCCTCTGGTGGCTCGAGTTATGGTGATGTGCCAGGTCTGTTAGGTTACAGTTATATAATCAAGAAGAAATCCTTATTTGAAATTTCACTATAGATTCAAGTTGCTGATTTCAAGAATATTATTTTGGACGAGTACTTTATATTTCCAGACAAAGAATCACTGAATTAAAAAAAATTTGAATAAATCAAATTCCACCCAAATGAATTTCTGGACTCAACAATAAGACCATTGTTTCTGCTCAGATCCTAAAGCACATTTGAATAATTGTTTTAATAACAAGATAATATAGTCCTCTACTTGACCTCAGGTCACAATTACCATTTTCTTTAAAAAATTTAAATCCACATTACCTAATTGAAAATAACCTTCTATAAAGTTCTGAATGTTTACAAAGTAAAATCTTAGTTATATTTAGAAGGTCTGTTACTAAAATTATAATACATTGATAGGAAGTGGAATATATTAAGTTGGTCATGTATATGTATGGGGAAATTTTTTAACCTAGACCCAGACCCAAATAAATATGTTTACTTCTGTTTATAATGATCCTAATATTAAACACATACTCATAGTGTGTGCTTTAGCTTTTATTAGTTGTTTTACAGAATTAAATAAAATCAATAAGGCAGGTTGAGTAGAAAATGAAAGTTGATTCAGGACAAGGTCAAGTTAAAAAGCTATTTGTTTCTAAATGACAAACTATAGAACAATCATCATGTTAGGCAACTGGTAGAGAAGAACCTTCTCAACAAATAGAATAGTAGTAACTTTTCTTCTTGAGTTTTTATCTACAAGACTTGGATCCATGTGACACACTCTGAATCTGGTAGGCAAGTCACAAAAGACCCAGTTGACATCAGCACAACCTACATATAGGCACCCTGTGCATGTTTGCTAGATTCCCCTGGAAATTGTATGTGGTAAGAAGATGTTGTTATTCTTTCTAAACATAACCCACATTGTCTGGAGTTAGATTAGATAACCTTCATGTGGGGAATTCAATCTTCTTCCCTCAGAGAGTACCTGTGGTATAGGCAACACTGCCCCCACTTATTACCTATTCTGCTCATGTTAATGTGATGTATTTTGAAGGAAAGAGCACATTTTTAAGTAGATTTTTTTTTCTAGAATGCTTATCAGACTACATTACTTTAATACCTTCCCACTTCTGCAATGTAAGCGTCCCAAAAACAATGAACATAAAATAGAGTACAGATTGATGTGGTGAAATAATATAAGTTGTGTTTTAGGAAAAAGAATCTTTAGAGAGCTTATTCCAGTTATAAGTGAAATAAATAGAGATATTGTTTTATTGATGGAATTTCAGTCCTTTAACAGTCTTGATTTTGGAACACTCATTGCTACATGCAGGTCCAGAAAATGCCGTGGCTCATATCCTTTCCTCTACAAAGAAGTTAACATCCAGGTTTCCTCTCTACTGATAAATATAGTTTTGATCATCAGCACTCAGTTATTTAATTTTTTTATGGTGTTTGCATAGGTTTACTGAATTAGTACCTTGACTCCTTAAGACTAGCACCACCTGTCTGCAGTAAGTGGAGATAATGGCCAAGAGTTGTTGCCCTTTGTAAAATATATACAGGAAAGATGAAATTTTGTCTATGAAAACTCTTGAATCAAGATTAAATGACAAGGATAAACATAATTTACTGCTTGACATTGTTATGATTATGTTCTAGTTCAACATGCTATTCTGTTCAGGAATTTCTTGTTGGCAGCCATGCTGACTACATCATAAGTGTACAGAAATTTCGCATTTTTAAACATAATTCTTCTGTATTTATTTTTACATGAATAAGAATAGCAGTTGTGTAAAAATAAAAAAATTAAAGTTAAATTAAGTTTGAGTGTTGTAAAGAGATTCCAGTGTTCTTTATTTCCAGGTTTGCATTCCACGAGAGATAGAAATTTTACATATTCTGACAAAGCTTGTCAAGTCTTGGTGTTCATCAAGGTATCCTCAGACTGCTCTTTACAAGCTTTTGGCTGGCCTGGTTAACAAGCTTAACAATGGTATGTACTATTTTTTATTGACCATAAAATTCATTAATACAAGCTTTTGGCTGGCCTGGTTAACAAGCTTAACAATGGTATGTACTATTTTTTATTGACCATAAAATTCATCAATAAACTAGTAAACTTTTATATTCTGTTACATATTGGATGAAAAATATCTTCTGGTTTGACCAACCTTTCATTGAAATGAATTTTTGGTATTAATAACAGCCAGGGATGTATTATACTTATCTTAATGCAGTATTCTTTTATTGATTTCTCACATAGTTTATGTATATGCTATGTATTGTGTATATATATTTATATACTTACTGGAGTTCTCTCATGGACAAAGAGAACATAGCAAGACCTTACAGGAGAACAGCCCTAGTTGCTCAGGAGCTTTCATGCTTCTGTATCGACATTGCAGCCTTAAGTGAAACCAGGTTCACAGAGGAGGATTCTCTGACTGAGCTAACAAGTTGCTTCACCTTCTTATAGAAAGTAAAAGCCCAAAACAAAGATAGGATCCACAGAGTCGGCCTGGCTATCAAATCAAGTTTTCGGAAGCAGCTTTCAGACTTGCCTGTTGGTATCAATAAGAGGCAAATGAAATTGTGACTACCTATCAACCACAAATGCCACACAACAGTCAACAGCGCATACATCCGTACCATCTCAAGCCCATTGGAAACCATCAAGCAGTTCTATGCAGACTTCAGCTCTGTACTGTGCTCAGTACCAGCAGACGACAAAATCATACTACTAAGGGACTTCAACGCTCGTGTTGGCTGTGATTATGGTCAACAGAAAGGTGTATATGTCTAGCATGGTCTCTACAAGATAACAACATAGATAACAACAATGGCCTGCTCTTACTCAGCAATTGCGTAGAATTTGACCTCCTTATTTGACAAACTCAGTGTTCAAAATGGCAAACATACACACAAGAACACCTGGATCCCACCAATGGCACTTAATCAACTATGTTATAGTTTGCCAGCATGTTGCCCAGGATTTCCTCATCAGCAAAGCCATGTGAGGAACAGAATGTTGGACAGACCACAGCCTTGTCTGAACTGCCCTAAAGCTGAGCATTGCCCCACATTACCCAAGGCATCCTAAGCTGTTAGAACAGCCTTCAATATTGTCAAACTCCAGCAGCCTTATACCCACCTCAATTTCTAGAAGAGCTTAGATGTCAAGCTGTCTACTAATAGACCGATACATGGAAATGCCTCCGAGAAATGGAACAAGCTCAGGGACATGATAAGAGAAATAGCTATGGCAACTCATGGCCCCAAGAAGCAAAGCCATTGAAGATCTGCTTGCCAGAAAGAGCAAGGCAATCATGGACTGGCAGAATGACCCAGACTCAAACTCCATCCCCAAAAAAGACTGCTTCAAATCCTATCAAGCTGAGGCTTAGAGAGAAATCCTCAAGATGCAAGATCATTGGTGAAAAAGGAAATCAGATGGAAGTGCAACGCTATGCCAACACTAACAACGCCAAAAAGTTCTGTAGTTCCATCAAGTCAATCTTTGCACCCCCCTTGCTTTCTGTAGATGGCAGTACACTAATGAAGGACTAAGCTGGTATTAACCACAGATGGAAAGAATACTTTAGCCAGCTGCTAAACCTGTCCTCATTGGTCTTTTTGACCAAATAACCCCAACAGCCAACACACGACCAACTGGATATTCTGCCAAGGATAGAGTTGTTGAGAAAGGCCATTTAACAAATGAACTGTGGCAGGACACCTGGAAAGGATGGTATCCCAGTGGAGATGTACAAGACTCTCATTGAACAGACTCTGGAGGCATTCCATGATGTGCTAATCAGCATATGAGCGGAAGGCAAAATACTTACATCATATTCAACAGGTTTATTGTGACAGTGTCTTGAGTCTCTGTGTGGTTTTTGCCCAGACCTCAGCACTGTTGACATGATCTTTGCAGTAAGACAAATCCAAGTGAAAAATTGCTTTGAGCAGAACATGAATCTGTAAGACATAGTGGACCTGACAAAAGCATTTGATACAGTCAAAAGAGATGTACTGCTGGTAGTACTTAAAAAACTTAATTGTACTCAGACGTTTACCAACCTCAATCGGCTCATTCATGATGAAATGACTGGAAAGACTTTCACAGATGGTGAACCATAAGAGAAATTTCCCATATCTAGCAGTGACAGACAGGGTTGTACTCACTTCTACTCTTCTCGACTCCATGCCATCCATGACCATGACCATGATATCACCTGGATAGGTCTCTGTCGCCTACCTGCAAAAACCAACACGCAAGAAAGACTCATCACTGAAGCACTCTTTGCAGATGACACGGTCCATGAAGAGAGGTACAGGCAATCATGGACAGTTACTCTGAAGCATCTAATCTATTTGGACTCACAATTAGCCTAGGAAAGACAGAAGTTCTCTTCTAGCCCGCCCCAATCACTGTCACTTCACACCATTGCATCACCATTGGTAACATGCAACTAAAGGATGTGGACAGTTTCAAAATACCTAGGCAGCACAATATATGATGGCTCCCTGGACAAAGAGATCACTGTGAGGATCCAAAACTCTAGTCAAGCACTTGAATGACTCCAAACCAAGGTCTTGCAGCACAAGGACAGGCACCTGTCGGGGCCCCGAGTGGCTGAGTGGCTAAAGCACTCTCCGTTATGGATTACTGCCATCTCACCTATGTCTATGTGGGTTTGAGTCTAAGATTCGGCTAATGTAGTTATGTGAGAAAGCTTATCAGTAGCTTCTCGTGGGTTGGTGGTTCTTTTCCTGGGGTTTTCCCCGATTTCTTCCTCCACCAATAATACTGGCCGCCATGTATAGCCTATCGTGTGCTGAAAAATAGTGTTAAGCCCTATAACAACATACACCTGTCAACAAAGATGAAGATGTACAATTCAGTTTTATCACGTTTCTCTTGTATGGCTTTGAAATGTGGACTGTACAGAAGGCATATCAGTCAGTTGGAACAATTCCACCAGCGCTTCCTGAGATCCAGGAGCTACATGCATGTCCAGTGTCGATGAGATTGCACAACTTGTCTTCCTTTGTCCTAGATATTATAATTGTCATCAATTTGCAAGGATCATTTGTTAATATTTTAAATACTAATTTACAAGTTTGGATCATTGCAGAAGCAATATATGACTTCTCATATTCATGGAATTCATTTGGATTACTCAATAATGTTGGACTTGATATAAAATTTAGGTCTATTTTGGATTTTATTCACCATAAGTTATTTTTTATTCAGACTTTTGTATTTTAGGAAAATAAATGATATTTTGAAGTTTACAAAATGTGTATAAAATTTAGGACTATTTTGGATTTTATTCACCGTATGTTATTTTTAATTCTGACTTTTGTATTTTAGAAAAATAAATTATATTTTGAAGTTTACACGGTAATTGTGACTTAGTTTAAGACCTTAGAGTCTTTGACTTATTTTGTCTCCATTATGTTATGATGCTGTCTATCCATCCGTCTGTCCCCAATTCCACACAACAACATGGGTTGTCCATAATCTACCATTACCAGCTTTTGTTAGTAACTAGAGTCCATAATCTACCATTAGTAGCTTTTGTAAGTAACTAGAGTAGTCCATAATCTACCATTACAAACTTTTGTAAGTAACTAGAGTTGTACATAATCTACCATTACCAGCTTTTGTAAGTAACTAGAGTAGTCCATAATCTATCATTACCAGCTTTTGTAAGTAGCTAGAGTAGTCCATAATCTACCATTACCAGCTTTTGTAAGTAGCTAGAGTTGTACATAATCTACCATTACCAGCTTTTGTAAGTAACTAGAGTAGTCCATAATCTACCATTACCAGCTTTTGTAAGTAACTAGAGTAGTCCATAATCTACCATTACCAGCTTTTGTAGGTGACTAGAGTTGTCCATAATCAACCATTACCAGCTTTTGTAAGTAATTAGAGTTGTCCATAATCTACCATTACCAGCTTTTGTAAGTAACTAGAGTTGTTCATAATCTACCATTACAATTTTTTTAATTAACTAGAGTAGTCCATAATCTACCATTACCAGCTTTTGTAAGTAGCTAGAGTAGTCCATAATCTACCATTACCAGCTTTTGTAAGTAGCTAGAGTTGTACATAATCTACCATTACCAGCTTTTGTAAGTAACTAGAGTAGTCCATAATCTACCATTACCAGCTTTTGTAAGTAACTAGAGTTGTCCATAATCTACCATTACCAGCTTTTGTAAGTAATTAGAGTTGTCCATAATCTACCTTTACCAGCTTTTGTAAGTAACTAGAGTAGTCCATAATCTACCATTACCAGCTTTTGTAAGTAACTAAAGTCGATAATCTACCATTGCCAGCTTTTGTAAGTAACTAGAGTTGTTCATAATCTGCCATTACAAACTTTTGTAAGTAACTAGAGTTGTCCATAATCTACCATTACCAGCTTTTGTAAGTAACTAGAGTTGTTCATAATCTACCATTACCCACTTTTTTCATCTGGGGGAAGGAAAAAGCCTATCAGTTTCAGGCTTTAAAGGTCAATGATCAAGGTCACAGCAGACAGAAGGAGGGACAGCTGTTTCCATAAAATAAATTGGTAAAGGGATAGAATTTCAGATAAAAATACAAATGCTGATTCTCAGGTCAATGTAAAGATAACAGTGTCTCTAGTTTCTCCATGAAATTCATTCCTTGAATTCTCTCAAAATGTTTGGAAATATACTCCAGTACTTCGAAAAATCCAGCAATACAGAAAGACAAAAGTGTCCAATATATTTGTCATATCAACAAAGGGAAGAAACTAGTACTCATTACCTTCCATTCCTCTACAAGGTGTCTATCAAATCCAAGTTTGCTGGTGTGCAATCAATATAATCTCAGATTGCCTTTAAAAACTTGTAGATTCTCTCTTCCAATCCATGTTAGTTCTTGTTATTGTTATTGTAGGGCTTAACGCCATTTTTCAGCACAAGATAGGCTATACATGGCAGCCCGTATTAATGGTGGAGGAAGAACCCGAGAAACCCTGGAAAGAACCACCAACCCACGAGAAGCTACAGGCAAGCTTTCTCACATACCCACATTGGCCGAATCCGAGACTCAAAACAACGCAGAGATGAGATGGCAGTGATCCATAATGGAGAGCGCTTTAGACCACTGGGGACCCCTTATTGTTAGTAACTGTGGTGTAATATTGTGATTTAAGGTATAAAGGACTAGTAACCTTATCTGCAAAAATATGTGGATAGTTTGGGATATTTTTCTTAGTTTGTCGACTATTCCAAGTTACATGTAGTATCATATGTGTATCTTTTACTGCTGACTGCTTCAGTGGCCTTGTGGTTAGAGCATCTGCCTTGAAAGTGGGAAGTTGTGAGTTCAATTCGCAACCTAGTCATACCAAAGACTTAAAGAAAGTGCACTAACAGCTGCCTCATCAGGCACTCAGTGTTAAGAGGTTACTGTTATAACTTGTTGGTCTGGTGTATGGATAATGTGACTGGGTGGAACATTATACTACATGTCTGTGGCATGATGCTCCAGTGCTTGAAACTATAAATTGCCACAATGCAGACATCGTAGCTATATGACTGAAAAATTGTTTAAGTTACATGAAAAATCCTAATTACTCACACATTTTTACTGCAAACACTGGTTGAATTTTATTAATTTGTGTTATTATTGGTGTTGTTATTTATTTCTTGAAAGTTTTGGCTGGTGTTATTTCCATAGAGGTGTGTGTTCCTTTATTATCTTTTCATAAAACAATGTCAACTAAATGTTCAAAATGTTTAAAATATAAGGTTAGTGAGGTTGATTACATTGCTTTATTCATTAACAATACTTTGTTGTAATTTTAGTTCAAAGGTACTTGGTCCCTATATTTGCAGAATTATGTGAGAGATAGACAAAATCAAAATCATTGGAGTGTGGCACCTTGGATGGAGAGGGGTCCAAGGCACCCCATTATCAAAAGATTGCTCAGAAATGGCGATAGTTACCATCACATCCTCCTTCTACAAGTGTGAACTGTAATGAAAAATAGTTGGTTGATGTTGCGTATGTGGAAACAAATTTCTCTTTTCCCAAGCCTCCCAACAACTTCTAGTGATTTACTAACCCCACCATCTACAGAGAATCTTAGGATTGGTGTCCGACTTTTCCATTTTCATTAGGTTTGGCTCTGACATAAAGGAGTCAGACTCTGTACACTGAGTGGTCCATTCACACACTGAGTGGTCCATTAACTCATCGATTTTTCAACAGATTTATGCACTAAAACAGATATAATTTGATAGATCTATTTGTGACAAGTAGGACCCAGCTTGGAAAGTAGTTCTGCTTAGTTCAAACAAGTTTTGGTAAGGACTGTTGCAAAAATAACAACTTTACATGGAGAAGAGCTGTAAAAGATGATATAATCTGTCAAGCCCTGCCTCATGGCTGAAGTGGTTAATATGGTCTGTGTATTCCGATTTGTCATGGATCAGATTTGCCTTATGGGTATTTCCAATGTTTCAGTCTTAGATATAATAGAAGTTTCTGGCTGGCATGCATATTTAGCCATCCAGCAGGGTTCTTATGGTCTTTGAAGGTGTTTGATAGTTTGAAAAAATGAGGTAACATTTTCAAGGCCTTGAAAGTTTGGGAACATTTAGCAGATTACCCTGAGGTCATTAAAAGTCTTTGAAAGTTGATAAAAACCCAAACATTTTAATTTCTTTTCCATAATCACAAATAAAATTGTCCAAGATTATTAGAATCAAAAGTAGTCGAGTTTTCCTGGTTTCTTTCTTTTCATTCTTTCTGGTGGTCCAGTGGCTGCATCCCAGATGACCGCAAAACTCATTCAGAATTGGCACATCTTCTTCATAGGTCTCAATTTAGTGCTAGATTTGTCCAAAGTGTTTTGTTCATTAGTGAGAAGTCGTTCTTGTTTCCACATAATAGTTGTTGTTACATGTTGTATGATCATCTGTTGTGTGGTCCTCATGTTAGGTGAGGAGTTTATTCTTCAGCCAATCTTCTTTCAATAGATGATGGTAAAGGTTGGATGTTTGCATATTTCCTCCATCATTTACACATTCTCTTAACATTAATGTTTTGGGAGAATGTGTTTGCATGTATTTGGATCACGAACACTAACTGCCTCCAAACGTGGCTTATTTGACAGAAAAAGGAAAACTATTTTGTTAATTATTATTAAGCCCTCCCACTCATGCCCCCACAAATAATAAGCCCTCCCACTCCTGCCCCCACAAATATGAGTATCCATAATTGCTTTCAAGTCAACTGAAATTATTAAAGCCTCAATTGATTGAATGATACCTGGTAGTGGTAAGGAAGATGGGAGAGATGTAATTTCTATCTTTCTGGACCATTAGATTTGAGACGTAGTGGTTTTATTGCTGACATTAATGTGACCAGATAAGCAGAGTTCTTTATCACCCGGTTTGACCAGACATTGTTGATGGCTTGCATTTGAGTTTTTGATCAACTGGTTTGACCAAACTTTGTCGATGGCATGCATTTGAGTTCTTTATCAACTACTTTGACCAGACATTGTTGATGGCTTGCATTTGAGTTATTTATCACCTGGTTTGACCAGACATTGTTGATGGCTTGCATTTTAGTTCTTTATCAATTGGTTTGACCTGACTTTATTGATGGCTTGTATTTGAGTTCTTTATCACCCGGTTTTACCAGACTTTGCTGATGGCATACGTTCAAGATAAAGAAAACACCTATTCATATTGGAGTCCAGAGTTCAAGGTTACAGTGACTGAAAGAAGGAAAAATGATTTCCATAAACTCAGTACTCTACTGCATACTTTCTCTAAACTTTTCAGATGGTTTACATTTGAGAGAAGGAAGGTACCCATCACTTTTGGAGTGGGTAGGTCAAAACTCATGATCACCAAGACTGAAAGAAATATGGTTTACACAAAATAACTGACAGGAGAAGCTCAAGTACCATTTTACATTACTCTTGTTGAACATGTGAACACATTTTCGGAAAGTTTGATATTAACGAATTGTTTTTATATTGGTATTGACCATCCTCAAATTTAGAAAACAAAAACGGAGGAAGTAAATATCATGAATTTATTTTAAAAAATTGATGCATTTAAGATTAAAATTTTAGCTACCATATTTTTTCAGGAAGTTTAAGGTTTTGAGTCATCTAGATCATACGTCTAATCGTTTTAGTCCTACTCACTTAGATCGACTTTGAGATTTACAAAATATATACTACAGTGTAGTATGAAACAGAAACCCTTGGTTTCACTACCACCGCAACATATATTGATATCTTTTCTTGACAGTATTACCTTGGGCCTGAGAATGTTGAACAAAATGCAAAGGACTGCATTTGTAAATGCTTGTGTTTGAACGAAATAAAAATTGTTGTATGATAAATCTTCATGCATGTATTTTTTGTCTTACTTGCATTAGAAGAGAGATATATGTATCTCATTAGAAGCAACTACAGTGGTTGTGTCAACATTAAGAATACATCTTCAAATTTTGTCTTATAGTTTATGAAAGTCGGATAAAGCAATAATGAAATTTAGCTATATAACATACGATCTTATGCATTTATCGTGAACAATATTTCATGCAAACAAAACAAAGACTCTCCTTATATAGTGCCATGTGTTATTTAGTTGGTCCTCCAAAAGCAAGATTCATGAATTCCTTAGTTATATTTTTGTTCTTGAAAAAGAAGATATTTTTTGCAGGACGTTTAATATACAATCCAAACTACCATAGAAAATATATGTTGGAAGGACCAAAAATGTGGCCATTTAATAAAGGTGACCAGTACACATAGGTTTGACTAGTATTATTAGAACATTAAAACAAAAATATGCCACCCAGTCCGCCAGCAACTGAAAGGCTAGTTAAGGGAAGTTAAAATGTATATAATTCATTTTGTATTAATTCAAGTCCATATATTTTATATTTCATTAAATGTATTTATATTTATATGTTTCAGCTCTTTGTATAAATATAATTATCATTATATGCCATTTACAAAATATTCTCATTTTCAGAAGAAGTTTTGCAAAAGACATTAAATAATCTTCGAGACCTACTGAACAAAGATGGTGGTATAGAGATGTGTCATTTAGGAGTTATCTGCCATAGTTGGATTACCAAAGCTCTTGTTACTAGGGGTCACAAATCAGGCAGGGAGTTCACAGAGAAGGTATATGCTTTATGTCTTGTACATTTCAGCCTGTCTTAAACATCAACACCATTGTTGAGAAATCCTGTCCTTATTGAGCATCTTGGTATTGTCTTGTATTCAGAAGATATATGTTCAGTAGTACAGAATTATCATTCCCAAAAAAAAAATTGTTATCTTGACACAGCTGTATTTCTTGTTTTGAATCTCAGTCAGCATGATCTCAGATTCATTTGACCAAGTTGTAGTATCCAGTTCTTATTTGTAATCCCAACCGGCATGATCTTAGATTATCTTGACCAAGTTGTAGTATCCATTTCTTATTTGTAATCCCAACCAACATGATCTTAGATTATCTTGACCAAGTTGTAGTATCCAGTTCTTATTTGTAATCCCAACCGGCATGATCTTAGATTCATTTGACCAAGTTGTAGCATTTATTTCTTATTTGTAATCCCAACCGGCATGATCTCAGATTCATTTGACCAAGTTGTAGCATTTATTTATTTGTAATCCCAACCAGCATGATCTTAGATTATCTTGACCAAGTTGTAGTATCCATTTCTTATTTGTAATCCCAACTGGCATGATCATAGATTATCTTGACCAAGTTGTAGCATTTATTTCTTATTTGTAATCCCAACCGGCATGATCTTAGATTATCTTGACCAAGTTGTAGTATCCATTTCTTATTTGTAATCCCAACCGGCATGATCTTAGATTCATTTGACCAAGTTGTAGCATTTATTTCTTATTTGTAATCCCAAACGGCATGATCTCAGATTCATTTGACCAAGTTGTAGTATCCATTTCTTATTTGTAATCCCAACCAGCATGATCTTAGATTATCTTGACAAAGTTGTAGTATCCATTTCTTATTTGTAATCCCAACCAGCATGATCTTAGATTATCTTGACCACATTGTAGTATCCATTTCTTATTTGTAATCCCAACCAACATGATCTTAGATTATCTTGACCAAGTTGTAGTATCCATTTCTTATTTGTAATCCCAACCAGCATGATCTTAGATTATCTTGACCACGTTGTAGTATCCATTTCTTATTTGTAATCCCAACCAACATGATCTTAGATTATCTTGACCAAGTTGTAGTATCCATTTCTTATTTGTAATCCCAACCGGCATGATCTTAGATTCATTTGACCAAGTTGTAGCATTTATTTCTTATTTGTAATCCCAACCGGCATGATCTCAGATTCATTTGACCAAGTTGTAGTATCCATTTCTTATTTGTAATCCCAACCGGCATGATCTTAGATTATTGTGACAGCTTTAGTATACATTTCTTGTCCTCATTGGATGTTTTACTGATGTGTAGGCTAGGTTGACTTGGCCTGTTTGAATGTTTTGCTAATGTGTAGGTTAGTTTGACCTGTCCACATTGGATGTTTTGTTGATGTGTAGGCTAGATTGACCTGTCCTCATTGGATGTTTTGTTTATGTGAAGACTAGGTGGAGCTGGCATTGTTAGATATTTTGTTGATGTGTTGTCTAGTTGACCTGTCTTTATTGGATGTTTTGTTGATGTGTTGGCTAGAGTAGCCTGTCTTCATTGGACATTTTGTTGATGTGTAGTTGAAATCTATTCAGCATATACTACAAGACAATTTTGGGGGTTGAGGGAGATGGGACACATCTGGTTGTTCCAACTAAAATAAAACCACCCAGTATCTGCAGCAGCTAAAACAGTAATCACTGAAATTTATAGTCACTATTTGTGCAGGGCACAAGTTACAAAATATTACATCTTTGAAAGTCACTTTGTAGTATCAGGTTAAATAGTATACTGTGCTTTTGTGGTTTGACGATTTTTTGTGGGATACCAGTTTTCATGGATTTTAAGGGGTACCAACTTTCATGGACTTTGTGGGGTACCAACTTTCATGGATTTTGTGGGGTGCTAATTTTCAGATTTTGTGGGGTGCCAATTTTCATGGATTTGTGGGGTGCCAATTTTCAGATTTTGTGGGGTGCCAATTTTCATGGATTTTGTGTGGTGCCAATTTTCATGGATTTTGTGGGGTGCCAGCTTTCATGGATTTTGTGGGGTGCCAATTTTCATGGATTTTGTGGGGTGCCAATTTTCAGGGATTTTGTGGGGTGCCAACTTTCAGGGATTTTGTGGGGTGCCAGTTTTCATGATCTTGTGGTTCCACTCACAGTATAAACTAATGTGGCATGAGATCATTAGGAATAGTTTGGAAAAGATAAATTGTAAAGTATTTATGTTGTGTTATTGAAAGTGAATGAATGAGTAATGAAATAGTCAATGTAAATTTGATTTAATGCTACAGGTAGATAAATGTAAACAGTTATACCTCAAACTACAGGTATCGGTAGATAAATGTAAGCAGTTATACTTTTAACTACAAGTAGATAAATGTAAACAGTTATACTTGTCTCTGCAGGTAGATAAATGTTAAGTTATTAAGCTAACAACAAGTAGATAAATGTCAACAGTTATACTTTTAACTACAGGTAGAAAAGGGGCCCTGATTGGCCAAGTGGTCTAAAGCGCTTTCCGTTATGGATCACTGCCATCTCACCTCTGTTTGAGTGGGTTCGAGTCTAAGATTTGGCTAATGTAGTTATGTGAGAAAGCTAGCCAGTAGCTTCTCGTGGGTCAGTAGTTCTTTCAGGGGGTTTTCCCGGGTTCTTCCTCCACCAATAATACTGGCCACAATGTATAGTCTATCGTGTGCTGAAGAATGGCGTTAAACCCTAAAACAACAACAACAGGTAGCAAACTTTTTGTTAACATTTAAATCTTATTTTATCACATGACATCTCAAATAGTATTATGATACACTGATATCAGACCCAAATGAGCACATGACATCTCAAATAGTATTATGATACACTGATATCAGACCCAAATGAGCACATGACATCTCAAATAGTATTATGATACACTGATATCAGACCCAAATGAGCACATGACATCTCAAATAGTATTATGATACACTGATATCAGACCCAAATTAGCACATGACATCTCAAATAGTATTATGATACACCTATATCAGACCCAAATTAGCACATGACATCTCAAATAGTATTATGATACACTGATATCAGACCCAAATGAGCACATGACATCTCAAATAGTATTATGATACACTGATATCAGACCCAAATTAGCACATGCCATCTCAAATAGTATTATGATACACCTATATCAGACCCAAATTAGCACATGACATCTCAAATAGTATTATGATACACTGATATCAGACCTAAATGAGCACATGACATCTCAAATAGTATTATGATACACTGATATCAGACCCAAATTAGCACATGACATCTCAAATAGTATTATGATACACTGATATCAGACCTAAATGAGCACATGACATCTCAAATAGTATTATGATACACCTATATCAGACCCAAATGAACACATGACATCTCAAATAGTATTATGATACACTGATATCAGACCCAAATGAACACATGACATCTCAAATAGTATTATGATACACCTATATCAGACCCAAATGAACACATGACATCTCAAATAGTATTATGATACACTGATATCAGACCCAAATTAGCACATGACATCTCAAATAGTATTATGATACACCTATATCAGACCCAAATTAGCACATGACATCTCAAATAGTATTATGATACACTGATATCAGACCCAAATGAGCACATGACATCTCAAATAGTATTATGATACACTGATATCAGACCTAAATGAGCACATGACATCTCAAATAGTATTATGATACACCTATATCAGACCCAAATGAACACATGACATCTCAAATAGTATTATGATACACTGATATCAGACCCAAATGAGCACATGACATCTCAAATAGTATTATGATACACTGATATTAGACCCAAAAGGAGCACATGACATCTCAAATAGTATTATGATATACTGATATCAGAACCAAATGAGCACATGACATCTCAAATAGTATTATGATACACTGATATCAGACCCAAATGAGCACATGACATCTCAAATAGTATTATGATACACTTGATATCAGACCCAAATTAGCACATGACATATCAAATAGTATTATGATACACTGATATCAGACCCAAATGAACACATGACATCTCAAATAGTATTATGATACACCTATATCAGACCCAAATGAGCACATGACATCTCAAATAGTATTATGATACACTGATATCAGACCCAAATGAGCACATGACATCTCAAATAGTATTATGATACACCTATATCAGACCCAAATTAGCACGACATATCAAATAGTATTATGATACACTGATATCAGACCCAAATGAGTACATGACATCTCAAATAATATTATGATACACTGATATCAGACCCAAATGAGCACATGACATATCAAATAGTATTATGATACACTGATATCAGACCCAAATGAGCTCATGACATATCAAATAATATGATACACTGATATCAGACCCAAATTAGCACGACATATCAAATAGTATTATGATACACTGATATCAGACCCAAATGAGCTCATGACATATCAAATAATATGATACACTGATATCAGACCCAAATTAGCACGACATATCAAATAGTATTATGATACACTGATATCAGACCCAAATGAGCTCATGACATATCAAATAGTATCATGATACACTGAATACAGAAGAGTATTTCATGGTGTGACATTGCGAATGATGAGTAATTAGAGATGAGGAATGAGCATGAAATAGTGTGAATGACAATCAGCGTTTTGTGGAAGATAATGGTAGCAATCAATGTAAAAAGAATCAGATATTTATGTTCTTCAAATCCATGGTTTGTTTTCTATTCACAGAAAAGCCATGTATGTTCCAAATTTAAATTTTTGGTTTTTGTATGTTTTATAGTGAAAACAAAAAGTATGAAACACCTCAAGAAACCAGCACCTTATTAACCCAATGTAAATCAAAATACAGAAAGGGGTTATGCCTGTTATCTAAAGCAGTTGCTCCTTTCATTTTTAAGTAGACATTCATACAAGTATGGAAAACTGTTTAGTTTACTAAGCCTCTAATGTGAGACTACTGTATTCAATTTTATTTTTAAGCCTCAAATGTGAGACTACTGTATTCAGATTTTCTTTTATTAAGCCTCAAATGTGAGACTACTGTATTCAGATTTTTATATAGCCTTAAATGTGAGACTGCTGTATTCAATTTTATTATTAAGCCTTAAATATGAGACTACTGTATTCAATTTTATTATTAAGCCTTAAATGTGAGACTACTGTATTCAATTTTATTATTAAGCCTTAAATGTGAGACTGCTGTATTCTTATTTTATTATTAAGCTTTAAATGTGAGACTACTGTATTCAATTTTATTATTAAGCCTTAAATGTGAGACTACTGTATTCAATTTTTTTTAAGCCTTAAATGTGAGACTATTCAATTTTATTATTAAGCCTTAAATGTGAGACTATTCGGTTTATTATTAAGCCTTAAATGTGAGACTACTCTATTCAGTTTTATTATTAAGCTTTAAATGGGGGGCCCTGAGTGGCCATGTGGTCTAAAGCGCTCTCCGTTACGGATCACTACCATCTTACCTCTGTCTGCATGGGTTAAAGTCTCAGATTCGACCAGAGTGGGTATGTGAGAAAGCTTGCCAGTAGCTTCTCGTGTGTCAGTAGTACTTTTTGGGGGGTTTTCCCCAGGTTCTTCCTTCACCATTAATACTGGAATCCATTTATAGCCTATCATGTGCTGAAAAATGGCATTAAACCCTACAACAATAACAAAAACAAGAAGCCTTAAATGTGAGACTACTGTATTCAATTTTATTATTAAGCCTTAAATGTGAGACTACTCTATTCAATTTTAAAACATGTTTTTCCAGCTGATAAAGTTCCTAGCCGATGCAGATGTTGGTAAAGAAGCCGCTTGCGGATTTGAGATAATTATAACAGAATATGATGATGTTATGAACAAATCTTTGGGAGCCATTGTTAGGATGATGTACAAACAACGATTTTTCGTTGAAAATATAGCCTTATTAACAGAGGGGTTTCAGAGTTCACAGCCAGGTAATGTAATGCTACCTTTTTATATATCTGCCATTTCTGCAGAGCATATTATGATATGACCATGTCTGTCTGTCTCTCTGTCTGCATTAAATTTTTTTTATCTTCTACAGGATAACTTAAGGTCTACAAAACATACATCCGCTAAAACTAGTACATAGCTTGCACTTGTGAAAAGAAAGAAGCATTTTTATTTCAGGGTCAGAAAGTCAATGGTCAAGGTCAGTGTGGCACAACAATAAACTTGGTTTGTGCCCAAAAACTTGAGTTGTCTGCCATCAAGAATTATGAAACTGTTTAGAAGATTTCTTCCAGGAATAAGGAACAAGCTTATCAATTTTTATAGTCAAAGGTCATGGTCACTGTCACTGAAAATACAGATGTCTTCTACACAGTAACTAAAAATACAGATGTCTTCTACATAGTAACTAAAAATACAGATGTCTTCTACACAGTAACTAAAAATACAGATGTCTTCTACACAGTAACTAAAAATACAGATATCTTCTACACAGTAACTAAAAATACAGATATCTTCTACACAGTAACTAAAAATACAGATGTCTTCTACACAGTAACTAAAAATACAGATATCTTCTACACAGTAACTAAAAATACAGATGTCTTCTACACAGTAACTAAAAATACAGATGTCTTCTACATAGTAACTAAAAATACAGATGTCTTCTACACAGTAACTAAAAATACAGATGTCTTCTACACAGTAACTAAAAATACAGATATCTTCTACACAGTAACTAAAAATACAGATATCTTCTACACAGTAACTAAAAATACAGATGTCTTCTACACAGTAACTTGAGTCACAATCACAGATCTGAACTGAACTAAACTAGAGATTTTTCTGGGCCTGTTTTAGGGCTGATTTCAACTTAATTTCTATTGTCAACAATTTTTCATTTGTCCCAATTTTTTGTAAAAAGATACCAATTTTGACTTTTTTTCAAATGATTTTTTTACTTACTGTACTGGCTTTGGAGAGGAATTATAAGATTGAGTATAGGAATTAATCTCTGCATTATGCTGTACTGACAAATTACTATAAAGAGTATAGGAATTAATCTATGCATTATTCTGTACTGACAAATTACTATAAAGAGTATAGGAATTAATCTATGCATTATGCTGTACTGACAAATTACTATAAAGAGTATAGGAATTAATCTATGCATTATTCTGTACTGACAAATTACTATAAAGAGTATAGAAATTAATCTATGCATTATGCTGTACTGACAAATTACTATAAAGAGTATAGAAATTAATCTATGCATTATTCTGTACTGACAAATTACTTTACTGACAAATTACTATAAAGAGTATAGGAATTAATCTATGCATTATGCTGTACTAACAAATTGCTATAATGAGTATAGGAATTAATCTATGCATTATGCTTTACTGACAAATTACTATAAAGAGTATAGGAATTAATCTATGCATTATGCTGTACTGACAAATTACTATAAAGAGTATAGGAATTAATCTATGCATTATTCTGTACTGACAAATTACTATAAAGAGTATAGGAATTAATCTATGCATTATTCTGTACTGACAAATTACTATAAAGAGTATAGGAATTAATCTATGCATTATTCTGTACTGACAAATTACTATAAAGAGTATAGGAATTAATCTATGCATTATTCTGTACTGACAAATTACTATAAAGAGTATAGGAATTAATCTATGCATTATTCTGTACTGACAAATTACTATAAAGAGTATAGGAATTAATCGATGCATTATTCTGTACTGACAAATTACTATAAAGAGTATAGGAATTAATCTATGCATTATTCTGTACTGACAAATTACTATAAAGAGTATAGGAATTAATCTATGCATTATGCTGTACTGACAAATTACTATAAAGAGTATAGGAATTAATCTATGCATTATTCTGTACTGACAAATTACTATAAAGAGTATAGGAATTAATCTATGCATTATGCTTTACTGACTTTGGAGAGAAATTATAATAAAGAAATATTAACATTTTTTTTAAAATTAATATTTAAAATTTTCTTAAAGTTGCACACAAAATCATGGCTTAAGGACTTGAAAATCGAAAATGTTCATTTTATTTTATTTGCACAGAACTTTAAAGTATTAATTGTTTTTTGAAAACATTAATTGCACAAATTTTACCTCATTGTGTTTAATTGTTTACAGAGGTGAAGTCAAATTACCTCAAGGCTGTGTCATATTTGTTGAAGGGACTACCTCGACAAGTACTGATGACTGAATTACCAAAGGTAAGTATTGTCATTTTCTCCCCAAATTCATGGCATTCTAATAAATGATGAAGGTTAAAGGTCAGTGTCAACTTTTTCAATTAACTAATACATAATTAATTGAATTAGATATATTTTAATGAAACTTAAAGGCAGTGAACCAAAATTTTGAGTTAACATGACCACTCTTGAGAACACATCTATCATGTAAGTTGGGGGTTAGCTGTATTCCTGATTTATGATAATCAGGTAAGCGATATTAAAAAAAAAATTTTACTCTTAAAATTGCTTTCCTGGTAACACATTGCTTAACAATAATCCAAGTGAAGCTTGGTATATTTGCAGTTTCATAGTTAACATATTTAATTTATACAAAACCACCATGAAAGAGTGGAGGTGATAAACAAAGAACATTAACACTCTACAGACTTATATCACATACAGTATCTTTTACAAAAGCATGTAATATTGTACATAAAGCAATCTAGAATTTTATTGTTGGTTACATTACTTTTTGAGAAAACTAAAGCATATATATTCATTGTATTAAGAATACACTGGGTAAACACACAACTATCACTTATTGAGAATTCACTATATTGAATGGAATACTCATTTCTGTTGTTGCACATTCATTATATTGAATGGAATACTCATTATATTGAATGAATACTCATTTTTGTTCAGAAATCATTATATTGAATGGAATATTCACATTTGTTATTGTGAATTCATTATATTGAATGTAATAGTTATTATATTGACTGGAATACTCATTTTGGTTGTTGTGAATTCATTATATTGAATGGAATACTCATATGAATGGAATATTCATTTTATTGAATGGAATACTTGTATTAGTTATTGTGAATTCATTATATTGAATGGAATACTCATTATATTGAATGGAATAGTTATTATATTGAATGGAATACTCATTGTGGTTGTTGTTAATTCATTATATTGAATTGAATACTCATGAATGGAATACTCATTTTATTGAATGGAATACTTGTATTAGTTATTGTGAATTCATTATATTGAATGGAATACTCATATTGAATGGAATAGTTATTATATTGAATGGAATAGCCATTATATTGAATGGAATAGTTATTATATTGAATGGAATACTCATATAAATGGAATACTCATATTAGTTATTGCGAATTCATTATATTGAATAGAAAACCCATTTTATTGAATGGAATACTCATTTTAAATGCGTATACAATAAATGGAATATTCATTTTATTTAATGGAATACTCATTATATTGAATGGAATACTCATATTTGTTATTGTGAATTCATTATATTGAATGGAAATACTCATTTTTCTGTGAATTCATTACATTGAATGGAATACTCATTATATTGAATGGAATACTCATTATATTGAATGGAATACTCATTTTGGTTGTTGTGAATTCATTATATTGAATGGAATACTCATATTTGTTATTGTGAATTCATTATATTGAATGGAAAATACTCATTTTTCTGTGAATTCATTACATTGAATGGAATACTCATTATATTGAATGGAATACTCATTATATTGAATGGAATACTCATTTTGGTTTTGTGAATTCATTATATTGAATGGAATACTCATTATATTGAATGGAATACTCATTATATTGAATGGAATACTCATTTTGGTTGTTGTGAATTCATTATATTGAATTGAATACTCATTATATTGAATTGAATACTCATTATATTGAATGGAATACTCATTTTGGTTGTTGTGAATCCATTATATTGAATGGAGTACTCATTATATGGAATGGAATACTCATTTTTGTTGTTGCAATAGATAGACCACAAATTGAAAGTTGAAATAAATGATGTTTCTTCGGTGGAAACAAGTGGGCCCTTTCCATAATATACAACTTTATGTACCGACAGAAATGCAATTCTTTGCAAAGTGATGATACTTGATACCCTAAAGATAAATAATTTCACATATTTCTTAATTAAAATAATAGTTTACTGTTTCACTCAGTTTTCATCTTAGCAATAAATCCGGTGCTAGATAATTATATTTAATTTCCTATGCTTCTTATGAAATAAATATTCGTATAACATCCTCTGTAAATTCTATAAAACAAATAGATAACAAAACAAAAATTTACTACCCAGTGCGGTAGTCTTCTATAGGAGCAGTGTCACAGAAACAGGTTGATTTTATTGACTTTACATGACAAATCATAGAGCATTGTATTGACTTTACATGACAAATCATAGAGCACAGGTTGATTGTATTGACTTTACATGACAAATCATAGAGCACAGTTTGATTTTATTGACTTTACATGACAAATCATAGAGCACAGTTTGATTGTATTGACTTTACATGACAAATCATAGAGCACAGTTTGATTGTATTGACTTTACATGACAAATCATAGAGCACAGGTTGATTGTATTGACTTTACATGACAAATCATAGAGCACAGTTTGATTGTATTGACTTTACATGACAAATCATAGAGCACAGGTTGATTGTATTGACTTTACATGATAAATCATAGAGCACATGCATAGAATTACGGATGTTAACCATTTGAATCGGTCTGGAATTATTTCAACCCTCCATCAACATGCAATATTTGAAGATAGTTGTGGGATTACAATTTTTTCTCAAATGACAGTAGAAGCTGACTGCATAATGGTGATGGCATTGATTTTGTATTTATTTGTAAATTGGGATTCATTTATTAGTTTATATGGATGCAAATATTGAACTGTTACTATGCGCACATATTGTCATGGTAATGATGAATTTGTCCAAATTGTTATGTCCTGTTTCAGTTATTTCCATTGCTGGTCCAGTCATTACTATGTGATGACATTGACCTTCAGTTGTCCACCATGGTGACCTTCAGTGACCTTACCCATGATGCACCAGACCTTATAGCTAAAAATGTTGATTCCATAATTCCCCAGCTTCTGAAACTATCAAGATATGAAGTATCAATGGTAAGTTTATAAGAAACATCTTGTGGAGTCATGGTTGTGGATGTCCTGCTCATTAATCATCAGTTAGCTATATGTAATTTTAAATAATTTTACTTTTTGATGGAATATCAATGTGCTGGAGAGATTTGACAGTTAAATTTGTCTTTTTTACATGTGTATGTCTGATAAGTAAGCAAGCAACCAATAAAATAAATATTAAAGTTAAATTTGTCTTTGTTACATGTATAGAAAGCAAGTCAACCAATAAAAGAAATAATAAAGTTAAATTTGTCTTTGTTAAATGTGTAGTAAGCAAGTCAACCAGTAAAAGAAATAATTAAGTTAAATTTGTCTTTGTTACATGTGTAGTAAGCAAGTCAACCAATAAAAGAAATAATTAAGTTAAATTTGTCTTTGTTACATGTGTAGTAAGCAAGCAGCCAATAAAAGAAATAATTAAGTTAAATTTGTCTTTATAAGTGAAATTTATTTTTGTTACATGTGTAGTAAGGAAGTCATCCAATAAAAGAAATATTAACGTTAAATTTGTCTTTATTAAATGTGTATGTCTGATAAGTAAGTCAACCAATAAAAGAAATATTAATGTTAAATTTGTCTATGTTACATGTGTATGTCTGATAAGTAAGTCAACCAATAAAAGAAATAATAAAGTTAAGTATCATTTTGTACAAATGTGAGTTTGTAATTTTTTCTCATTCAACGTTCTATAAGTATATTTATGCTTTTCTCTCCTATACTTTTTTTCACTATATTTATTTATTTTTAGAAAGTGAGAATAGCAGCCTTGAAGTGTATTAGGGGTTTGACTGTGTTGCCATTACATATTATTCTGCCTTACAAGGCTTCAATTATCAGAGCACTGGAACCAACTCTGGGTGACAAAAAACGGTTGGTCAGAAAGGAGGCTGCTGGTGCCAGAAATGAATGGTATTGTGCACTTTTACTAATTCATACATACCTGCATGTAAACATATTTGCATTAATACATACATACAAACAATTAGATGAAATGAGGGACACATTCACATGCATTCCTAATTGTGCATTCATATGCCTGGAATAAATAGTATTTCATAACAGTATGAGTGTGGCTAAGTGTCATTTATCCATCTTTCTTCATTTGTGGGGCTTTTATATTTATAAAAAGTTAATTATTCAACAATCATTTGGATGCAAGTTTTTTACTATTTGTGTAAAGAAAAAACTAACTTCACCACCATGCAATTTCAGACTGTAACTTAACCACTTTGTAACGTTACACCATAAAATTGCAGACTGTACCTTAACC
Source organism: Unio pictorum (assembly GCA_030141615.1). NCBI lineage: Eukaryota > Metazoa > Mollusca > Bivalvia > Unionida > Unionidae > Unio > Unio pictorum. Next base: position 7,004,341 of record JARLTB010000023.1, on the reverse strand, counting down.
ACTATTTAAATTCAGACTATACCTTAACCACCATGTAATTTCAGATCTACCTTAACCACCATGCAATTTCAGATCTACCTTAACCACCATGCAATTTCAGACTGTAACTTAACCACTTTATAACATTACATCATAACATTTCAGATTGTACCTTAACTTTTATTTAAATTCAGACTATACCTTAACTACCATGTAATTTCAGACTGCACCTTAACCACCATTCAGTTTTATACTTACCTTAACCATCATGCAATTTCAAATTGTACCTTAACCACCATGTAATTTCAGACTTAACATTAACCACCATGCAATTTCAGACTGTAATATAACCACCTTGTAATTTCAGACTGTACCTTAGCCACCATGTAATTTCAGACGTACCATAACCACCATGTAATTTCAGACTCTATCTTAGCCACTATGTAATTTCAGACAGTACCTTAGCCACCATGTAATTTCAGACTTACCTTAACCACCATGTAATTTCAGATCTACCTTAACCACCATGTAATTTCAGACTGTAATATAACCACCATGTAATTTCAGACTGTATCTTAGCCGCTATGTAATTTCAGACTTACCTTAACCACTTTGCAATTTCAGACTGTACCTTAACCACCATTTAATTTCGGACTGTAACACAACCACCATGTAATTTCAGACTGTACCTTAACTACTATTTAAACTCAGACTGTACCTTAACCACCATGTAATTTCAGACTGTAACATAACCACCATGTTATTTCAGACTTACCTTAACCATCATATAATTTCAGACTAACGTAACCACCATGTTATTTCAGACTGTACCTTAAACACCATGTAATTTCAGACTTGAACCACTCCAGTGTCCTAATAGTTAGAGTGTCTGCTGCGAAAGCGTTGTGGGTTCTTTCCCAAGCCGAGTCATACCAAAGACTTAAAAATATGGTACTAACAGCTGCCTCACTTGATGCTCAGCATTAAGAGGTTAGTGTTAGGACTGGTCGGCCTGGTATCAGGATAATGTCACTGGGTGGGACATCATGCTACATGTCTGTGGCATGATGCCCCAGTGCTAGACATCGCTAAAAAATGTCTCACTGATGACATCATAATGATATGACTGAAAAATTGTTAAAGCTGCGTTAAAAATCCTAATCATACAAATTTCAGACTTACCTTAACCACCATGTAATTTAAGACTGTAACTTAACCACTATGTAATTTCAGGCTGTAACTTAACCAACATGTAATTTCAGACTGTACCTTAACCAACATGTAATTTCAGACTGTACCTTAACCACCATGTAATTTCAGACTCTAACACAACCACCATGTAATTTCAGACTGTAACGTAACCACCATATAATTTACAGATATTGTGGTCAAGTCTGGATACTGGCATGACCAATGTTTGATCCAGATCGAGGAGTCAAATTAGATTCGGTGAAGTTCATCAGGAAACTATACTGACTTTCACTCAGATGCTTTTAACTACCCATGTTTTTCTGTTGCATATTGTGATTCCTAGAAATGGTGTCCAACAGCTGAAAACCTGTTTACAGTGAAAATGACAATAGCCCTCTTCAGAAATATGGGGCAGTCATCACAGAATTATAAAAAGAGTATTCATATTCATGTTAAAGTAATTTGCTCTTCATTACCAAATATTGGTGTAACTACAGAAAAATATTAACTGTAAAATTGTCTAACTTATCGAAAAATATTCACTGTCTTTATGAGAATGCCTTGCTAGGGTTAGCAAGTCAGTAATTTACACTACTTTAATACTCAGGTCAGTAATTTACATATTACTACTCAAGTCAGTAATTTACACACTACTTTAATACTCAGGTCAGTAATTTACACATTACTACTCAAGTCAGTAATTTACACACTACTTTAATACTCAGGTCAGTAATTTACACATTACTTACTCAGGTCAGTAATTTACACATTACTTTACTTTAATAATCAGGTCAGTAATTTACACACTTCTTTACTTACCCAGATCAGTACTGTACACACTACTTACTCAGGTCAGTAATGTACACAATACTTTAATACTTAGGTCAGTAATTTACACACTACTTTAATACTCAGGTCAGTAATTTACACACTACTTAGGTCAGTAATTTACACACAACTTTAACACTCAGTTCAGTAATTTACTCACTACTTTACTTACTCTGGTCAGTAATTTACACACTTCTTTATTTGTTGTTGTTGTAGGGTTTAACACCATTTTTCAGCACACGATAGGCTATACATGGCGGCCAGTATTATTGGTGGAGGAAGATTCCGGGAAAACTCCCAGAAAGAACCACCGACCCACGAGAAGCTATTGGCAAGATTTCTCACATAGCTACATTAGCCGAATCTTAGACTCAAACCCACGCAGACAGATGTGAGATGGCAGTGATCCGTAACAGAGAGTGCTTTAGACCACTCGGGGCCCGACTTCTTTATTTACCCAAATCAGTAATTTACACACTTCTTTATTTACCCAGATCAGTAATTTACACACTTCTTTAACACTCAGTTCAGTAATTTACACACTACTTTACTTACTCAGAAATGCGGCCTTGAGTGGCAGAGTGGGCTAAAGCGCTGTTCATTACGGATCACTGCCATCTCACATCTGTCTGTGCGGGTTCGAGTCTCAGATTCAGTCAATGTGGGTATACAAGAAAGCTTGACAGTAGCTTCTCGTGGGTCGGTGGATTTTTTCGGGGGTTTTCAGGTTTTTCCTCCACCATTAATACTGGCCGTCATGTTTAGCCTATCTTGTGCTGAAAAATGGCGTTAAATAATAAAAACAAAACAAACAAACAAACTTACTCAGGACAGTAATTTACTCACTGTTTTACTTACTCAGGTCAGTTATTTACACACTTCTTTACTTACTCAGCTCTTCTTTACATTACTTCTACATCAGAACTCAGTTGCAAACATAACATTATTTCTACATCAGACCATACCATTACTTTTACATCACAACCCAGTACCAAACATAACATTACTTCTACATCAGAACTCAATATCAAACATAACATTACTTCTACATCACAACCCAGTACCAAACATAACATTAATTTTACATCACAACCCAGTACCAAACATAACATTACTTCTACATCACAACCCAGTACCAAACATAACATTAATTTTACATCACTACCCAGTACCAAACATAACATTAATTCTGCATTACAACCCAGTAACAAACATAACATTACTTCTACATCACAACCCAGTACCAGACATAACATTAATTCTACATCACAACTTCACAAGTTCAATCTGTATTAAATGGCAGGTGACATTTTCTTCCTGATGGGATGTAATCAGTAGTATATAGAGGTTAAATGTTATAGCCATTATATGTGCTGTCATGCTATTATATATTTACATTGTACAGCCTGCTGAACTGTGTAATGCTATTTATAGTAGAATATGTAGAGTCTCGTGAATAAATATAATATGTGTATTGTATGGTGGCACTCATTACTAATCCTGCCTTATCCTCCTGTCTTTGAACATAGTGTATCAGAAGTCTTCATAGAAAGTACTTGTAGAATATGTATCTACATCTACTTTATTTCACAAATATTATAGTTAATGATATGTAAAAGTCTTAATTTTGGTAAGGACTGTACATAATTTATAAATATGGATGATTTGCATTGCACATGAATTATGTGAAGTTTGTATAAAACCATCATGACTAGATAATGAATAGTCAATCTACAAAAAACTTTGATTTATTCATAACATTTTAATCACTTTATATATTCCGCCATATTCGATAATTTTTAATGACTTTCTGTTCTGGTATGGTGTCTTCCGCAACATTCCTACTTTCTCTGATTTATTGATAATTTTTAATGACCTTCTGTTCTCATAAGGTGTCTTCCGCAACATTCCTACTTTCTCTGATTTATTGGTAATTTTTAATGACCTTCTGTTCTGTAAGGTGTCTTCCGCAACATTCCTACTTTCTCTGATTTATTGATAATTTTTAATGACCTGTTCTGGTAAGGTGTCTTCCACAACATTCCTACTTTCTCTGATTTATTGATAATTTTTAATGACCTTCTGTTCTGGTAAGGTGTCTTCCACAACATTCCTACTTTCTCTGATTTATTGATAATTTTAATGACCTTCTGTTCTGGTAAGGTGTCTTCCACAACATTTCTACTTTCTCTGATTTATTGATAATTTTTAGTGACTTGCTGTTCAGGTTGGATATTTTCCACAATATTCCTACCACATCTATCTTCTCTGACATTATTGCTGTCACAGAATATCTTGTGTCATGACATCTTAACATATTGAATTATGTGAAGACAAAAAAACTTAATTATTTTTTTCATGACCTTGTGGATCTTACTTATCTATTTTGTGACCTATTCCATTATGTCTTTTTTATGGCAATTTTTACTGCATTTTTCATTTTCAACCACAGGTTTTTGCTGGAGACAGTTGAGAAGTAAGGCTTAAAACAGAAAATTATCCCTCAAGGCAAATATGATGAAGGAAATTTTGTCTGTCTACCATACGACATGAAAATGAAGGTTGTGACAGGCACTAGAAGGCAGTCCATACATAGTGAACACTAAGAGGAAACAAATTAAAGAAGTCATGTTCATTATTAGTTTAATGAAAGATTATAATCTCAAATCACCAATATTTTTCCAGGACAGTAACACCTTGCGGACTTATAATGCACATGCATTTGATTTCACCATTATATCATAGTAATAGATCAAGCGCTTTTTATTCTTTTGTCTCAGATATGTTTATTATGTCTTTGAAAATATGTCTTTCACGTTTGTAACCTTTGCAAACCATTCATCTCTCTTTAAATATTCATTCTTTCTCTATTACCAGGTTCAAAGATTTTGTCTGTATGACACATCAATGTTTGATGAGAACAGTATAGGATGGTCTCTTTGACACATCTGTGTTTGACTAGATGAGTATATGATAGTCTGTTTGACATGTCTGTGTTTGACTAGATGAGTATAGGATGGTCTCTTTGACACATCTGTGTTTAACTAGATGAGTATAGGATGGTCTCTTTGACACATCTGTGTTTGACTAGATGAGTATAGGATGGACTGTTTGACACATCTGTGTTTGACTAGATGAGTATATGATTGTCTCTTTGACACATCTGTGTTTGACTAGATGAGTATAGGATGGACTGTTTGACACATCTGTGTTTGACTAGATGAGTATAGGATGGACTGTTTGACATATCTGTGTTTGACTAGATGAGTATAGGATGGTCTGTTTGATAACCTGTGTTTGACTTGAACAATAAAGAGTGACTTCTTTAATAGTATATAAGATTATCTTAGTTATTGTGCATATACACAGAGTCAGTTGAGATGTCATTGGATTTTATGATAACGCAATAAGTTTATTCAGAATTTAGAATTGTTATTTACAGCTAGAAACTCACAATGTTTGCAAACAATATTAAATCATATACTGATCTACTGATATAGATCTATGCAAATCTGCACTATATATGTAAATTGTAATACTTATATGCACTGCTTAAAAATGTAATTTGTATTCAGAATATATAATTAGGATTATTCATATTATTTTGATAAATGCTCCCAATCATTTTGTGGATATATTTCAAATACTAATAATCATGGAATTTGTTGTTTTCTTTTTAGAAAGCAGCTCATGTTTGTCCAACTGCCATTTTTTTCATTTGTCCATTGTTATGACTCCATGGTCTGTACCTAAGTAACAGAAAGAAGGAAGACCATCAAGTTTTTTTTAAATATATTATAATATATTTTTTAAAGTATTTTTTAATACTTTAATTTTCTAAGTTACAAAATGAAAATATAAGAGGGACTTAAAGTTTTATCAATTAAATTCAAACTAATTCTTAAAGTTATATTACATATCTAAAAGAATAGTGTTCTGAGTGAATTCCATGATTTTAATGTGTTGTTGTACAAATAATCTTGAATATGCTAAACTGCCAACTGATATGATGGATCATAATGGCATTGCCTAAAATGTTTTTGAATGAATTCACAATAATCACAAAATGATGCTTTAGTTCAACAGTCATATGAGCACTTTGTAATTCCAATGAATAATTTAAATAAATGATTCCCCAACAAAATAAATCTAAACAAAGCATTAACTTTCCAAGTTTTTATAATTTGTTAACATTCATTTCACATGTGTCGGTAGTTGATGACTGCCTTTTCATCGTAGCTTAGTTTTGAAATAAAGTCATCTGACTTGCAAGCTGATTAGCATTTAAAAGCCAGCAAGTCTTTTCTGTTGTTTTTTTTTTCTTTAATACTATCTGTGTACAAATTTTGTTCAGTGGAGAGAAATATTCTCATCTGAATTAATAATCAATTATTTCAGTAATAGTTAATCATCAGTGTTAATCTCACTACATGAAATGACCCCTATTACAACTCTATGGTCTCAAAAACTAGTAATACAATTGAGTGAGAAGCAACAAGCCTTGCACAGTTTAACAAATAATTTAATTTCCTAGAATCATCATCATCATCATCAGTCTCTTGACCTAGTGTGGTCGTTGAGGTACTGTTCTGCTGAACATCTGACCAGTTCCCTCCACTTGACTTGATCATGTGCCAATTCCTGTGTCTCTGCAAAACTTTTCCTGGTCCATTCTGTGATGTTGTCACTCCACTTTTTTCTCTGTCTACCTCTCCTTCTACCACCTTGGACACTACCCTGCAGTACTGTAATGGATAGACTGTTGGCTCTAGTGACATGGCCATACCATTTCAGCTTTCTCTTTTTGACAATGGTGAGGAGGTCTTCATAATGGCCTACTTTGTGCCTGATGGTGTTGCGCACTTCTTCATTTATGATGTGGTCCATGTAAGAGATGCCAAGGATGGTTCTGTAGCTTCTCATTTCAAGTGCCTGAATTCTTTGTAATTCTGCTGTCAGGGTCGAGACCTCACATGAATACAGAAAGATTGAGATGAATAGTGCTCTCAGTAGTCTGATTTTACCGTATTTTGTTGTGTATAACGCGCACTTTTTTTACCTAATTTTCTTATCTTAAGTCGGGGGTGCGCGTTGTATACAAGAACTAAAAAAAAAAAGTTTTTTTCCAGGTCGATCTGAAGAGGATGAAGGCACTCACTACTTGTGAAATATTAAATCCATTGTACATTGCATTGTAACTAAAATGTTTACCGGTACTAGCCGTATTAAAGAAATAAATAATGCTTACAAATAGTCTTGTTCTTTGATTGCTTATGTTAATAAACTGGTTTCATTTCACGTCACTGTGTCAAGTTTTTTTGTTCTGTGCCACTGCCGGAAATACATGTACATAACGACTTGCCTTTGTTCAAAAGCTGTGCAAAGTGCCGCATTGGAGCGGAACAAATACCACTGTGTGGATTACCGTACTTGTTTCGTAAATGTTCAGTACCGTATTCCATAACTGTTGATCTAATCAAATTTTTCTTCATTAATTATTGGTCGAATTGAAATATAATATGTGTAGAATTCAACTAGTGTTAATGTTCTCATCAGAGCATCTGTTGTGGACATATATATTTTTGCGACTACGGGTTCTTTCTTACGGGAACACTGATACGTTGTGGAACAAAATAATCAATGTATGAAGTCGGGAAACATTTTTTTTTCCTCTTTGGAAAATAAGCTTGTTACTTAGTTTTATTTCTCATCTTAAATCATAGTATTTGAGATATCTTTGCGATTATACAGTGATCAATGGCTTCAATGCTTCATCGACTCGGTGTGGTCTTTTCACGGTAACCGGCGCCAGGTAAGCTTTGATGCGCTCAACATAGTTACAATGCTTTGTCTCGGTGAGCAGTATTTAATTGATTCAGGACATACAGCGACTTTTCGAAAGTAATGACGACAAAGTGGAGTTTGAGGGATTTGATGCAATAGACTGAGTCAACTAGACGAACATTTAAAGGGCCCTTTTAAGGGCCAACAATAAAATCGGAAAGATACAATATCAATATTGCCACCTTTTCATTCACTATCTAATATGACCAACTGTTGTTGCACTATGAAAACGGAGCGAAATAGCGGTAGTCAAAATTTTAAAATGCATTATATCACATGCGCGTTATATGGCAGAACTATGTTTTTTCCACTTATTTTGGGTCGAAAATCGGGGTGCGCGTTATACACACCAAAATACGGTAGTTTTCAGATATTAGTGTCTCATCTGATGGATCTTAGCTTTGACATAGCTGCCGTTGTTCTGCTCTTGATCCCTCTTCCGTGATTATGGAACCAAGATATTTGAATTGACCCACTGTTTCCAGTTCCTGTCCTCTGATTTTAATCTTGGTTGAGATTTGTTTGCCACTGTTTGTCATCAGCTTTGTCTTCTCTGCACTTATCTCCATGTCAAATCTGGAAGATGTTTTATCCAGGTTCTTCACTAAGGTGGCAAGCTCATCTTCACTGCCTGCCAGCCCATCAATGTTGTCTGCAAAGCAGAGGTTGGTGATGTTACGCCCTCCAATGCTGACTGTCCCACAGTGGTTTTCCAGGGCTTCGCTCATGATGCACTCTACTTAGATGTTGAAAAGCATGGGTGACAGGAGACAGCCTTGCCGTACTCCAACTGTAGTCTTGAACCAGTCCCCCACAGAACCTTGAGCAATTACTGCACTGGTAGCCTTGGCGTACAGCTGCTTGATGGTGTTGGTCAACTTTTGACCCATGTTGTACTTGTTCATTGTGGCCCACAATGCCTCATGCCACACTCTATCAAAAGCCTTTTTGAAATCTATGAACACATGATAGATGTCTTGTTGATGTTGTGAGTACTTTTCACACAGAACCCTAAGATTGAAAATTTGTTCTGCTTGTGGGTTCAGTCTGTTCAAGATGATCTTCAGCATCACCTTACTAGCATGGCTGATCAAACTGATAATTCTGTAATTTTGGCACAGCTGGAGATTGCCTTTTTGGGGGAGTGTTATAATTAGTGACTGGGTCCACTGTGTTGGCCATTCGCCTGTCTGCCAGATCTTGTTGCAGATTTTTGTTAGTAGTTCTATCACTGATTCCCCACCATTCTTGATAAGTTCAGCTGGGATGTTGTCTGTTGTCTACTCCAGCTGCCTTTCCATTCTTCAGTGCTCTTATTGCTGACTCCACCTCTTCTTTGAGAATGGGGAAATCATCATTATTTGTGGAGTTTGGAACTTCAAGCACCTCTGGGTCTCCTGAGGATGGATGGTTGTAGAGTTTTTTTATACAATACTCAGTCCATCTTTCTGCAATTCACTTGCTTCTGTGAGGCATTTTCCATTTTCATCTTGAATGGTACTGACTCTTGGTTGCTTCTTTCTGGTGAGGTCTTTCACAATTTGGAATGCCTTTTTGCTGTTATTCTTTATCAGACTGCTCTCTATTTCTGTGCACTGTTGTCTAATCCAATCTTCTTTTGCTTTCTTCAATTTTTTTCTGACATTCTTGTTTATTTCTCGATATTCCACTGCCCCTGTTGTGTGTCTGGTGTTTTTTAGGTCTCTTTGGGCATCACACAGATTCAGAATCTCTTCTTTAACCCAAGGTTTTTTTCTTTGGGCGATGGAGGCCAATGATGTCCTTCGCAACTATTGTCATGACTGTGTTGAAAGTGTCTGTCATCACTTTAACATCAACATCCATCACAAGGAGTGGAGCAAATTTTCCTCCAATTGTGGCTTGGAATGACTTGCAGATGTTAGGGTCCTTCAGTAGTTCAAGGTTGAATTTGAGCCTGATTTTCTTTGGTTTGTTAATTTTCTTCATCCTCACTTGGAAGTTCATAATGACGAGGTCGTGATCACTCCCAACATCAGCACTTGGAAACGTTCTTGTTTTTTCTCTATTGATGCCAGATTCGTACCGGTTTTGAACTAGTATGTAGTCAATCTAATTATGATGGGTTCCATTTGGTGCATGCCATGTCCAGCATCGGGAAGCTTTATGTTGACCCAAGGTGTTGGCTAGTACCAAGTTGTTGTAGCTTGCGAACTCAAGCAGCCGTATCCCTCTTTCATTGGTAAGCTCATTGCAAGAAGGTCCACAATGATCATCCCAGTCTTTTAGAGCATCTTTGCCAACATTGGCATTCCAGTCTCCTTGGATAATAAGGATGTCTTTTATACTTTCCATGTTTATTATACCTTGAAGTTTGTTATAGAACTCCTCTATTTCTTCATCATCATGATCAGTAGTTGGAGCTTAGACTTGGATAATTGTGATGTTAAAGGGGGATGCTTTCAGACGAATGGAGATGAATCTGCTAGATATAGGGCATCATTGAAGAACAGATCCCTTGATGGCTTTGTTTACAAGGAAGCCTACTCTATTTATGGACTTGTCCAACTCTCCACTATAGTATAATATATGCCCATCTTCAGTTTGGTGTTCTCCTAGGGCTTTCCATCTTATTTCACAGAGTCCCAGTATGTGCCACATGTAGTGTTCCATCTCATGTGTCAACTCTTGGAGTTTTCCAGTTTGCGCCAGAGTTCTAATGTTCCAGGTGGCGATGGCAACGATGTCTCTTGCTCTGATTTTATGCAAAGTACCAGTAGCACACTTGTCACCTCCATCCTGGTGGAAAACGGCAGGCGCAGTCCTTGTTGACCCAGGTGACGACCGATCCGGTATGATAACTTCAGATTTGTCCATCATTATCAGTGTGTCTTGGGCAAAAGTCGTCTGGCAGAACCCATCCCTCTCCAGACCAAGGAGTTGCCAGAAGGGGATGTAGTACATCATCCAACTGCCTTAGGGTCTCCACTCCTGATTTTCTTTTAACCAAAGCCAACCTGCAATGCAGCAGGAAACTCATGTTATGGCGGGTTCGTCCATTTCCTGAAAAGATGGAGCATCTGCCACTGCCCATAATTTCCTAGAATACAAAATGAAAAATATAAAGAGAATGTATGGTATTGTGAAATAAATCCCAAATAATCCTAGAACTTGTAACACAAGTCCTAATATAAATCCCAAATAATCCTAGAACTTGTAACACAAGTCCTAATATAAATCCCAAATAATCCTAGAACTTGTAACACAAGTCCTAATGATTACAGTTCTGAATGATATTCCAAAATAAATCCAATGCTGCAATTGTTGATGTGCCTGCGATGGCCTGTGTCATACTTATGTGCTAACAGTCTTTTGTCTAGTCACAATAATATAGTCCAAGACCACATCCCTATTTAAATTTCACTATCAATCCCAGTCTCTATTTCTAAGAATGTTGCATTTGAGTACTTTGTATTTCCAGAGAAAGATCACTTGAATTAAATGATTGGAATAAGTAAATTCAAACCCAAATGAAATGCGAAATACAACAATAATACTACTGATTCTGCTTAAATCTTAAAGCACGATTACATTATTTTTCCTGTAACAAGATTTTATAGTCCTCTAATTTACCTCGGGTCACAATTAACATTTTCTATATTAATAAAAATTATTGCCTAAAGTTTCATTATGGAAGGTTACAATTGTTTGCAAGATAAAATCTTAGTTATAATAAGAAGTTATGTTATAATACAAAATGTTGAAAACACAATGTTCTTGACTCAGAAAAAAAATAAATGTTTACTTCTATTAATAATGATAGAGATAATACTAGATATGCATTAGTTGTTTACATAAAAAAATTAATATAATAATTCATTCAGGTAAAAATGAACTTGATTTAGGACAAAGTGAGCTTCAAAATTAGTTTTACACAACCCACATTATTTAAGAAAGAAAAGAAATAAAAAGCTAACAAACATTAGAAATTAAATATGGACAACACCCTTTTGTTCCTTAATAGTTATTCTTGCTGTAGTTGTTACAATGAATAGGGGTCAAAGTGTTAACTATTGTACACATTTATTTGCAATAGACAAACGGATACAGAAATGAGAAACTTGAAGCACTGGGCAGGAGTTAGTCCAAAATTAAACAAATGCAAATAAACAAAAAAATAATGGTTTTTTTTGACACTCTGTGTCTGAATTATGCATGTTATTGTCCATTAGAAATTAGACCCTTTGGATGCTTCATGCAAATATAATGTGACAATGAAGCTGCCATTATTTTGGTACATGCAGCATTTTATTCTGCTAACTGACTTGCTTCATTAGACAACACAGTAGCTGACAGTCACATTTTATGAACCTGAACCATTGTGTTATACCTGGGTCACACATTTTCACACAACACAACATTGTAACACAACACAACACTGTGTTACCTGGGTCATGCAACATTGTCTTATATCCAGATCACACAACATTGTTTATACCGGGGTCACACAACATTATTAGGGATTCGTTCCTGAACAAGTCAGTTTATGCTTAACTCTGTCATGTTGGAGTTGGGTCAGCTTGCCCTCCCTGAAAATATACTTTATTGCATAATCTTCTTCGCACAGAGTAACAGAAAAGGCCACAACCTAAGCTCACCACCATGGTCTATCTGATGCCAGTATCCCCTTCATCTCCAATCTCCATCTCCACTCACCTCCTCCAGGTCTCCTTGGGTCTGCCTGTCTTTCATCGGCTGTCTTGGATCTATCTGAAGGTGCCTGTGTGTATGGATATGCATGGCATTCTGGGTATATGACATCACCCAAAATCAATACAAATTCAGTCTACAGAGGGCTCTTACTCACAGAGAATTGGTTAATCTAATTTACCCTCACCTGCTGAAAAAAAGACAAAAGTGTAGCTCAGTAGTCCAACCCCTTCAAAGCTGTATTCATATTTCCATGCATAAATGTAGGAATCTGATAAAATAATAAAGTAACAGTTGCTGCTTATGGACATGATAATATAGAGAAATATATAAAGCCCACATTTGTTGTAAAATTGGATTTAAGAGTGATATCTCACCATTAAAGATCTTCAAGCTGTCAGTGATGGAGAATAGGAATTTATTGAATTTAAAATTTAGTAAATCAAAAAATAGTATCAGACTTTAAAAAAAAATTTCATACCCCAGAAGAAGATTTTCCTCGTTATACTGGAAGTGGTATTAATAGTGCCACTCAAGGAAGTGGTCTTATTCCTTGCCATAACAATGTCCTTTCAGATGTTGAATGATTATAAATTTGTATTGGTGGAAAACGAGCGATAAGAATTACCCAGAAATCATTAGTGAAGCAGCTGATATTTGTCAATGACTTTTTACAGGCAGTATCATGGATATTAATGGTTATCGGTCTCTCATAATTGTCATCGTTGATGATTATCACAGTGATAAATAAATAATAAGATGATAATACAAAATGGTCAATGTGGATCAATCATGGTCAGTGATAAATTTGCAGTTACTGACATTCAAAACATTCTACAGTGATGTGATATTTTTCATTGTTTATTTAGAGGAAAAGCTCCAAAAGTGATACCGATTGCAAAACAACTAGGAATGAAAGCTATTGACATTCATGATAAAGGTATTGGTGCTGTTAGTATGTTGTTATTAGAGCATTTTCAGCAATCAAGGATAGAGTAGCACAATTAATGTGATGAAAACCTCAACCAGTATAATTACCCAGTACTGAAGTGATGCCCGCAAATATCAGTAAAATAATAAATCAAGCCACAAATAAAAAAACTAGCAGAGTTGGCTAATAAAACAGAAGAAAAAAAAAATATAAAAACAAGTCTGATAGCAAGAAGTGGTCTTTGTGTTAGACTATAGCAATTATAATAAAGTTGTTCAAACATATATCTGATCCAGCATGCAGCACAGATGTGCCAGTTCTCAAAGACGAGTCTGTGCACGATTATCAGTATTATTCTTATAAAGCATGACAACCAAATCAGTGTGGACTAAATGAACTGTATGTGTAGGATATAAGTAGATATTTCCTACCCACAGAAGCATTTATTGAAGTAAATGGAGAACTTGTAACAGACGTTGCTAATACTGAATATGCAGCTAATATTAGAGTTGGTTTTGTTAATAATGGCATTTTTTATATGATTGATGGAAAAGAGATTGAAATGATTAACGATAATGTTGATGTTACAATATTAGGTCCAGCATGATATTCTGATGATTATACAAGATCAGCTGGTCCAACAGTGATGTTTACTAAGGATGCTTCTGACCATCCCGATGGTAGACAAAATATTAAAATACAAACAGCACAAGATACTGCAGTTAACACAACTGATTATGGATATGAAGATAAACCTGCTGTGGAATTCAATGTTAAAACCAAAAGATAATTTCAACTTAGGATTCTTTGTTATGTCAACAATATTAGATAATATTCGCAATCGAGTATCATTAATATCCAGTATCATTAATTTGACTAATAATAAAATTACTGGTCTTGGAGAACCAGAATTAAATGATGATGCTGCAACGATAAAATACCTCAATAATAAAAACCTCCCAAAGATGAACTCATTAATTTCAGTTAATAATGGAATTTTACCACATTTAGATCCGAATATTTTAATCGTGTATAACTCGTTTTTGAGTTTTCATAAAATCATAAATAGAAACATTAATGATTTTTTTGGTTAAGTCCAGCATTTATTGATATTAAGCTCTCTGACATGAAAAAGATCACCAACAGTGTAGTACATGTATATACAGTAGCATCTGGATCGGTATTTCGGTCACCGCTTAGTCAATTAGCTACCACCTACTTAAATATAATGAACTCTACAATCAACATCCAATGTTACAGATACAATCGAATACTTGAGTGGCAAACCAAACTAAGATATATTGATAAGTAAATAGTTAAATATTTTTTTTTAAATATCGCAGACGTGTATTTGTCGTTGACATAATTATATATTTTGTGTGTGCTATTATTGCTGTAACTCTTGTATTACTATCACATTTAACTATGACACCAGTAATTGTAACAATTTGTTTCAGCTGCAGTGACAATTTATGGTGTTCTTAACATGATCGCAAAAATATATCCACATACACAAATGCAGAATTTCATGAGTATATAATAAATTTGCATACAACGATGCTAATATACTCTAAATTATCCTCATTGATGTCATCAGGCCTTAGTTATGGAATAATATAAGATAGCGAGTTTACAGATTAAAATTTACAATAAAGCAATGACTATTAGACTCTACATCTGATTTAGAAACAACGTCATCATTGCAAGAACTACTGCAACAGCTTGTCGTTAATAAAACACCATAAAAAACAACGATATCAGCAAGCTTGACCAATCATTAATTTAGTGTTAATTTTCCAATTGCATTTCCAGTAAAAGAAATTGCACTTGCACAAATATGAGTATATAATAGTTGTCCAAATATTAGATCAAAATCGTTCAGTGGGATGCAGGTGAATATTTACTTGTCTTTGCAAATAAAAAAACAAGATGGAATCACGATTGACAACTTGTTAGTATTCCAACAAGTAGTTATAAAATTGAACACATCAACAAATGAAATATATCACAGGAAAAGTATCATAAATAGCTATTACTATAGTAATATCTCTATGTTACAGATCACTGCCATCTCACCATTGTCTGTATGGGTTTGAGTCTCAGATTCAGCCAATGTGGGTATGTGAGAAAGCTTGCCAGTAGCTTCTCGTGGGGCGTTGGTTCTTTCCTGGGGTTTTCCTGGGTTCTTCCTCCACCATTAATACTAGCCATCTTGTATAGCCTATCGTGTGCTGAAAAATGGTGTTAAGCACTACAACAACAAAAAATTGATTTTGCTGGAGGTAAAAATGGAAAAAGAACTTGGTTTTATGACTCAAATACAAAACTAATTACAAATATTATCCGCAAATTAAATTACAACAGTTGGAGCAATGAAATGTTATAATAGATTAAAGTTTGTGTCCTGTTAGAAAATCAAAGATGAAAGCTTATGACCTATGCTGAAATCTGTTTTCTGTGTATCTATAGTTCCTTGTAGAATGACTAGACTTAATACTCCGGTGTTGGAAATCAAAATAAAATTTTGATAAAACCTTTTGTCCAAGAATTTTATATACGCACATCAAATATTTCCAGAGTAACTAATTAATCATTTAAAATCAAAATGAATTGAAGAACTGTTAACCTGGATTAAAACACTGAATACAACAAAAGAAAATGACATAATGTCATTTGTAAAAGTCCAGAACTAGTGTTCACTATTGCAAAGATTTTATCGCATTCTAATATGCAGTTACGAAAATATCCCCAAATTGTGAAATCACGAAGTAGGGGAGAGGAACACATATTATATTACGTACTCCTAACATGACCAACACAAGAACCAATTAGTTTTACTTTAAGAATAAAAAGTTGTTTCCTTCTTTACTAGTCCTATCTTGACCTTGACAACAACCAATCATTTTAAAATTAAAATAAAAATTGTTTACATGGTTTCCACTAGCCTTGAATCAAAGTCAGGGACTAGGTTAACATTACTTGTTTACCAAAGAATGATTTGGACAACTGATTTTCTATTTTTTTTAAAAACGTCATCTTTAGTGACAAAATTGACATTACAATAACATGTAATGAAAAATATATAAAAATTTAAAACTGACACACAATATTGAATTAAAACAACAATATAACAAATCAGTTATACATAAATATATATAGACAAGCGTTTGTGTGACCACCAGTTTCTGCCTTGATTTTGTTGATAAGTTAGAATTGTCAATATCCTTACACTAATTTCAACTATTATAAATGTATGTTACTCCACTGATATTAATTATCACACACATGGTTAATACATGTAATTAGTTATGATGACAAAATATAACGTCAATTACGCAGGAACAAGCGAGATAACTACTGAACTATTCTACCGGAGAAAGATTTACCTGATATAGTTATATCCCTTAATATAACTGAAATAGTATTTTTTGGGGGGGGGGGGGGTTATACCTCCTTGAATACACCGATTTAATTATAATATTTGCGACATGTTCTACTGAAGCATTGTAAATATCAAAATATTTGGCAGTTGCATACATCGATGAAAATATTTTTTAGCCCGTCTCTGTATTTATAGTTACAATAGATCTTGCGCACTTATCATTACAACCAAGATGTCCATATTAATTAATTTTGACTGTAACAACTCGTAAGTTAGCTACAGAGTTATCGAATTTTATAGCCTTGATATGATTGATCACAAGACCGTCTTCGACTAATCCAAGACAACATTGATGTGTGAACTTATGACATAACTACATATTATTTCCCCCTAAATTGAAATTGAAACCAAATTTATGAACATTACTTACTGGTTTTCCTAATCGACAGTGCCTGACTACCATCACGAGATGCTTCATATTTTTTTATGATGGAATGTTTCATAAACTCGTTTTGCTCCATTTTCATATAATAATTATATTTGTCTAAATGATTAATTTTAAAATCTAGCGAGATAGTCTTCATCGTTATTTTTAACCTTGTCACTATCTGCATTTTTGTTTTATTATAATATATTTTCAGCTCTCAGTATTTTTACCACCTCATTGCACACACAATGCGTTTCTCACCTAACCCCAACATCTCGTTTCAAACACGGTTTTGGTCCTAGACTTCCGCGACACATTCTTTGTAAGTGATATCCGCAGAATTCATTGACGCAGGTTTTGTTGCAATGGGTTGGAGAGTCCATCATTAACCATTTACGCTTATTATTTTAAGCATGCCATATATGCATCTTTTGTAGACGTTCAAATTAAGAAAATACTCGGTATATAAATTGCGTTATTTTTCCTGTTGTTCATGTTAATGAATAATGAGTTCAAAAAGTCTTTTAAAAGCATCTTCGTTACGAAATAATTCTGAGATAAAACTACCACTGGTTGTATAAAACTCATTCCACAACCACATTATTGTATTATTCCTGTACCATAATCCACCCAGGCTGAGGTAGTCATCATTTTACATTGCTTCATTAAAAAAAAAAGTGCTTAGTATACTCTGGAACAATAGCCCAGTACGAACGATTCGTTGATGTAAATTCAGTCTGTGTTGGTGGAAGCACTGGTCGAGCTACTTTAGCCCATCATATGACTGATCTGATCGATGATATTTACAACATAATCCATTGAATTTATCTCAATCGCAGATGATAATGTTTGTTCATAAACCGTTAGAGTTACTTTTGATTTTTTAAAAAATAGAAAGTAATAGATTTAATTTGTCGCTAAAATTCATTGTTGATTTGTTTGATTTGATAACTGCCCGTTGGAAATAAAACAATTTGGCAGTCAGAGGTTCCGTCTGGTTTGTTTTTATTTGCAAATATCAAAGTTTAATTTGCCAAATCATTTTCATCTAATATTCAGCCAATTATGACATATTCGTAATTGTGTAAGCGCAATTTCCTTTACAGGAAATGCAGTTGGAAAGTTGAGGCTATATACAGGGTTGTTTGAGCTTACTGATATCATCGTTGTTTTTAATGGTGTATTTTTTTTTTACTAAGATCTGTGGCAGTAATTCTTGCAATGTCGACATTATTATTTTCTAAATCAGACGTAGCCATTGCCTCGTCGTAAATCTTCATCATTTCTGTGAACTCGCTAACCAATATTATTCCGTCGTTACGGCCTGATGATAACAGTGAAGATAATCTGGAGTATGCTAGAGTCGTTCCGCGTAATTTTATTATGTAACTGTGTAATTTAATTTAGCTACATGTAGATATTTTTGCCATTGATATTAAAAACTAATGGTGATGTCACTAGCGATGTTATTGTTGTTAAAAAAAATACACCTGTTCACACGATAACAGCTGATACCGAATACACAATTATGTCAAAGACAAACTATACGTCGGCGACATTATTTTACTTTTTTCTGTCTACGGTACTCATCAACACTACTTTTTAGCTTATTTTGTCATTCACGTGGATGATTGTATCTGTGGTGTTGCACGTTCATTTGGACTGCTCAATTATTAAGAAGGTGGTAGTTTTGCGATTAGTTCAACATACCTATAGAAATTAAGTCGAGCCTTTTTTCTTTTCATTCCATTTCAACTGTTACTTCGTCGTTTTGATCTAGTAGTACTAACATTGATCCAAAAAAGAAGTTTTTGTTGGTGGATAACGCGGTTGTATTCTGGAGGATATTTTAAAAACTGCTTAATAAAGTACTGACAGACTGTATAAACCGGAAACCTCAGAGCGATGTATGACAAATTTATCAGGCGGTCACCACATTACTGATCCAGAAGCTACTGAACATCCTACATTGTCTGCGATCTTTTCTTTCTTTCTTTTTGTCAACGAGTTTAATGCCAATTACAGCTGGACTTCCAAAAAGCTCGTTAATGCTTCTATTCATGTTTCTACGAAAGCTCAAGAATGTGTTTAATGTGTGAACTGTAATCAGATCTTGGATTGATTACATCATTAATGTCTGCTGTTAACGAATTCGTCATTATCTTATCGACGTATTTCATCGTTGTAGCGCCATTGCTTGCTTATATGGGTCTCCAAGACCACTAATTATATTATTAGTCATACTGAGAGGACCAATCATTGTATCACCGGATTTTTGTACTCCATTGCGAATATTAGGTGATATGGTTGACGGAAGATCTTCCTCTAAACAAAAGCCCATAAAAAATATAAATAAAATCATTAGTGATGAAATATCCGAATTACTCAATCTTGCAAATGTCGATCCAAAAGAAATGGTTGTGTTTCAAGATAAGCCAGGTAAGTTCAAAATAACACTGGGTTTGATTTTTCCATTACTGTCAAACACAGCTATGTTGTTTCCGGTTACTCCAATGATTCTGACGATAATATCCTGTACTGAAAGATTACTCGTTTTTAATCTTCCTTGCTTATCTTGAAATACAACCACTTCGTTTGGATCTACATTTGCAGGATTAAACTTCATGTTAGGAGATCCTAGATTCTTCATCAGCATCTGCGGATCCAGTGGAGATTTGATGGTTGTCTTGTTATAAATTAGTTATTATAAAATGGGGCTGCCATACTCATCTTTGGCAAATATCGTTGATCTTGTATAATCATCAGAGTATCTTGCGAAATCTATTATTGTTGTAGCGTTCTCAATCGATTCAATATTTCTTCCATTAGTCATATACGTAGCATTATCAAACAGTGCCATAATACCATTATTGTCAAACCCGATCCTATAATCAGCATCGTATGGATAATTATTATCTTTTATTACCATTTCATCTTCTACCTCAATAACAACCTCATCGATTGGAAAATATATACTTATATCATGAACTTGTAGTTCAATATTTTAACGTTTGTTTAGTTTTCGTGTGTCAGAGGAATAAAATTGCAAATCGTGTAACGACTCGTCTTTCAGGACCGGTGCGTTCTTATCAAACGCTGGATTGGATACGTGCTTAAACATTTTATTATAAGTGCATTTGTTTAACACGAAGATGGCATCCCAAAATAAAACTTGTATTTATATTTGTTTTCTGCTTCACCGGCCAACTCTGCTGGTTTCTGATTTGCAGCTTGATTTATTATTTTACTGACATTTGCAGGCATCACTTCAGTACTTGATAATTTTACTGGTGGTGGTTTTCGTCATATTAATCGTGCTAATCTATACTTGATTGCCGAGAACGCTTTACCGGCAACATTACCAATAGTACCAGGAGCTTTACCACGAACAACATCACTAGCTTTCATTCCTAATTGTTTTGCAATCAATATTGCTTTGTGGGCTATCCTGCTAAATATACCCTGAACAATATCACCGAGTCCATCTTTGTTAGTTACTCATTAAGCAGGTAATCGTGAACTTATCACTTTGACCATTACGGGTCCACATTGAGCATTATGTACGATTATCTAATTAGTCATTTATTTATCTAATCACTGTGATAATTATCAACGATTTCATCATTAAGAGATCGATAAACGATAAGGTCCAAAATACTACCTGTACATAATCGTCGACAAATATCAAATATTTCATTAATTATTTCTTGAGAATTATTTCCAACTCCTTTTCCTCCAGTCAGGATTTCTAGTTGATCTCCTTCAGAATAAAAGTTAAGACAAGAAATAAGACCACGTTATTTGGTAGCAATTACATTTACAGTAGCCCCAGGAGGATATTATGGATCATAATAGTCTTCTTTATCACGTTCTCACTTTTTTCTTCTACCTTTTCTTTAAATGTAACCAAATCTGAATCACCCGTACTAATACAACCCTTATTATGACGAATTCTTAAAATTACCTTATGATAATCATTCTCATAAAAATGTTGATGTTCTGATAACACATCCTTATAATTAAAGTCATTGGCAGTATATTCAACTAATTGATCATCATCCATATCTCGTTTTTATAGGTCCCATGTTTAAATTTATCAATTAATTTTTGAACGAATAGTAGAATTTCCTTTATCTGCCTTTTCTGCTGTTTTCGTTCTTCATATTAACCATACACATAGCTTATCGCATCAATATAACCTATATACGATGTACTTTTGTGTCGATTTGAGTTTTGTTTGTTTAATTTTTTTTTTAAATGATCAGCCCAGTGTTGTACATTGATGATTTATTTTCCATATATTGATTTCAATATTTTGTTTCTTTCTATTTTCATAGTGTGTAACAACAAGAGCTGAGTCAGTTTTATCGAGTACATTTAAAAGCATTTTCAGTAAATTTATTATGTAAATTTTCAACTATTTCTTCATCGGATTTTTTTCTTCACTTTAGTATTAGGTTTTTTTGGTTGAGGCATACCACGAAGATCTTGTAAGAGCCTTGATGTTTCTTTAAATCTTTTAGCTATTTTTTTTTAAGCTGAGGAAGAAGGGATTTAGTTGTCTCAGTAACAGGTTTGAATAATTTTTGAGAACTCTTTGCAAAATCCACCTGTGATTCCTGATGTTCTTGTAAATTTCGCCTGACAGAATCACGTACGGGAAGAAATTTCTTAATTGCTTCTAGTCGCTCTTAAGCTAATCTAGCTGTATAAAACTCCATAGTTGGTGACATATTATTCACAGCTGCAGAGGAGCGCGATTATAAATAAATCACGGCAGTTAAACGTGCGTGTATACTTGTTGAAAACTACAAAGACAAAAATACAGTAACAAAATTAACTAACCCAATTTAAGAAACTCTCATTTAGTTAGATTCTTCGGTTTGGCGTTACTGACCTTATATTTTCATTTTCGTAAGAAGCTTTAGTTTCAAAATAGGACCTTGCAGAAAGTTGGTCTGGATTTCCAATAATTTGAGGTGTATATTAGTTAAGGTCCTTCTCTGATTATTGTATTTAGTGGTCACAACTCCATTACTTTCATTTACAACAAAAACAGAGCAAAAAATTCAGATTGTTGAGATGGATTTTGATGTCTACATGAATGCAACATTGACATTAGAAACATGAAGGGAAAGAATAAGCTGACTACAGAGTCACTTTCATGTATCTATAACTAGGAGCAGGCCCAACAAGAAGGGCGGGTGGCAACCGGGCAGAAATCTCCAGGGGCCCAGGCCAAACAGTTTTTCAATTTTATAAAAGAACATTTTTGCTTGAACAAGAACTAGAAGAGGTCCTGGTGGTGTTTTTTTCTTTTCTTTACTCCAGGGCATGTGATCGCTGTATATTTTCTTGTCTAGGAGTACTATTTTGCTTTATGTATATTTTGCATCATTCATACGCCACCATGTAATTATCATCATATTATCAAATGTATATTTAACTAATAATGTAAAGCAATATAGGTCCTTCTTTTTCTTTATAAGCGCAGATGATATCTATACCAATGTTGTGCATTTTAACATTTTGCGATGATTTTAGGTTATAGTTTATGATATTGTCCTTTTATAAAACGTATATAGTTATTTAACTCTTGTCCATGGTTGTGTGTTCAATAATATTTGTAAACATTTGAGATGGTATTTTGACTTTGGAATGTTCTGGAGAAGACTTAAGGCACACATCCTGATTTTTTTAAATACAAGGTTTTGATTAATTAATTTAGTATTGTTTCTTAGGTTTTTATATCTTTCTGCTAATTAAACGTATCCATTTTAATATCAGTCAAATGTTTCAGTCATATCGCAGCGATGTCTGCAGTGAGGCAGTTTATAGTGATGTCTAGCACTGGGGCATCATGCCACAAACATGTAGCATGATGTCCCTATTGTCACATTATCCTGACACCAGGCAGACCAGTCCTAACAACTTAATTCTGAGCGCCAAGCGAGGCAGCTGTTAGTACCATTTTTGTCAGTCTTTGGCATGACTCGGCCGGGGATCGAACCCACGACCTCCCGCTTCTGCGGCGGACGCTCGGATCACTAGGCCACCGGAGCGGTTTTCAAATGGTATGAATTATTATTGAAATTATTCACTGAAATTACAAAGCGTTCATTACCTTTTTGTTAAATACTTTGCTTTAGGATTATTGAGGACTCACTCAAAGGCATTGTGGATTATATCATAGTGATAGATAATTACTACTGGTACAGCAGTACATTAAAAATTCATGGAATTCATTCGGAACATTGTCTTCTTTTTTTTTACTTGTGATAGAATATTTGAGATTATTTGAGATTTAATTCATAATAATGGGGCGTTCTATCTGTAAATGGAATTCCGTTCATCATAAATGTTCATTTTGTAGCATAAAGATCCGGTGCATTCTTATCAAACGCTTAAACATGTTATTATAAATGCGTTCATTTAACACAAAGACGGCATCCCGAAATAAAACTTGTATTTATATTTTGTTTTCTGCTTCATCAGCCGTTCGCAGTGGCGTACTTGAGGTAAATGGCCTTCGGGGCGACAACGAAAACCCAAAGGGGTTCTGGCGCCCCAAGAACTTTGACGCTCGTGGTTTTGGTGCCACAAACCCCCTGGCTCTGGAGGCAATAGCCCCAGCCCCACCCGCTAGAACAAAACTGTCCATTTCATATATACCGCACCCACGCGAACCTTTAAACAGTCCTCTTAATCAAGACCACCCGAAAAATGGTTTTAAGTGTTTCTGTCCATTATGATGATTTGTGTGACACTGTGCACGCATTTATGCAGCAAGCACAGAAAGTCAAGGTTTTTGTTTTGTTTTCTTAATGATGATGATGGTGATTAGCATTAGATGATATCCAGACACAAACATATTATTTACTTACTAAGCTATGAATTTTCTAAATATGTAGTTTATAGTTGTTTCCAATCTCCAGGGTGACGGTCAATCACCAGGCCCCGCTTTCATCTTTATCCTCAATACACGTCACAACTTTGTACACACTTCGTTTCTTGGAAATAAAAACATAACAGATTTTATTCTTGCTACAAAAACAAACCTCACGAAACAACTTTAATGAATTACCCAAATTCCTGTTCTACCTCTTTGCGTATAGGAATTTCAAGTATGCGTCATATAGGATGCGAACGGAAAAACACCGATATTTTCCGAATACATTACACTGTAGTGGCATTTGGGTTGGTCACGTGTCAAAGTTCTAATGGCGATCGACGTAGGGTTTAATCGGTGACTGTTGAACCAGAATCTATAAACATCAGCTCTATTATATATTATTTAGATATTTTATACCACTTGGAATATAGTTTACTGATAGGATACCAAACAAAATGTGGAAAGTGAGGGAGATTACAGATAAAGTGTAAGTAAATATTGACTCGGAAAGACAACTTGTGAAATTATCTACCTTGAATTGTATATGGTACACGTAGTCGATTCTGAGCCTCTGGTTTTTGTAGGCTGTATTGTATATGACTTGAGATGATGAAGCTAAACAAACAGTATCACTTTGAAATATTGTCTTGTAATAAAAGTTAATTAACTTAAAAAATATCGTAAGTGTTAAAATATAACACTCAAATAATTTCCGTGTAGAGGAAATAATCGGGACTGAGAGGGGAGGGGGCGTTCTATCTGTCAAAATCTGTAAATGAATTTCCGTTTCGTTGAGCCTAAAATCTCGTACAGTTGGAGCTAAACGTTTATGTCCGTGTAAGTTCTTTGGCAACCAGGATGTATGGTTAGGAGAGACATTCTTTTCTGCCTGTAATAAAAAAAATGTCAACAATCTCTCGCTCGTCTTCTAATTAAAACACGGTTTGACATAGAACTCTCACAGATTACGTGTACATTTTACTATAGCCACCAATGAAAATAAACTGTTTGCCTAATCACTGAGAATACTTTAAAAATTAACTACTGCCTTTTCGCTGTGGTATTTGTTAGTGTTGTAGTGTAAGACGCCCACCATATTTATGTTGTTTGGATCAACATCTTAATTCCAAGATAAATAGCATTGTTTAACATTATTTATATACAAAAAAATAGAACTTTAAATATGCAATCCAATAAATGGAATTTCAATGAAGCTAGAAGTATCGGGTTACAATAAGAAAACCTCTTTTTAAAAGAGATTCACTCGCATTTTGGCTGTGTCCATTTCATTGGACAGAAGTGTTGTTTATAAAAAATTAATGTGATGTTTTATCGACAACAATGAAAGTAGAGTAAACAATATAATCAGATGATGTGTGCATTTTCTCATGAACATGGTACAGGGATTATTTCAAACAAGTTTAGAAATCTTTTCAACTGCCGTTTTATGGTGAATGTTCAGAAAGTGAAACAAATTCTTGATTAAGGGCAATTGTTTAACATTTTTTTTGCTAAGTTGCAACAACAATACTATAATCTAGCTACTTCTATTAGTTAAAATTTGTTAAAATATAAACCATTGATAGCCACAATATGCAAACATATCAATTTTGGTACATGTACTGAATGTGTTTATAATTAGAGATTCGCTTGACAGCACAATTTCAACTGATTCATCACCATACAGTTATGATGCAGAATTTCAGTGACAACCGTTAGGGGCATTTGAACTTTGTTTCTATTGATTTAGTACGGACAATCGTGATGAAAAGTGCACCAAAGTCTTGTGAACTTGATCCAATTCCGACATCACTGCTGCTTGAGTGCTTAGACCCAATATTGCCTTCACTAACTGATGTTATTAATATCTCTCTCTCATCAGGGGAATTCCCATCATTTTTCAAAACTGCCAGCTTAAAGCCGCTGCTGAAAAAAACCAACACTGGACCATAACGATTTAAAGAACTACCGCCCAGTTTCTAATCTCCCATTCATATAAAAAAATCTTAGAAAAGGTTGTTCTAACTCGACTTGTATCTCATTTGAATTCAAAGTCTTTTTAGCAATGTACAGTCTGCATATTGCCCTTGCCACAGTACGGAAACTACTCTTCTGAAAGTATTTAGTGACATTCTCTCTGCTTTGTATATTGGAAAGATTACAGTCCTCATTCTCCTGGATTTATCTGCAGCATTTGACACAATAGACCATGATATAATACTTCACCGTGTCCAGCATGTATTTGGCATTCAGAATATAGCCTTACAGTGGTTGAAGTACCACTTAGTCAACAGGACACAAATTATATCTGCAAATGGAATACACTCCAGTTGACGTATGTTGTGGTGTTCCACAGGGATCTGTTCTTGGACCTGTTCTCTTCATTCAATCAATTTTTTGCCCATGCTGACCCTGTTATGATCTTGACAATTATGTGTTTGGTTATAATCATTTTAAGAGAAACACTAAACAGATGTACGAATCCCAAAGGATTATCATAACATCGAGACCATTTCCTTTATACTTCGGCTTTTATAGATAATGATATCATATTAATCTTAAGTGTTACATATACACTTCTTTCAGTAATGAAAACTTTACATTTGGAGACCGGTATTGATGATAGAGATAATCTGAATTTTACCTTGCATCAAGATATGAATTATTGGTTATGAATACATTTGAAAAAAGGTGGCTGCTCTTGAGGGGAACATTTTACATTTTTGTACTAAAATGCTGATCACATTAGAGAGGTGGCTGTTTTTTTTAATGGTACTTTTGAATACAAACTTATCAATGTCGAGAGATTCTGGCTGTCATAAATGAGTGGCCACTGGTTATATGGGAGGGGGGTATTTAAGATGGGACTACTATATATATATATATATATATATATATATATATATATATATATATATATATATATATATATATATAAAACAAGAAATGGTTTTCTAAAATGTAACAAATATTTTATTTTCCCAGAAAAGCAAAATAAAATATGAGAAAATGGACTTGTTTTTTTATGAATCAAATCCAAAAATAATCCAAAAATTAAAAAAAATAGAAGTCTATTAATAAAAAGTCATAATGAAACTTCAAATCCCGATGAAACACAAAATGGAAGGTGATGACGTATGCTGTGGTCAGTGGCATGCTGATGTGTCAAGTTCTTTGTTGAATAACAGAAAATAATATTCCAGTATTTGAATTCTTTGTAAATTTCAATAACTGTCCTTATCCAAGAATTAAATTAGACCACAAGTATTTCCAGGGGAAAATAATCTCTCTTAATCCAAATTATTTTAAGAAAATGTAAAAATGAAATTCAAACTGGTCACAAAAATAACACCTTTAAGTCTCAATGGCTTAAAGCCTGACTGCCCAAATTCTTTATAGAAAACAGTTATACACCAGTTTAAGATGCAAAACAGATTCCTGTATGAGGGTCACATGATCATGTTTCTAGAACAAGATAGAAGCTTTTAAGATGCCTAACATCAAATGGAGCCCCGAATGGTCAAAGCGCTCTCCGTTACAGATCACTGTCATATCACCTCTGTTTGCGTGGGTTTGAATCTCAGATTCTGCCAATATGGGTACACTAGAAAGCTTGCCAGTAGCTTCTTATGGGTCGATGGTTCTTTCCATGGATTTTCTGGGTTCTTCATTCAATATTAATACTGGTCGCCATGTATAGTCTATCGTGTGCTGAAAAAAAAAAAACACAAAATCAAAAACAAACAAAACGTGCCTAACATCACATTCTCTCAGTATGGCCTTGTCTAAAACAATAGCTTTTTACTCTGGGAAATAATTCTTTTTTTAAAAAGTTGTTTACTTTAATTTTTACTATTCTGAATCAAGGTATGGAAGTAGATCAGTTATTAGATACATAATTTCAGTTATTAGTGTTAATTAAAAACAGGTCGAACTGAACTGAATTTCTGGAAAATGTCAAATCCAGTAAATAAAATTACAGTAACATGTAATGGAATTTTTAAAAAAATGAAACTAACAATTAAATTAAATATTAGAGAGATATCTGTTTTCCTTCTCTTATTTGAATTATGTCTTCTATTTCTGAGTGGTTTTAACACATTAACCCCTAGCGACGACTTTACGGGGTATGAGGTAGTATCCTACTTCCATGGTCTGTAGCGTCAAGGTCATACATGATACACTAAAGTGGGTGGTATCATTGAAAAGTAGACAGATGTAGCTTTACAATGATAGCAAGTAATCTGGACATTTTAATTGCATTACAAAATACAGAGGGAAAAACCGAAGTTTTTGGACCTGTTTTTTTTTTCATCCAAAAATCGCCCATGGTCGGATTCTGAATTTGTGTCCAGATTTTAGACTTTATGACCTCAGATCTACGGAAGACCGGTCTGAGACGCACACAGACAGGTGAACCTGTGCAAAAAGTAGGATAAGGTGGACATTTTGAATAAAGAGTCTTCTACATACGAAAATTATGGGTCCGTTAAGCAAAAAAAAAAAAAAAAAGAAAAAAAAAGTCCGATTTTTGCCCTGCTGCTCATGCGCCAGCAAACTAACCAATGAAAAACATTTCCTGTATCATTAGCAACCATTTGTCTAACGGATTATTGATTGGAAATCGATGTATTACGATGTATTCCGAAATAGTCCCCAAAATGTGTTTCCTACTCGCATTTCATGCGAAAACAGCAAAAACCTCCAGGGGTTAATGTGTTAAGCACTACAATATTTCAAGTTGAAAAATATGTTATATGTATATTATTAACATTTTTTGTATGTACATGATGTATATGAAGTTGTTATATTCATGCCTTTTGTATCATACTTGAAAGTGTATGTATCTGATGTAAATTGTTCATTGAAATAATCAATTTGTTGGGTTTAAATGATGTTCAAGTATTCAGTTTTGAATTCAGAGTTGCCACCCCAAAGTTGCTTGTAATTTGCTCTTTTTTCAGGAGTGCTACAATAGTAGTGATTTGATACATTGAACAAATTCTGTTAATGACTAATCAAATAATAACATTTGTATGTGACACAAATTGATTCAAGAGGGGATGAGGGTAGGCAATCACATCCTCTATTTGTTTAAAGCAGATTTGAGATGAAAAGCATGCATTAGATTAAAAAATAAGACTTGGATAAATATTGGTGTTCAGCTTGTGTGCAGGGTTGTTTTGAAGGATGAATTTGGACTGAAGACAAACCAGCATAGTGTGTTGTTGTCTTCTTATGTTTACAATGGTGACATCATCAAATCTTGTGTTTACATTGGTGACATCATCAAATCTTGTGTTTACAATGGTGACATCATCAAATCTTGTGTTTCAGTGTTTGACCCATGTATATCACCAGTCAATGTCGGATTAATTTGTACACATTTGAGGAAGAAATCACATGGCTCATAACATGAAAAAACATTGATATTGCATGTATTTGTTTTCATCATAACCCATAGGATTAGTGTCTTTATAGATTTAATATTATTCAGACACTTTGGCATATATACAACTTTTCACATAGAACAGCAGCATTAGGTTTTTTAAATATAGTGCTGAACCAATGTCCGTATAGCCAGCACCATGGCCTTTTTACAAATCTCGTCACTAGATGGAAAGTTGTATAAATATTTTGTTTTCACCAGAAGACTTCTTATCATAGTTATGTCTGGTTGGTTGTAAAGAAAATGGTGCCAGCCTGACATATGGTATGGACTCGGTGACAGCCATCTTGAAAATTTGTTATAGGTATAGATCCAAAATGGGGAAAAATCCTGTTAATTGACTTAAGGTTTATGACGAAACACTTATGAGGGTTATCTGGTACTGAATGAAAACAGTACCAGTCTGATTTCGAATATGGATGCTTTGTTGAACATGTTATAAATTCACTTGAATGGATTGTCTTATCAACATGGTTTATACCAATTCTTTTAATGGTGTTCCAATGATAATTTAAAGAATATGTTATGGAGCCTCGATTTATAAAGTTGAGATGTTGTCAAATTGAAATGAGCATTTTTACAAAATTTAATGCTCAGGCATATTGTTTATCACCTTGCAGGTTTGACCCACAACAGTCACAAATTTTGTTGCAATTTATTTTCATATGTCCCGTTATTGCAGACTAAAAAATTTATATTATAAACCAGATAGTCGTTTTCTTGAATAGAAGATGCTTTTTAAATAGAAGCAATGATAATAGTAATTGCTGCTGTTGTTGTCCTTTTGGTTTTAATTTGTTTTCTTCAAGTCCTTAATATGAAACAAACTTTTAAATTTTTTGCATCTCAGATAATATATATTTAGCTGCATTATAATACTGTTTACTTTTTTGCTGCATTACAATAATGTTGTCCTGTTTCATATCAAATTAAGGTTCTCTGTGGTTTGGGGTTGGATTGTTGGTTTTCATTGCATTTATAACCCATCATCTGCTATATCATTCTAAGGAAATGGGAGCTAAGCATGATTTATATGTTTAAGGAATCCCTGCAGCATGCTGAGGAAATGGGAGCTAAGCATGATTTATATGTTTAAGGAATCCCTGCAGCATGCTGAGGAAATGGGAGCTAAGCATGATTTACATGTTTAAGGAATCCCTGCATCATGCTGAGGAAATGGGAGCTAAGCACGATTTACATGTTTAAGGAATCCCTGCATCATCTAGGTCAAGAAACTAAAATACTGAGTACCATTTATATTCCTTGTAAAATGTGAGCTATCTTAACATTAAACATGTCATTATGAAAATGGGATGCTATCGTCACATCAGCTTTTTTTACAATACATATATGTTGGAGATCGAAGCAAAAAGTCAAAAGTAAAGGTTACTATAGTTACATGTACTATAGTCTCTAACTGCACCTTAACATTCCCAAAAGTCTAATTTCACTTTGCCTTGCATTGATTGCACAACATTACCCATACCTCATTTTGTTTCAATACAAGGCATTAATAATCAAAATAAGTTGTTGATTTTCGTTTCCATTTTCTTTTAAAAGATAAATTTGGAAAGGGAGATAAGACCTTTGATATATTGATGTTGGTGATAATTTGATGGTTAAAATTACGAGAAATTACATTCCTATCTAAGGAATTCCCCAAAAATCTACACATAATATTTGAAAGATGATTGACAAATATCTTATTTTTAGCCCAGTGGCAAATTATGACTTAGTGGACATATCAAAGTCATTTGCTAGCAAAACTAATAATTTTATACCATATTTCGTCATACTGATAAATACATAAGCCTGTTGGAGATCTTGCCATGTGTTTTTTTTTTTTTTTTTTTTTTTTTTTACTGTAACCTATTTTCAGAGTCTCTAGTGTCTGTTGGACAACAAGGTTGGTGAGGTGAAATATGAAAAGCTTTAATATTTGTACAATCTTCCAGTAATGTTTCATCATTTTAATAATCTGGCACGAAAAAATTTGACTGTTTGTTTAAAGTGGTTATTTTGAACCATCTTTCCAACTTCACAAAAATGACCACCCCAGTGGCCTAGTGGTTAGAGTCTGCCTTGGATGCAGGCGTCTACAAGATAGACTAATTATTTTACTTGGGTTTTAAATGTATCATCCATATCCTGTGAAATTAATTAAATGGTTTTGTTTGTTTTCACAGAACCAATGTGGTTATGAATTATTCTGAGGTTGAAACAAAAGTCAGGGAGGCTACTAATGATGAAGCCTGGGGACCCCATGGAACCCTGATGCATGAAATAGCCCAGTATACTTTCACATATGAACATTTCCCAGAAGTTGTAGGCATGCTTTGGAAACGAATGCTTCATGATAACAAAAAGAACTGGAGGAGAGTCTACAAGGTAAAGACAAATTTTTGTTTTCTCAGTTGGAAAAATAAGTGAAAATCAAAGATGGGCATTCCGATTTTTCTGTAAGAGTATTTTTTTGGTACACTTTGTAGCAGATTATAGTCTACTGCTTTTAAATTACCTGTTATGGAATCTTGAGTACTTTAGAATGAGGACACAGCACAGAATTTGTATGATTGTCAGTTTTAATTGACTCAGAAGTACAAACTTATTTAGCAAATATATAATCAACAGGTCTGGTGGATAGAGCGTCCGCTGCATGATCAGGAGGTCATGGCTTCGATCCTTGGCTGAGTCATACCAAAAACTTATAAAAATTATGCGAACAGCTGCCCTTGCTTGGCTCTCAGCCTTAAGAGTTTAGTGTTAGGACTGGTCGGCCTGGTGTCAGGATAATGTGACAGGGTGGAACATCATGCTACATGTCTGCGGCATGATGCCCCAGTGCTAGACATTACTATAAGCTGCCTTACTGCAGACATCGTAACAGTATGACTGAAAAATTGTTAAAGCTACGTTAAAAATCCTAATAAAAAAAACTAAACTAGTTTTGTAAAAAAAAAAATCTTTTGTTTTACAGAAGTACAAAATATTCAAAGCAACATTTCCAATCAGTGTTCAGATTGAACTAAAGATTTGAACATCAACCAATCATACATGGATTGAGACTAAAGTTTGAGAGTGCACAAGCTTGAGGCTAGATACATTATTTAGTTTAAACTAAAGGTTAGGAAGATTCATTTTGTGACCATTCTTATTATGAACTTTATACTTATCTGTGATTGCTTTTGTGTTGGAATTGTGATATTCTAAACTCTTGTTTGCTTTTAGTCCCTACTACTGCTGACATACTTGGTGAAAAATGGCTCAGAAAGGGTTGTCACCAGCTGCAGAGAACATCTGTATGATCTGAGAAGCCTGGAGAATTATTCCTTCACAGATGAAAATGGGAAAGATCAGGGCATGAATGGTATGTTTAATGTTGAGTCAAAGACTGATTATCAACCTCTGTCTATCCATATTTTTGTCATCATCTTGTTTTTGGAATTTCATGATCTGACAATTGCGTTCTTTTTTATCGCTAAATTTCATAGAAAAGGTAGGAGCTGTAATCATCATTCGTTTGTCCAGCCCACTTTTGTAACAAAACATTAACTCCAATATAATATTTTTTCTTCAGCCAGCTAGTTGTTGATGAAATCTTGTGAGTTTTAGTGTTGGCTGTCTACACCATCATTTAGCAGAAATATAGTCCCTGATAGTTGGACCCTTTCATTTCTGTAAAGTAACTTCCTAAATTACAATTAATTTTTAACTTGATTTGGTTGATACAATGAGACATTGGCATCGTTAGCATCATTGTATCATTTTGCAGCATTTTTCTCTGATTGTCGGAACCACCCACTTTATTCCACACATTTAATTCCCATAACTATTATTGGATTTCAACCAGATATGGAATGTGGCTAGAAGTAGGTGATGCATTCACAGAGTTTTATTGTCGATGTTTTGTGTATTTTATCTGAGTTATGGTCTGATTGCCTGACCCAACAGTTTCTATAGAGTTGTTGACAAGTCTTGGGTAATTGTACTGTAGGTTACATTGGGTCAATTTATACTTGGTACTATTTCCCACCCACCCTATCAGTAACAAAGTTTACAAAGGAAAGCATAATCTCAGTCATGCATGTAGTGCATTGTATAAGGGACCCAGAAATGGCATCTGAATTTAAACATCTGTTGTTCTCTGCTTTAAGTTATACTTATTAAACTGACAAAGGATAGCTTTCATGTTGTCATGGCTTGTAGTTATTATTTTTAATTTGTTGATGTATTTAGTCTTTTTTTGAGAAAACTGGTAAACTTGCTCAACCTTATTGATTTTACTCCAAAATTCTATGAACAGCTTGGCAGCCAAGACGATTCAGGTTGCATTAATTGTCAATAACATGTTGTCTTAATATCATCTTTATTCCTCACACATTCCTTGGAACATACCTAAAGGGGATTGGATCTTTTTATCAACACATTCTGTGAAACCTGCTTAAATGTGGTCTATTCATCTACACATTCCTTGAAACATACACCAAGGAGGTCTTTTCATGAAGACATTCTATGAAGCAAGCCAATAGTGGGTCGATTCATTTACACATCATCTGAAAAAATGCTTAAAAGGGAACTATTCACAAGTTTTTTAAACATTTTTCAAGTTGGTCTATTAATAGGTTATATAAAAACAGCATAACCTTTAATGCTGTAATAGAACTGGTAAGGGTATATTGTGTTATACTTTTACTACAACTATCGCAGGGGTGTATAGTGTTTATTTTTCATATACCTATTCATCCATCAGATAGATCTTGGTAGTGTTTCTGGGTCATTTCTGAGGTCCTGTGATGGGGGATCCATGTTTAATGAGTACATTTCTAGTCACAACCTTTATCATATAAAGGCATATTTTAAAATAAAAACTTAAAAATATCACTGACAACTAACTTCTGGTTAAGTAATTACAGCTTGTAAAAATCCTAACTGTCCAAATAATCAATTTCAAGTCCTGACAAGGGACAGAATTGTTTCCTTATGTGTCCTTTACAAACAGTTTTGATTATGTAAATTATGGTTAAATTTTTGTTTTTAAATTTCAGTGCGACACAAAGTCAAAGAGCTGATTGATTTCATACAGGATGATGAGAGGTTGAGGGAGGAGAGAAAGAAAGCCAAGAAAAATAAGGATAAATACGTTGGTTTGGCTAGTGACACCCATTCAGATGGTTACAGATACAGTAAGTTAGTGCTGATGCATACATGCCAACCATTACGCTTTTGGTGTAATTATTATGCTTTTTTTCCCCACTAAATTACATGTTATGCATAAATGTATATGGATTACGCTTTTTCGGTATATCCACCTTCCAAATAAATCAATTATATGTTTTCTTGTTTTCATTAACAATCCATTAATCCCACAGACCGTATTTTAGAAAAGACGGCTTTTACCTAACTACAATATAAGAGTATGCTTGTCTGTGGACTTGCGTGCACTTTTCTAACAGGATCATGTTTTATTTATAGCAAACCTTGTTCTACTTTCAACCTCTAATTCTATGGCTTAGGGAGGAGAGAACAGACTGGTTTTCTAATTGTAATCTTTTACGCGCAGATTCTTTGTTCTAATTTATATTTACTGCAGAACCAGTCTAAAGGTATTTGGCATAAAAAATGTTGAATTTTTTTAAGACTATGCATATATGAGAGAAAAAATATCTCCTTTCAAATAATTTCACAGCTGGATTTGAAAAACGCAACAACAAAAACTTTAAAACAAATAATTGAATCTTCGAAATATGAAGACATGAGTGCAGCATCATGTGACATCTATTTCTGGTTGTGTGGAAAGAATTTTAATATTTGGCACTAAAACTGTCAAGATGGATTCTAGTCGATGTGCGTGTAAAGCTAAAAGTGCTACATATGAAAACTTGAAATGTAAAGGATGTTTAAAGACGAGAGGGGTAAATAAATCATTGTTTATTGAAATTGTAGCATGTGGATTACGCTTTTTCTGCCTGGAATACGCTTCTTGACCACTTGGATTACGCTTTTTTCCTCGTCAGGGGTTGGCATGTATGCTGATGTCATATAGTTTGTTATTTTCTTCAGCTTTAAGATGTATGATAATACTTAAGATTTTTTAAGATTGAAAACCTATTGCTTGTTGAGCATCTGCTTTTATATCAGTCTGCCAATCACTCGCTTGTTGCAGGATAAAAATTATTCCATATTTTCTATTTATACCGACAAGAACCCTCTTTTGGGTATATTTTGTTATTCTATATTAGCTTAAGAAAGATATTATTTATTCTTGAGATAGAGTTAAATTCAAACCTTGGACACCTCGTTGAGATTATGTCTGAAGTGTGTGCATATTGTAATGCAGGCCAAATGTACACTTTTACCAAGTCTTGGAAAGGTAATTGCCACTTTGATGGAATGGGAAATAAACTCTATGTCCTATGATGGTGAAAGAGTCCATTTCATATAATCTAAAATTGTAGGATAAGACATGGAATGAATGAGCTTTCAATTTTTAATCGTTTCTCATTAGGTGACCGATATGATGAAGAACCACGTAAACGTGAACAGCTAGATGAAATAGATGAATGGAATAATGGCAAAAAATCGGTTGTTGATGAAGCTGTGGGTAAGGTGAAGGACTTGTGGAATCGGGCTCATGGAAGGCGAACAGTGGATGATGTTGCAGAATACAGGTTATTGCACTTTGAATGTTCTCGTCTACATAAAAAGGGAATAAAGTCCATTGTAAAAAAATCTGTAAAATGTTATAGTTTTTAAAAGTTTGCTTTTATTACTCCCGAGATTTACTTTTGAGCAGTGCCAAACAAGATTGAAGATTGTGCAAGACGTAATTGTATCTGAAATAAAATTACAAAAATGTGCATGAAACTTTGAAAAATAAAACTTGTACTAAATAAAATGATATAGTTAATAGAAGTAATATAAACATTATTTTTAGGATAGCCATGGAAACCCAGCCTTAATCCTTATGGAAATGACCCTTAAAATATGGACTTGCACAATATAAGCACATAATGGAAATAAGATTGTTTGCAGTCAAATTCATATATTGGAATGTTGGTCTTGGATTCAGGTTATATTTCTAGACAATATTGCTTGTTAATCAAAATTGGGGAATAAGTTTACAGTCATATTAACATCCATCTCCATGATTTTTAACCAGTATGTATCGTGTGCAATACGTATTTCAATTAAACGTTTTGTATGTCATAACATTTTTCTTTCTTTAATTTGGATGCAAATAATATTTTTCATAGACTGCCCCAAACTCGAGGTTTAAAAAAAAACATTTGCTAGAATGTCCCAAAGCATTTTTCTGTTTTGTATTATTTTCAAGTAGTTTGGCTGAATGATGACTTTCTTAATAGCAGTGATGTCTGAAATTTAAAGAAAAAATGGTTTGTTCGTCACACACTGGACTTGTACATACAGTCATTTCTGTGGGCATAGGTTTCAATTTGTGCCATTTTGGCTTGTAAATATTCCTTTCTCTTTCATTTCCTCTATCTTACCAATTGTGATTACAGTGGGAACGCTGAGAAACCATCCACAAGACGAGATGAGGTTGAATTTAGGTGAGGGTTCATGCAAGACACAAGTACAGTCTGGTCTAGTTAATTCCACTTGTACTATGCCTAATTCAAATATGAAAACTGGACCAGGCAATCATATACAGGAAAACTTAAGTGCAGTGAGCATATATTTACCATACCTATCCAATGATATGCCCATCCTAACTTTTTTTACAAAATTTGTGAAAGATATTATCTTTCTTAAGTCAACCCCCACCCCTTTTTAGTTCCTCTGGCCACAGCAGGAATAACTTAAGGAGTGCCCATCCTGAAAATATTTGTATTGCACTTGATGTGGTTTTTGCCAAAAGTCTTCATTGATTTATACTGTTGCTCCTAAGCACGAATGGTGCTAATCTTTTTCCAAACAGAGCTGCTGGGGTAGACATTTTTAAAAAAAAACATTGTTATTGCAACTCTTTTTGAATGAATCATCATCTTGTCATGGATCTTTTGATAAAAATCTTCTAATTATGTCTCTAGTTTGCCCAAAATTAAAAGCTATCTGACATCCAGTACGCTGTCATTTTGGCTAATGAAATTAAAAGCTATCTGACATCTAGTACGCTTTCATTTTGGCTAATGTACAATTTTTGTCATCCAAGAATACAATAGATAGTTTCAGCACTCTGTAGTTAAAACAAAGTCATGTTCTTACTTGAATTCCTGGTCATTACTTTTAGAGAATAGTGTGTTAGCCCCATCGGTGGACTCTTGATGATGAATTTATAGGCTTGCTGTCGGGCTTGAAGGTAGAAATACTTTTGTTTAGTGTTGTTTAACAATCTTGAGGATGCAGGCATTACAAAGCTTCATGCCAGAACTGAATAAGTTGTATGACAAAAACTCTTTAGCTGGGTGTTTTAATTGTTCAAGACAATAAAAAAAACATTTGGTCTACATTACACGGGCAAATTTACATTACAAAGTGGAGAGAATGTGTTTGTTTAAATGGAACATGTTTCCTAATGGGTGAATTCATTTGACTTATTTTATTAATTTTTGTTTTACATCTACTTATGCAACAATGAGGTTAGTACAGGCATGTACTGTGTTGACCCAGAGTTTGAAGATTATAAGTAATATGATGTGCCAGATTACAGATGTCTGTTTATTTATTCAATTACAGATGTAGTTTGTTTACTGAAAACTCGGATTTCAAGTGGCATGAGAAGCAAAATAGATATGTTCATCCCTGCAATCACAGTTCCTGTCATTTTACTTTTGTTTGTGATGCACCCATTTTCCTGGTTGCAGAGACCCAACAAAAAAATTGATCCATCAATTGAAACTATAACTGCCTTAGAGAGAAATGTCCATGAATTTAAATATGGTTAAAGAAATTGCTGTTTTTTTTAAACAATTAATGGATTCAGTCTTTTTAATTGCTTCATGCTAAAAAAAGCAATATGGGATAAAGGGCGGTTGGATTAATGAGACTAGACTGTACTGTTGTGATGTCAGTATTTATCCTGTTTTTCTTTCCAGTGTAATGCATCTTTGCCAGTAAAACAGTTTTAATTTTGAATTCCTAATGCTTTTATTTGCATGATCTTGCATTGAGGGGGGTATTGATGCAATTCAGAAGTTGCAGATGACTATAGATGTTTGTAAGACCAATAAAAAATGTGTAGTCACAATGAGAAAATGATGCCAGAATGTATCATAGGTCTTGCTTATGTGCTTCCTGAAGAAGTTTTGTTTAGGGTTTGTAAATTTTGCATTACATCTAATAGAAAAGAAGTAATATTTTTAACTCATTTTGCCATAAGGTCAAGTGATGTGACCATACATGCATCTTTCAACAGTTGCTTCTTAATAGTCTTGGGGGGCCAAATTTCAGAACTGATTTTGATCAAACATTGGATTTTACAAGAAGACTTTTAAATGATTTCTATTTGGTCATAGATGAATCAAACTTGTTACTGGTCAAGAACATCAGATGGTTTCAATACAAAGCATTTAAAAGAAATAAATGCTGTTATCATGAAATTCTTTTTGGAAAATATAACATTAGTCTCTTCAATGTGGATATGTGATAAAGTTTGCGAGTGGCTTCCTATGGTTTGGTGGGTTTTTTATGAGGTTTGCCTGGATTCTTCACCAGCTATACTGGCCACCATGTATTGCCTATCGTACTTAGAAAAATGACGTTGAACCCCAAACAACATCATTATTGGTCACTGAGACTTTAAATTTCTGGGCCAGCCTTGTCTGCACTGTTTACATTTAAATGCCCATTGTAATCCATAAACATGGCTTATGGGAATTGCATATAATAAGGTAAGTACTTAATGTTTTTTAGGAAATGCATGTAATGAGATGGATACATAAAATAGATCTTGTTTGCACAGTTATATATTGCATGATATTATTGTCTTGTATCCAGGAAGGAATTGGAAGCAGGCATACATTTTTATCTATCCAGAAAAGAAAAAAAAGAAAGAAAATGGGTGTTTCTGATTTGCATGTAGTCTCAGTTGGCAACGTTTAAAATAACAAACTTAGCTGCATGGAGCTTTTTTGGGATCATTTGGTGGAAAATGTATCACAGTGCCAATGTTAAATAGTTCGGAGTCATGCAGAATTACATTTATTTTCATTATTCCTCCGGATTGCCCAGAAGCTTTACAAGTACAACCACCCCAGGGTCTAGTTGGTCTGAAATTGGAAATGTTGCTGCTTAAACATCCATTATGGCCACGATAATGACCATCCTGAAAATGTCTATGAAGTTAGAATTTATTTGACCACCTTTGGTTATAAATGAATCAGACA
Source organism: Unio pictorum (assembly GCA_030141615.1). Classification (NCBI taxonomy): domain Eukaryota; kingdom Metazoa; phylum Mollusca; class Bivalvia; order Unionida; family Unionidae; genus Unio; species Unio pictorum. The sequence goes on along the minus strand of JARLTB010000023.1, from coordinate 6,964,383 downwards.
CAAAATGTATGGTAATAGCCTCATCAAAAGACCATTCCACTTCTGATAATTTTGAAAATTTGGCGATATACAGTAACCCATTGAAAATGTTAAGAACAAAATCATCAAAGACTGTTCTAATTGAGTTACCCTTTTTTAACTAAAGAATTATTATTATTAATAATACAATTTCATCGTGATTTGATGAAATGAGCAAATTGTCAAAAATTGAAGGATGTCTTTTTCTTGCTGAATATACAAGTCAATGAAGGTGAAACCAAGTGATGTTTAAATGCCAAAAATACTATGTATGCCTTAGAAGATAAAAAGAAATGAAATTAATGATTATCACAATTCTTCACATCAGATTCATGGTTGTCTCCAATACAAGTCCTTATGCCATTTTTCACAGTAAAATTCAAAATGATGCATGTAAACACCTGTGACAAGGTAGCCATCTATATGGTGTGCTTTCCTTTTCACCAAATCATCAAGGTCCACTAAGTCATAAAGATGCACGACTTTTTCATTTGTGTGATGCAGCAAGCTTCTCATTGATCATGATGAATTTCTGCTCTGATTGAACTTGGTGAGTGAATTATTAATAATTGAAGAATGTATTCATGCCAAACATGATATTGGTTAATGGTTTAATAAAAATGCATTCACAATAAAATCAGATCGTATAAATTGATTGAATTTATATTAATGAGAATGAAGTATAGTTTTTCCCTAAACATCTAATACCAGTATCAGGAGTGATAGTGCAGACAGTGAAGTGTAACAAATCCACAGGATTTAATTTAGATTTAGATCTTGATCTAAGTTCAAAGTAAATATTCTTCCATTCAGTTAGTAATTTGGAGGTGTAGAACAAAAACAGACCACTTCTAGTATGATCTTCTGATCCTTTGAAACTTTCATTTCCTTGGATCAGTAATCCGTGTGTTATTTGCCATCAATCTGTACTTTTTATTGCCTTGAACCATAATAATAGTTAAATTTTACATTAAATAATTTGTTTTTCCTCAAAACCACATTTCCAGTCTCAGAGTGGAGTAATAGTGATTTGGCTAATCCATTTGAGTGGCTCTGTTTGAGCATTAGTGAGTTGGTTAATCCAATTGAGTCCCTCGTTTTGAGCATTAATGATTATGGCTAATCTATTTGAAGAGGAAAGCTTGCTGGTAGCTTCTCATGGGTCAATAGTTCTTTCCAGGCTTTTCCAATGTTCTTTGTCCACCATTTATACTGGCTGCCATGTATAGCTTATCTTGTGCTGAAAAATGACATTAAATCCTGTAACAACAACTAATCCATTTAAGTGCCTCAGTTTGAGCAAGTCCTGTCATTTCAAACATGCCTGAAGTATCTTAACTTTGAACTGCTTAGTCTACATTTATGAAATGTGCTAGTTTGAAAAGTCCCATCCATCATTAAACAGAGAATATGCTTACAGCAGTAGTGATATGCTGACAGGATTTGACTAAACACTTGAAATCAAAATGTTTTGTGTAATTGAAATAGATTAAGTGTTTCTTGTCACATTTTAACTTGAGTTGTTGGCTTAAAATGAGCTTGTCCAGAGCTATGTAATGGTATGAATTAATTCAGTAATTTAGAGGACGTTCATGTAAAATGTTGATGATGCATTAAGCAAGTAAAGAAGTAAATAATCAAGAATTATGAATGGCCTCAGAATGTGTAAAAGACTCCAATTACTTGGTTTTGTAAACTGTAGAAATCTCAATTCAAGCCAATGCTGATGGTGATATTTGAGAATGCACTAAACCATGTAAATAGCATGTGCCAAACAACCTTTAAATGTTACCGAGCCTTACCGTAACAACAGAAGGCGTTAAAATACTTTTGTCAAATATAAATATCTCCAAAGCATGTGGACCAGACAATATTACCAACTTAATCCTAAAATACTGTGCCCACCAACAAATCCCTGGAATGCAAGCTGTTTACCGATTGTCAGTAGACTGGAAGTTTACCAACTGAAAATGCAAATGTAGCCTGTGTTCATAAAAAAGAGACATACACCTTGCAGAAAATTACTGCAATTTTCCTTACATCAGTCACATGTAAACTTATCAAACATATTATTTCTTACCCACTTGGAAAATATAATATTGTAACTAATGTGACTGGGTGGGACATCATGCTATGCCTATGGCATGATGCCACAGTGCTGGACATCACTTTAAACTGCCACTGCACACATTGTAGCAATATGACAAATTGTTAATGCTACATTTAAAATCCAAGTCCCAGACACAAACACACACACACAAACATTTCCATTTCCCCCCACCCCCGTGTCGTGTTATCTCAAATATCTCGAATTCGACATGGTATGCCTTTATCTGCAATTCAGTAGGCATCCTCTCAGCAGCAGATTCCTAATTACACAGGTTACTCAACTATGCTCAATATTTGGGAACAAAATTTTCTTTATGACCACATTTTTTTCACTGAATGTTGCTATTTCTTTCCCATGACACCTAGAGGATTTTCCTAGGAGACTTTGGAGTAAGGGCTGGTAACTCCCACCTCCTTTTACCTGTAATCGAACATTTTATCATTAGGTAAAGGAAGAAGAAACATGCTTTTGTAGTAAAACGTCTTACTTTGACCCAATTATGTTAGACACTCTCCCAAGCAACCCACCCCCGCTTATGTATCTAGAAGAGCATGCACTCTTCCTCCTGTAGTTACTTATGAATGTTGGATTTGGTGCCAGGGAATTATATTTGCATTGAGTTTTTGTTTCAGTAAGCAGATGATATCCTGGCATTTATTGATACGGTAAAAGATCTTACTTTTATAAACCCTCCAAAAGGTGATCATTTTATGTGATGGTGCCCTTCTGTTTCTTAATAATTGACAGAATAACTTGGGTTCTCAGACCTGCCACTTACACTGATTTGCCCAGGATCATTCCAAGTTTTTTTGTTTTAAATCTGAAAATTCAGAATTTCAGAGTTTTTGTAACCCAAACTCTGAGTTTTAAAAATGTCACAAAAAAATGATTTTGATTCATGTTGGTTTCAAAGAGAGCAAAAGTAATTCAGAAATTTCATGAGAAATACACTGGTCACACCATGGAAATCTTATCAGTTTTCCATTTTCATCTTTTAAGCTGGTATTAATTGAATTAACACTAAATATCAACATCAGAGATCAAAATGGAAAAATGATAGGGTTTTACAGTATGACTGTAGCATAACTTTTTCACATTAAGTAAATAGCATTAGACAGCAGAGATGTAAATTCCTTTGTATGTATATGGTCATAAAGAGTGATCCTGATTTTCATTCCATTCAAGGTGGCAGGTTTGGATTTTCTACAATCTATAGTTATCAAACTGGATAGCATGCACTTGGGATAATCAAGAAATTGATCATTGTTGTTGATTGATAAGACCAAGGTTACCATTCCTGAATACAGAAACAAAATTTTGCACAAAACTTTTAGTTCTATACCACATACTGGGGCCAAACTTTGTGGATGGACTGAACTTGTTGGACTTCAATAAGGAAGCCAAATGATTTTGGCATCTAATGGCAAGATCACTAGGGTTTAAAGAAGAAAAATTATTTTTTCCATATTTGCAAGAAACTGGTTTTGTGAATGGCTCACACTTTGATGATGATTTTGGGGTCAAAAGGTCAAAGGACTATTATTACCTGGACTGCGAGAGTGTGGGAATAAGAAGAAACTACAATGTATGGATTTCACTCGTGTACAGTGAAATTGTTTTTCTTGTTTGTAATTGAAGTCTGATTTATACATATGCATTCAAATTAGTATTTTTAGAATATTAAGTGTGTACATATATGGGCAGAGTATTAGGGTACATGCTAAATAAATAGCAAATCGCTCAGTAAAATAAACGCTCAAACACAAAAGTTTTGTTTTTTGTTATGGAAAATGTGCTATTTTGCTGAATTTATCTAAATATTTACTGGTCATCATTAAAGTATTTACACTTGCAAAATGCTTTGCAAGTGTTAAAATGTTACCCTGATATGATGGTCCATTGTAAGCATTTATTCTTGTACACAATATTTGGTTTGTAGCAATAACAGAATAACAGACTTTGCAAAAAGTGGTACTATACAAACAATGTCATTTCACAAATTAAATTAGACCTGTTCAGTTCTCTGCACATTTCAGCGATGAACCAGAAAACAAACGTGCAGATGATGATGATGATGGAAAACTTGGAAACAAGGATAAAGCAGAAGAATTCACGTCTGTAGAAAGAACACAAATGACCAGAACAGAGAAAATTACAACTACCACAAACAGGACTGTTTCTCGGTCATCGTCATCAACAGGGTCCAAAAAATTAGATCTTGGGGCTGCCAGTAACCTTGGAAAATCAGAAGCACAAGTATATTTCTGTTTATGGCTGTTTTTGCAAACTTGAAAACTGTTAACTAATTTCTTTTCATTAGTGAATGGTTAATATAAGATTTATATATTTATGGACACGTATTGATGTGTTTTACATGTTTATATAATCATGTTTATGACTGTATACAGGGTGTTGCCCATTTAAATTTGATTAAATTGCAGTGAAGAGAGCATATATAATGTCAATTCGTTGATTTCTTTGAGCATTAATTTGTGTGGTTGGTGTAAATTTCTATTTACTTTTAAATAGTAAATTCCTTTATTGTAGATGATGTGTTATTTCGACAGAAAATTGCATGTTACATCTCTAAATTTGTAATTAGTAAAAACCACTGAATAGTCCATTCCCAGTATTAGTTAAACCAAAAATAGGTAGTATATGATGAATTTATCATGGGATATGACTTTTCTGGATCACTGAGCAATATTTGTGTATGATTTTTTACTTCAGTCCATCAGTGCCAACACTTCAGGCACAGTTGACCTACTAGGTGATATCCATTCACCTACTTCTAATACCAGTACTAATGGGGACTGGGCAGATTTCAATCCCAGGGGAACAAACACTACACAAGGTACATGTTCTTTTAAACGTCACTTTTATAAAATATATGTAACAGACCTGCCAACCCGTATGATTTTGCCTTATGAAAATTCCCAATAAAATATGAACTTGTGGTATAAAAGCAAAAAATTAAGAAAAAATTATTGTTAACAAATCCAGATAAATTGGATCATCCATGTTTAATTTGGATCTGGGTTTCACATTAGAATGAGTGAAATTAGACTGGGAACAATGCTGTATTTACAGCACCAATTTGTTCATGCTAAGCATCTGCATTATCAAACTATTGATTATATAAAACAATTTAAATGGCATCCAGCAAGAGATGCATGCAAGGGATAATAAGCCTTTAGAAAAGTGTTGATAATCAACACAGATTAAAGATTAAAAAGGAATATTCAGATTCTTGTAAATAAAAGCTGGAAGGGACATAATTATTTGTATTGGACATCACATGCCAAATTGAGTATGTCTCGTGGTGGGAGACATGATGGTTGCCATCATGTAAAATAGAAAAAGAATTTGCAAGAATTACATAAAATTTAGATATAACAGCAAGCCATTGAGTTGTATTGGGCTAAAGTCTGTGCAACAGTACTAGTGGTAAATAAAGTCTATGTATGCATTACTAACTTTTCAGTTGAACATAATGTTTAGTGTCACTGCATGTTTGGAATACTGAACTTTAAATTAGGTTTTCCAGCTTTACAATAGCTTATAATATTGTTACACCTACTGACAACTGGTCAAATTTAATGAAAAAAGCAACATCCTTACTGAGATGGACTCGTCAGGGTTGGCAGGTCTGTAAAGTATATTGTAAAGGATGTCAGCTTTAGAAACAAAAAATAGTGTCATGCTTCTTGTTTTAGTGTTTAATCTTTTAAGATTAATCTTTTGCGGGTGTAGTTTTAATTTTCAAGTTTTATTGACAAAATAAAGCATTTAAAATGGCCCAGTTGTATTTAAGGACTTCAGTTTTTTAAAAAGACATGCAAATATAACATATAATTCAAGTTGTCACTATCTAGTCTTAACAGCCATTATGATACAACTTTTAACGAAATTTGTCTGTCTGTACACACATTAACAATTTAGTTTCCCCACAAAAACTTCAAATGTCTACCATCTACAGTTGACAAACAATGTGGATAGCTTAAACATAGGGTTATTAAGAACCTTGTCAAGTTTCGGGCTCAGAATCTTAATGATCAATGTCATTGACGGAATGAAGAATGTTTTCTGCACAGTAACTTGTTCTTTAGAATGACAATAAAATCGACAATTATAAAAAAAGACTGGGTAGTATGCACTTGGGGTGAGGAAGAAAGCATTTGGGCCTGAAGGTCTAAGGTCAGAGTCACCAAGTGAAAGATAAATGGTTTCCACAGTAAGTCAAGTTCTCCAGCAGTTCATTACCAAACATTGTGAATGTTTTGCACTTGGAGTAAGGTGTAGCCCTTGTGAATTTCCAGTCAGGAGGTCAAATATCAAGGTCATTGATCAAAATGAAGATAAATATTATATGCACAATAACCGTACATCAGTATCCCATAACTCAAGTGGATGGTTTACACTTGAGGTAAGGAGGAAACCTTCTCATACGATGTTCAGAAGTCGAACGTCAGGGTCAATATGACTGAAACAAGAAAATGAAATCAGCACAAAATTGTCAGTTATCTACACTGAGGATTATTTAATAGGGTTGAATGTCATTCAGTATACTCTTGTTGTAATCTATAAACATCATGAAGTCTTTCTAAAACTTCTAAATATATTGTATAAACTTTGCTTGATTTTTTGTTTCTTTCAGATTTTGGTGATTTTACTCAGTTTAATACATCTAGTCAGAAATCTCTACAGCAGTAAGTACAAGCTTTTAACTTTATTGGTCAGGAGAGTGTATGGGATGGTCTTTGGTCTGTTAGCACAAGTGTGTTATAGTTGCTCCTTCTAAACTATTTGAATAATTGCTGTGAAATTTTACATGTACATTAATCCATCCAGCTTAGTCAGCAGAGAACTTTATCATCATATACCCGCAGAGAAAATCTTGGACTTCTGTTTATATAGCAAGTTTGACCCAGTCATTTAGGGATTTTAAGATTATTGCCATTATCTTTTCTTTTCTATAGCTTTAAAGTACTTAAAGAAAAATCTGTTAAGAATTGGGCCTCGGGCTCGTGACTTAAAAATAAAGATAAGTCCTTTCTCAAATCCTACAAACTCCATTTCTGCATGTCCAAACAGGGCCTATGATTTTTACTATTATTTTCACACAACATTGCAGTTTCAAAAAGTTGTTAAAAGTCTATACTTGTTAATACAATTAATTACTTATGTGGCACACCTGTTAGAATAGTAAGTATGCCATAAAGACCCAGTGCAAGCATGGTTATTTGAGAATGACTGATAGTGCTGGAAGAACTCTTCATGTTCAAAAGTTGTTTCTTAAATGAGCAAAAGTTTATTTGGTGAACCACTTTAATCCCCATTTAATTTTGAATTAGAGTAGAAAGTGTCAACCTAGCTGGTGAGTACAATTTAAATACCTTCTTCAGTTAATCTGTTTACAAGGGGAAAAACATGTAATTTTGCAATGGATGCTTTGAATACTTTATTAGAAATTGATGGTCTCTGAAAAGTTTGGTAGTTTTTTTCAGTGTCTCAAAAAACATTGAATGCCTTTGCTAAAGGTGACATATTTTTAATTAAATGTGTTATGTATGTCAGTCTGTGTTTTGTAATTGATCTTTATCTAAAATCAAGTTAATGTTGTACCAGACTAGTGATATTCATTTTGTAAACAACAGCATATATAGCTAATATTTATCTATGATTAAGATCAGTATTAGTGTAAGTAAACATGTAAAACTTCCATCTGAATTTAGGATATTAGTTGTTCATTTGAAAATTCCTAAATTTGTTGAAAGCTTTGAATGTTCTATAGGGTATACTTTATCAATATACTTAGCCTACATACGTTTCCGAAAAACAACCTGCCTACCTTAATAATCTAAAACTAATGCACATTTTTTTTTTTTTTCTTGGTCTAATGTTCTTGACCAAAAATATTACTCTGGAATTATAGTAAGCTCAGTCAAGGACATTTTGGATTTTATTATTGTGATACATTATAAGAATGTTAACACATTGGCACATTAATATATTTGAAACTACAAGCACATCAACACATTCAGTATTGGAATTTGTTTGAAACAGCACTGGAATTGAATCAGAACTTAATACATTTGTACTTGTGATAGCACTTTTAGGCCTTTTTGGGGTTTAATTGACAATTATAGTGTAAGTTCTTTTTAAATTTTCACTTTGTATTCTAAGGAAATAAATATTTGTTGAATTTTACAAAACATTATTTTAATGATGCAAATGCGGTATTATACATCCAATTTCATTAACTAAATATCTAATTCATCTTCCTGCAGAACTATCTTTATTCTGTTTATCATTAGCCACTACAAGGACAAATAATAATCCACGCCAAAATCTGTATAGCATTAAGCATTCCATCAATTTATTCATATTTCAGGACAGATAGTTTTGCCAGTTTAACACATTTCAACGCCAGTAACACCTCCAGTGTATCTAGTCCAACTGTTACATCCTCCACAGAGCTATTTGACTTGTTTGGCTCTTCATCTTCACAGCCTTTGAATGCAATGACTAGTGCACCTTTACAATCAAATGTTATGGGACTGCAACCAAATATGATGGTTAGTCAACCAGGCATGATGGGAATTCAAGCTGGAATGATGGGAAGTCAACCAGGTATGATGGGAAGTCAACCAGGTATGATGGGAAGTCATCCAGGTATGATGGGAAGTCAACCAGGTATGATGGGAGGATATCCAGGCATGATGGGAATTCAAGCAGGTATGATGGGAAGTCAGCCAGTTATGATGGGAGGTCAACCAGGCATGATGGCTGGACAGTCAGGCATGATGGGAAGTCTACCAAATTTAATGGGAGGTCAGGCAAGAGTTGTGGGAATGGCACCTACATCAGTACCAGGAATGCAAACAGTAAGTATTGTAAATATGCACATAAACCATTAATTTTTGTAGTTCAACTATCCATAAGGCTAAATAGAGACCACTCCAGTGGACTAGTGGTTAGAGCAACCTCCTTGGATGCACAGGGTCACAGGTTTGAACCTGGTCAAGTCATACCAAAGATTTATAAAAATAGTACTAACAGCTGCCCCAGGGGCCCAGAGTGGCAGAGTAGTCTAAAGCACTCTCCGTTACTGATCACTGCCATCTCACCTCTGTTTGCGTGTGTTCGAGTCTCTGATTCAGCCAATGTGGGTATGTGAGAAAACTTGCCACCAGCTTCTCATGGGTCAGTGGTTCTTTCTGGGGTTTTCCCGGGTTATTCCTACACCATTAATACTGGCCACCATTTATAGCCTATCTTGTGCTGAAAAATGGTGTTAAACCCTACAAGAACAGGTGCTCAGCATTAAGAGGTTAGTGTTGGGACTGGTCGGTCTGGTGTCAGGATAATGTGACTGGGTGTGACATCATGCTACATGTCTGTGGCATGATACCCCAGTGTTAAATGTCACTATTAATTGCCACACTGCAGACAGCGTAGCGATATGACTGATTTTTTTTATATAAAGCTATGTTAAAAATCTAAATCACACACTCACACTCAAGGCTAATTGGCATGACCCTTTGTCTATCATCTATCCATAATCCAGTGATGGTCAACAGTTGCTATTTTGGACCTTCTCTGAAACCTGCCAGACAGACTTGAAGCAGACTTGGCGTTATACAAATGATTTTGATCTAGCATGAAATATGGCCACCTTTACTAGAAAAATATATAAATATTTTTAATTTTTTAAAAAAAAAAAACTGCTGAACAGATTTAAATAAGATGTTACAGAAACATTCAGTGAAGACCTATCAGGTTTGTTCAAATGATGCCAATTGACCATACAAATATATCCACTATTGCCAAAATTTAGAAAATCCAGTTTGTCATCTGACAGCGACTGCTTTTTTCAATTCTTATAAACCTCCTGACCAATTTCATTCAATCTTGGCATAGAGTATCCTGACAAGGATGTTTTAAAGATTAATTTTAACCAGTTCAAAATATGGTCATTATTACTAAATGTAGAAACATCTTTCAATGACTTGTGTTTAACAGAATGTGAATAGTTTGATGGCAGGAAACCTTTCAAGTTTGTACAGAAATGCTGATCTGCCATCAAGTATGATCACCATTACAGCAACAGAAAAACAAAATAAGATCTATCTTGATACATAGTGTCCTGGCATGAAGACATTTCATATTTGTAAAACTTGGTTGTATTTAGGAACAGTTTCAGGTTTTCACTTGAAAGGTCTTAGGTCATGGTCACTAATTGAAAGATGAAAAATGGTTTCTGCACAACTTAAATTCACTGCCATCTTCAGTTACCAAACTTTGAATTGTTTGCTGATTTGGAGGTCAATGAGATAAAATGTCAAGAACACTGATTTGAAGTAATTCAGTATCACAGACCATTGTCAGATTTTATGGGCTAGGAAGAAGCCTATTTGTGATCCAAAGGTCAAGGTCCCCATGGTTGAAAGAATAAAAATGGTTTCTGCAGAAAATTTAAATCAATTAACCATGATTCCTCACAAAAGATTGTGAAAAACTTAGAGGTTGGGTGAAGCATTTTGATTTGAGGTCGTAATGACAGTGTCTCTGACCAGATTTTGTGGACAACTTTCATTTAAGGCATGAAGACTGCTCCAGAGGCCTAAATGGTTAGGGCATCTGTCTCAGATGCCAGAGGTCGCAACTTTGAATCCCAGCCAAATCATTCCAAAGGCTGGAAAAAATGATACTAGCAGCTGCCTCACTTGCAGCTCAATATTAAAAATGGGTTTGTTTTAGAGCTGGTTGACTTGGTGTCAGGATAATTTGACTTGTGAGACAGGATGCCCAAGTGAAAGACATTAATATAAACTGCCACACTGCAGGCATCATAGCTATATGATTAAAATTGTTAAACTACTTTAAAATTCCAAATCACAAACAAATTTAATTTATGGAAGAGGTCTCTTGATCTTGGTGTCAAAGGTTTAACTATCAAGGTCATTTTGGTTCCCCCAATTTTTTTGTCTTCTTCAGAACAATTATGGCTCATGCAATCTAGGAAGAAATTAGAATGTGTTGTTTTGAAAACACCTTTCATGTAGAAAAATTAATTTTATTCTTGGAAAGTCCTTGAATTTATAGAAAATCATGAGATTTGGCAAAAATTCCTTGAAACTATCAGATTACAGTGGCTTAAAAAACTGAATATTTTTTTATTAGGATTTTTTTACATATATTGTTCAATTACTAATGAATAAATAAACAATTGGGATAAAAGTTAAACATATTGAGATCATTTAATTTCCAATAGATAAAATGCTCCTGAAAATGTTTGGAAGTCCTTGAAAACTCGGAACAGAGATCATCTATTATTACAGACCATGATAAATTCTGTTCAAGAGTACGTTTGTTGGCGAAACTTTGTGGGTGACTTGCACTTGGGTGAATAAAGGTCAGTGAGACCTGTTAGTCAATAATCTCCAGAGTTAACGATACCTACCAGTGCTTGTGCTTTTCATCCTAAACCAACCTATTATATCCATGAAGATGCAGACAGATGCATTTTACAAACTGACGGTTCGCAATGTTTTCGTATGTCTACAATTAATTTCCGAGTAAATTCAGCTCCTATTTGCAACTCCAATACTCTTGCCTTCTTTTGTGTCAGATGGGCGTAGCAGGCAGTAGCATGATGGGTGGAACACCTCAGAAGAGCATGATGGGAATGAATCAGCAGGTAAGATAAACATTTTATGAGATAGATGCATTTACATAGAATGTGCCCACACTATCTTTGTGCTTCATTCACCTTATTTAAACTTTCACTCTTTCAATTGTATTGTTTTTAGTATGATAGCCAGTTCATAGAGTGTTGGACCTGTAATTCAATAATCACTGGTTTTATACCCACTCAAGCAAGCCTATGTTCTCTACCTCATTTTGTCATTGGAAAAGGTATATGTATCCTGTTGGCATGATGCAGTGTCATTGGGAAAGGTATTCATGTCCTATTGGCATGATGCAGTCTGTCGTTGGGAAAGGTATTTGTGTCCTATTGGCATGATGCAGTGTCATTGGGAACGGTATATGTATCCTATTGGCATGATGCAGTGTGTCATTGGGAAAAGTATATGTATCCTATTGGCATGATGCAGTGTCATTTTGGGAAAGGTATATGTATCCTATTGGTATAATGCAGTGTGTAATTGGGAAAAGTATATGTATCCTATTGGCATGATGCAGTGTGTCATTTTGGGAAAGGTATATGTATCCTATTGGCATGATGCAGTGTGTCATTGGGAAAGGTATATGTATCCTGTTGGCATGATGCAGTGTGTCATTGGGAAAGTTATATATATCCTATTGGCATGATGCATTGTGTCACTGGGAAAGGTATATGTATCCTATTTGCATGATGCAGTGTGTCATTGGGAAAGGTATTTATACCCTATTGGTATGATGCAGTGTGTTGTTGGGAAAGGTATTGGTATTCTATTGGCATGATGCAGTGTGTTGTTGGGAAAGGTATTTGTATCCTAGTGGCATGATGCAGTGTGTCATTGGAAAAGGTATATGTATCCTATTTGCATGATGCAGTGCATCATTGGGAAAGGTATTTGTATCCTATTTGCATGATGCAGTGTGTCATTAGGAAAGGTATTTATACCCTATTGGTATGATGCAGTGTGTTGTTGGGAAAGGTATTTGTATCCTAGTGGCATGATGCAGTGTGTCATTGGGAAAGGTATATGTGTACTATTGGCATGATGCAGTGTGTCATTAGGAAAGGTATATGTGTCCTATTGGCATGATACAGTGTGTCATTAGGAAAGGTATATGTGTCCTATTGGCATGATATAGTGTGTCATAGGGAAAGGTATATGTATCCTATTGGCATGATACATTGTGTCATATTGGCATGATAGTGTCATTGGGAAAGGTATATGTATCCTATTGACATGATGCAGTGTGTCATTGGGAAAGGTATTTATACCCTATTGGCATGATGCTGTATGTCATTAGGGCCTAACCGAGTAGATAATTTTCGCAGATTTCCGAATCCGAGTATTTGGATGTACTATTTGCTGGATCTATGCACGAACCAAGTAGTAGGTGCGACTCCGGAGAGTACTGTTTGTTTCATTATCGTATGCGAAGCTTAAACTTTTTGTGTACCATATACCATATATATTGCCTATAAGATGAAATTTTTTATTATTAACTGAAATTATTACGTATTAAAAAACTTTTTTTTAAAAAAGTTCGATATTTATTGAATTTTTTTACTTGTAACCATTTGTGTGCGTATTATTTGCTGAGGCAAATATTTCTGAATAGTACCGAAAAACCGGATATTCGGCCAAAGCGAATATCTGAGGCGATTTCCGGTTAGGCCCTATTATGTCATATTGGCATGATACAGTGTGTTATTGGGAAAGGTTTATATATATCCTATTGGCATGATGCAGTGTTGAAAATACCATTAAAGCCAAACTGATTGTATTTTTGTGGGTAATGGTTTTGATAATAAGTGCACAGCACGATTAATTTTCATTGTAGTATAACAAGCATGATATTTTTAAGTTCCATTCCATTTTCACTGTCATTTTGTTCTTTACCTTTTTTAAGACTGAAATTATTTAAACATTGTGTTCCAAAAAATACACATTAAAATGTTTTCGTCATTTTTAATTACTTGAATAATAAACTTAAAAATGAGAAAAATAAGTGAATGACCACTGATGTCCAGAAGAATACATTTTATGATATAGAGGTTGCAATACATCAAGTTCATTTTTATTGAAAAAAAATTAAACTTGAATTGTTATTGCAAATACCCTAATTCCTAAAATCTCAAAAAATGTATGTGTTTCATCTACAAATCTAGCAAGAGTGTGCCAGATTAAAAACAACAAACAAATTATTCTGTCAATCAAAATAACTTGGGCTTTAATAATTTGTTTTGTATTAATTCCATAATTACCTTAAGGGCATGTGGAGTACATGTATCATTTGTAATACTGTGGCATCCATACAATACATTTTGTCACCATAATAAATCTCAGTACACTTTAGGTATTGCAGCAACCAAATCTAACATATTCTAGTGCTTTTTTATGAATGGTTTCCTGATTAGACAGGTGTAAATTGAACTAGATTTCCAAATAAAACTAAAGGTATCTACATTTTTTCTTTGTCCTATAGTGAATTATCCAGTTATCTGCAGTTGTGTGTTAAAATGCATTCAAATTTATTTTTGACAATCCTATAATGTATCTACAGGCTCATTCATTTCTTATTGGTCTCTGTCAACATGATATGGGCAAAGCTATTTTAAATTGAAGTGTAATTTTAGTCAGATATATAAGGCAAGCAAATGAATTGGCATGTTTCGTATTGCCTAAAATGTTTGAACTCAGTATTTTTCTATGCCTCTTGATCGACGATTAGTGTCATCTAGGATTGCCTATAGATGTGTTATATTTAAAAGTATTTCGGTGGTGTGAAGGGTAGATATGATTTCTGAGTTTATTTCTTTTATGCTTGTTTTATTTAGTTTAGATACACTTTACGCATAATGCTCAAGCAAAATAATATGTTTGAGTTATACATTAAAACCTTTGTCTATCAAGGACTGCAAAAATCTGTCATGTATGAGCTGTTGCATTATTGTGTCTTTGTTGTAAAATGTACTTGTAATTTTGAAAACTTGGTGCTTAGTCTGTGGCATAATAACTGTAGTTGGCATAAATATGCATGGGTTCAAGTTTCAGATTCAGCCAATGTGTGTATGTGAGAAAGCTTTGCCAGTAGTTTCTTGTGGGTCGGTAGTTCTTTCCGGGGGGTTTCCCTGGTTCTTCCTCCACCATTAAAATGGCTGCCATGTATAGCCGACAGTGCACTGAAAAATGGCGTTAAACCCTACAGCAATAACTTGGGTAGTGTTTCTCAGAAAAATGAATGGAAATGTTATCACTATTCATCCTTAATGGATGGCCATGTGATTTTCAGTTAAATAATTCTTATGATGTCTAGTTGGTCCAAAATTATTATTATGATCATAGTTTTAATTTTTTAGTAAACAATAAGCTTTACAGGGCTGCAAGTGTGTTTGATTGAGGAAGAACCCATGAAATCCCTGTGAAGAACTACCAACCCACATGAAGCTAATGGCCAGCTTTGACACATACCCACATTGGCTGAGCCCAAGACTGTAACCCACACGGATAGAGGTGACATGGCAGTGATTAGTAAATGCAAACACTTTAAACCACTCAGCTGCTTGTGACTCCTTTTGGTCCTAAATGAATGACCAAATTATACTGTGCACTATTTTTAGCCTATCATAAGCTGAAAAATGGTATTAAACCCAACCACAACATACATTTATTGGACATTTGTTAATTCTGAGCATCATAGACACAAGGATTTAATGGATGTCCCTTTTATCATCGGTGTTATAAATTAATTTACTTCCATGATTGCCTAGATGTTTTATTCACATGTTCATCCCATGACCTAGTTGGACATCCAATATGGTCACCAGTGTCTATCTGTAAAATCTAGTGATGACTTTTTCAAATGTGGAATTATTTTTACTTCAAAACTTGTCTACTTGGGGCTAAATTAAAATTGTGCCGCTGAGATATCCAAAATGGATGCCATGTTAGCCATCTTGATAATTTTATTATAGGTACTCCTATATTTCTGCTAGGGCATACATCTTTAAAATATTGCTGTTGCTTCTCCAAGATGGATGCTCATATTGACACAGGATTATCACTCAAAGATTTTGTATGATGTTTGGTTAGTCCTAAGAGAAATTAGTGCCAATCTTGACAGTCAATATGACCACCAAGGTAGTGATTTGAAAATCTCGTTATGGAAAGTCATATTAACATTGGTTTATCAGAACACACTTACAGTTATAATGTCAAGTTGGTCATAAATGAGAATGATGATGATGATGCAAATTTTGTCAGTTCTAAATGGATGGACATACATTGACAGAAGGTTTTTTTATCAAAAGACATTTAATTGTGTCTACTTGGTCTGAGATAAAAATGGTGACTTCCAGTAAGATGACTGGTCACTCCAGAACATTAAAGATTTGATATTTTTGCCTTTTATATATGTCTTTTATTTTGTGTTTGCATGGTTTATCTGCATACATTTGTGTTCAGCCCATTTTTATATTTTTTTTTAAAACTTTACCCATGGTTGGTGCTATATGACCATGATTGAATTGAGGTACAGTGAAATACTGCTACATACCTATTTTAAACAAACAAGAACGAAACTTATTTTGGATTTCTGGAAATTCTTTTGGGTCAGTAGAGAACCAATCATTTTAAGGAAGTATTATAGTAACATCCATATTCACTTCCAGAAATTAATTCTTCACTTATTTTTTCACGTGTGATTGTTAGGTGGGGATTCTGTATATAAAGCAGTATAATTTCTGGTATTTAAAAATATCAAATTGTCACCAAAATTTACTATTGAAATTTATTTTCTAACTTTCCAGCTTCCTGTTTGAAGGGAAAATTAAAGCAAAAGAGGACATTTTACTCAAAATATTGTATTGAAACAAAATGAAATGAGATGACATGCATGAAATATATCAAGGAAAAATGAATTTTTTCTTTTGACGCTACTTGGGCAAAATGACTTTAAAGCAGTTATTTTGCTCAAATCACCCACAAGCATAGACCTTGTAGCTATATCTTGTGTAACATTTAAGTTTTGTTTCACCGGTCTTTAGTATGCTGTTGTGGAAGGCCCTCTGAGTCTTTTGAAAGGTCATAGGCCACTTGATCCACTCAGAGGTTAATATAGATGAAGCATTTCAGGTGTCTTTTAAATAATTGTATACATCTGAAAATAACCGCACCGGTGGCCTAGTGGTTAGAGCGTCCGCCCCGGAAGCGGGAGGTCGTCGGTTCGATCCCCGGCCGAGTCATACCAAAGACTTACAAAAATGGTACTAACAGCTGCCTCGCTTGACGCTCAGCATAAAGAGGTTAGTGTTAGGACTGGTCGGCCTGGTGTCAGGATAATGTGACTGGGTGAGGCATCATGCTACATGTCTGCGGCATGATGTTTCAGTGCTAGACATCACTATAAACTGCCTCACTGCAGACATCGTAGCGATATGACTGAAAAATTGTTAAAGCTACGTTAAAAATCCTAATCAAACAAACAAACAAACAAACATCTGAAAATAAACAAAAGGAACAACTTTGTTTTTTATGTCAAGAAGTCTTCTATATTGAGATGTTTCCACTTTCAGTTTCACTACATATGTATGATTCAGCTATGATATTTTATTGCCATGCTGTGTTTATTGAATCAATAGCAATATGGTCCTTGCTGTGTCCAGTCAATTGGCAGATGGTATGGCCCTCCTTGTGTTTAGTCATCAGGCAGTTTGATTGTATGGCAGTTGCTGTGTGTAGTCATGAGTCAGTTTGATTGTATGACCCTCATTGTGTCTAGTCATCAGGCAGTTTGATTGTATGGCCCTTGCTGTGTGTAGTCATCAATTTCTTTGATTGTATGGTCTTTGCTGTGTCTAGTGATTAGGTAGTTTGATTGTATGGCCCTCCTTGTGTCTAGTCATCAGGCAGTTTGAATGTATGGTCCTTGCTGTGTGTAGTCATCAGTCTGTTTAATTGTATGGCCTTTGCTGTGTCTATTCATCAGTCTGTTTGATTGTATGGCCCTTTCTGTGTCTAGTCATCAGGCAGTTTGATTGCATGGCCCTTGCTGTGTCTATTAATCAGTCTGTTTGATTGTATCGCCCTTGCTGTTTCTAGTCTTCAGGCAGTTTGATTGTATGGCCTTTGCTGTGTCTATTCATCAGTCTGTTTGATTGTATGGCCCTTTCTGTGTCTAGTCATCAGGCAGTTTGATTGTATGGCCCTTTCTGTGTCTAGTCTTCAGGCAGTTTGATTGTATGGCCCTTGCTGTGTCTAGTCATCAGGCAGATTGTTTTTAAAAGCTATCATCAAAAGATAACTTGTCTGATTTTTTTCCTTATTTTGTCTTCATTGCAATAACAGTGTACAAAAATTAAATTTCACTTCGTTTCAAAGCAATTTAAAATATTTTCCAAACTTCTTATTCTTTCTTGAGATTAACCCATTATCTGTAGCTCTATAATAGTTCCATTAATTAGGTCATTGTGCCTGTATTTAAAAATAACTTCTTTATTCATATCCATAGTTTAAAATCTTACAGTATGTACAGTGTTTATCACTTTATCTTAATATGTCACCCAAATTTATGTTTTTCCCCTCCTGTCTCCCTTGGCAACAGCCAATGATGATGCAGACTGGATTTATGTCATCTGCTTCCCAACAGCCCATGATGGGTGCTGGAATGGGCTACAGCTCAACAGCAGGCTTTCCAATGCAATCCACATCTGCTTGTTTTATACCCGCAAAGGTAAGGCTATTAAAGTGAAGACTCTAGGTTTTCATTAGTAAATAGTCTATATACACCAATACCTGAGGTTTGCTTGTAAAAAAAAAAAAGCTGTTAGATACTTGGGTAACAATGTAATTACAAAATTTGTTCAGAATTTGTGTGTTGAGCAATGTAATGTATGTTTCCACATTGTAATTAAACAAATGAAAACTTGTATGATGATGGCTTTATGGTGACTTGTAACTAAACAAATTAAAACCTATACAATAATTTGTGGTTTCATGGCATCTCCACCATGTATGGTACAAAGATAAGCATGATATATTAAGCATCCCTGTAAATTTGGAGCAAACTTGTGGTTATTAAATATTAGAAAAGTTATGATTACTGTTATTTTTGTGTAGTGATTAAGTTCAATATGTAACATGCCCAAAAATAGGCTGTAAATTACTGTTGCCACAGCTTTTTATCAGGCAGGATGGTACAGTTTATTCTCTTCAGTACTCCATCCAACAGTTGAATATAAATTGTACTTAAACTAAGAAAGCTTTCAAAAAAAGATGTGCTGTCATTCTTTGGAATGTCTAGAATCGAACATAACATCACTACGAAACTGCTTTTCATTGCATGGTATGAACTTTGAAATTTTCACCTATTCAGCACATATGTCTGCTGTAACCACATGCTTTTGGTGTATATTCATGTATAAAAAGAGAAAGAGAAATAGAGATTTTATTACAAATTCATATACCTTATTAAACTTGTACCTAAACCCCTTGATTGGAACATTTATTCAAAAGGACTATTCTGCAAAGAAGAAAAAAGTATTACAGGTAGTCTCTTTGAACAAGTCGATGAAGGGGAGAGGGGGCAGCTTCCAAGGTCAAAATTAAACTGTTTAAGAAGGAAAAATAGCCACAATCACAGTACATGTATTGTAATCTTTCATTAATCTCATTAAAATATTGTATGAATTAATTTCAAAATAATATAGCAACAAAGATGTACATCTACCATAAATCATTCACATTTATATTTGTGAAGATGTTAATGTATTTGTTAACACTTTTATTATTAAATTGGTAGTTCTGAATTTATATGATGAATATGGAATATATATGTATGAGTCGAATCACTTGCATTATGGAAGTGTTTGCTTAACTTGATAAGCTGAGTACACAGGTGAACAGAAGATAGATCTCTGACCATAACACTTTGACTTGCTGTGTGGATTTTAATAATAATCAACATTGGTAAAACTACAAATTATGGGAATTTTTTCAATACTCTATAATTACCCTGTCAAGAAATCAATCACCGTTTATTAAAAGAGAAAGAACTGATATAACTTTGGTGTGTATTAACTCCATGAACAAATCAATGTAATCTGTGCACTTCATTTGAGACTGGTGAGAAGATCTCCCATGACATTATTGGTGTTGTGCAGGTTCTCACAACAGATTAAGAAATAACCTTAGAAATCATTGCATACATCGATGACAACTTTCTTCAAAGAAGCTGGTTAATCTTGTCGGGGATTTGCCAACCTAAATGAAAATTGAGATCAGCTTATAACAAGTAGGTTAACAGTGGCAGTTAGCACTATTTACAGTGTATTATATATGACACTGAATGTAGATCACGTTGATTGTACATAGATTGATATGAACCTTTCATTTTGTGGGTGGCAGAAAAATCTTCATTCTGCTTCTATGCCTTCCTAGGCTATTGTGGTTAAAAGGAAATGTATGTTAGAATTATTTATATCTAGTTCTGCACTACTGTCATTCATAGCAGTGTTGAAGGGTGAGCACAAAATGTTTGGTTGTAATAGACAGGTAGTCGCATGTAGCGAAGGTTTGCTTAATATATGTGCATTTCTGTGTTGCTTTGTTTGTAGTGCTTGTATATCTTTTCAAACACGAGTTAATTGATGACTTCCATTAATTTTTTTTATTTTTATAATTATGCTATTTGATTCCTGTGTGAAAGAGGTTTTCTGAATTATTATATTTATTGGTTGTGGTAGTGTCACAGAATGAAAGTCCATTACTTAATGTTGTGGGTTTGAGGTTTTTCTGCTGTTAAAGATTCAAACTTCTTTTTATTTTGTACCCCAAATATATTTTGTATAGGCAATTGCCAGTCTGTACTGTCTGCTGTCGGAATGTTTGTATTGACCTTTACATGTTTATACTGATGTTATTCCATGAAGATGGTAAACAAAACAATTCTAATTATGAAAGAAATGCATATCTCTGAAAAACTTAATATTTGCATGGCCTATGCTTGGAGGGTGGTGGTGTGACTCAGGCTGTGTGACATTTGTCGAGTCTGACATTTCATATACATATGCATAAAAGGCAAATATCACTTTACATTGCATTGATTTCATGACATTACAACCAACTCATTTCGATTAAGTACTAAACATTAATAATTAAAGTCTAATATCAACTTTTTTTGTAAATTATCCTTTCAAAGAAGAAGGTTTAAATATAGAAAAAAGATCTTGTGTTCGTTCTTTTGTCAAATTTTTGGCTTTAATTTGATAAATACCAGAAATTTCAATGCCATGCAGAATATCAAATGCAAATTCACACAGGAACCTTGAAAAACAAGTGAAAGCATTACTAACAATGGTCTTTTGTACTGATATTAGTTGAATACATGTTGCCTTTTATAATATTGCATAATGTTATTTTTTGGCATGTTTAAATTGATTAAGATTTAGCAAATAATATATATGTACTTCTCTTGAAACTAATACTGCTTTATTTTTATAAAATATCTGCAGAGTATTAAAAATGGAGTTGAAAAGCTTGCTGTTCTCTGCCATTATTTGCCTTTCTGTCAAGATGAACTTCACATGGCAACTTGGTGTGTGCATACATTCAGTTGGCCCTAACCTAGATTACATTGTTAAAAATATTTTTTAAAAATCATACTTGATGTCAAAGAATGAATTTACTTTGTAGATTAAAATTGATTTCAAAGAAATTTATTTTACTTTGTGGTGAAATAAAAGGTTGACTTGACAGAAAGGAAGTCTCTCATTTTCAGTTCTGCTCTTCACGGCTTGATGAGTATATGGGATGAGCTTTCATCCATTTGTCTTTCATCTGTTGTCTGTTGTCCATCTGTCTATTGCTATTGCTAGTCTTCCTTCACTACTTGGAGGAATGTCTTGAAATTTTACACAAAAATCGATCCCAAAATGAAAATCATGCTGCTTAGACATTATTTTGGAAACCTTGTTATCTGACATCTTGAATGGATGGTCATATGAGCATAAAGATTTGATGTTTTCACTAAAAACAAAAACACTGCATAATGTTTTGACAATCCAAAATAAAACTGGTTCCAGTCTGGCATCAAATATGGACACCATGACGGTCTTCTTGAACATCTTGTTGCTATCCCTTTTGAAAGAAATGATATATTAGAATGGGGTTTTCACAAATTTTGATGTCTTGCTGATACTAAATGAACCTTATGCCAACCTGATGTCCACTTCTTATCACTACTCCTGAACGGATGGTCAGGTTAGAGTGTGGTTTTCACATAAAGATTTTTATGACATCTAGTTGCTCTTAAATAAAAGCATCCAATATGGCAACATGACAGCCATCTTGAAAATTTTGTTATCACAACTCCCCTTGAACAGCGCCTTATGGACCTTAAGTTTTCACCAGCATTTTTTTTAACGGTGCCCAGTTGGTTTAAAATAGTGCTGATATGACATCCAATGTGGCCACTATAGCAGACATTTTTCGAAAATCTTCTTGTCACTTCTTTCCAATTGGATGACTATATTTCAACATGGAATTTTAATCAACAGACTTCTTATGATTTCTAGTTGGTCCTAAACGAAGATGTTGCCAGTCATATATCCAATATGGTTGCCACAACAACTCTTATAAATCTTTTTACTACTCTTTTCATCAAATCTTAAATGAAAATTGTGCCAGATGTTTTCCAGAATGGCTGCTATGCCTGCATAAAAATCCAAATGCATGATCATTATGACTTGCATTTGCACCAGAGACCTAATGATGTCTGCTTTGTCTTAAATGATGATGAAATGGTTTCAACACTCAACACTTAAAAGGAAGAAATTGTCTTATCCTGAATTCCTGGACATTATTTTCACCTGCATCATGCCCTTAGAGAAGGGACTCTTGTTTTATCCTTGTATGCATTTGGGTTTTCTTTTTTTTTCTCATAAAACCAGTTGGCTGGTGTAGAATACATTTGTTTCAACTTTTCTGACACTGTTTTTCTTTATTTCTCATAAAACTAGTTTGCTGGTGTAGGATACATTTGTTTCAACTTTTCTGACACTGTTTTTCTTTTCTTTTTTTTTTTTGGTAAAAAGCCAGATTTTTCTTTAATGATAATGACACTGGCAAGTAAATTGATTATGACATGAAATTCAAAGAGACTGTGTATCCTGGACTAGCAGTAATACTTATGTAGAGCTGATTATCTGGACTTTTAAATTAATAGTTTTATTTGCAGATGTAATGCAAATGATAAATAAATCTCACTAGAATCAACAATAAAATGTTTACAGTTTATGTATTTCTAGAAGAAAACCCTAACTGCTGTCCAATGTGGATACTTTTTTTATAGACATATTTACATTTCAAGGCCAATAGAAAACAGGAATGGTAGGTGAACAATGTAAATAAAAATAAGCACTTGTGGAAGAAAAGTCCCTCCCCTAATGAGTCTCCTTCTATAAATAAAGAAACGTTATTATTATTATTATTATTATTATTATTATTATTATAATTATTATTATTATTCACAACTAAATTGATTACATAATGGGGTCCCAGGTGTCCAAGTAATCCAGATGGCTTGCCATTACAGCACTTGCACCTCCCATCTGTTTGCATGGGTTCAGGTCTCCATTCAGCCAATGTAAGAGAGAAATTGTCCCATGGGTCAGTGATTTTTACCAGGTTTTTCCTGTGTTCTTCATCCACCAATATTCTGGCCACCTTGTATAGTTTATCGTTTGTTGAAAAATGGCATTAAACTTACAAAAGCAAAAAAAGTTAAACCCTTGGTGCTTAAAATATAACACATCTCTTTTACAGTATTCTGTTGGCCGAGTCTTAACTTAATAAAACTTCTAAATGGCATTAGAGAGGTATACTGGGTTACATTATCAATGTTGTCATTATCGTTGTATTAGTTTTGGCCAAAAAAGAAACGATATTAGTATAAATAGTGAAATACATACTGGTATCTAGATGATCAGCTCTTATCTGTAGTTTATGCTTAATTTTGTTGTGTTTATTTCTTCGTCACCTTTTTTGTTAATTCCTACTACAGGGTGGTAACACTGTCACCACAAGTGTACAATCTAGTGCCTCATCTTCAGTTTCACCTGTTACATCTACCACATCCTCTTCTGTCACCTCATCCAAGGTTGGTTGAATTTCTTTGATTCTAATAAACAGTGGGTAGTGGTACAGTAAAATTGATTTTGTTTAGATTTTCAACATTATTTGACATATATAAACAGGATAAAGTTCATTTTTAGTTTATTGACAATAAATGAAATATCACTGCAGATATCTGGTAAAAAGAAAGTATTTGTCTTTAATAAAGCAAGTGAACTGCTTCATTCCCATCAGAGGTCAGTATGTTGGTTACTGTTCTGTTTGTATTATTATAACTTTATTATTTGTATATATTTTATAGTTAAGTCTTTCACCCTTTTTAGTATAATTCAAAGAAATTTTATCTGGATTATCCCAGTAGACTGAACAGTTGCTTCTTGGTGCATTAAATGAATATTGCATTAATAATAAGTTGAATAATATGTGAGGTATAATCTATCACTATCAATATACTAGTACCTTTGATATTGTGATGCTTAAGACAACAAGAGCAATTTAAAGTATGATTATGTTTGTACAATTACATACAGAGGCAAGGGTGTCATTGGAAGCCATGCAAATAACTGTCAATAACATCATGCCTATCAACCATGCAAATGACTGTCAATAACATCATGCCTATCAACCATGCAAATAACTGTCAATAACATCATGCCTATCAACCATGCAAATGACTGTCAATAACATCATGCCTATCAACCATGCAAATAACTGTCAATAACATCATGCCTATCAACCATGCAAATTACTGTCAATAACATCATGCCTATCAGCCATGCAAATAACTGTGTGTATCAATAACATCATGCTTATCAACCATGCAAATAACTGTCAATAACATCATGCCTATCAACCATGCAAATAACTGTATATAACATCATGCCTATCAACCATGCAAATAACTGTCAATAACATCATGCCTATCAACCATGTAAATAACTCAATAACATCATGCCTATCAACCATGCAAATAACTTTATAACATCATGCCTATCAGCCATGCAAAAAACTGTATATTGTTACGTGCTTAGGCTCGAATAAGCAGCAACACAGAAAGAGTGAAAACTAACAAGCTTGTAAAACTTTAACAATGATTTTATTAAGTACAATTATTTTCATAAAATAAATAAACTTACGGTTTTAGAGAATCAAATCCAACAAATATAGAATTCACAAAATAATCCACTAATAGAATTTCAAGTCCTGATAAATAAATGTTCTAATAGTTCCAGGTTCGAATCTTGACAATGTAATAATCCAGAATGGCTGACAATGTCACGTGATGCAGTTCTTGTTTTTAAATCATCCAAATGAAATTATGAAACATATGTCCTTTTCCAAATAAATAAAATAATTCTTCTTTTCCAACGAATTGACACAAGTCCAGAATAATATTAACACTCAAACATAAATACACAACCAATAACTTACAGCCCAATATTTCTACTACTGTCAGCTTCTAAAATACAGCTATATATATTGTTTTTCTGAAGTAAACAAGTGATCACGCGCTTTTCTAGAAATTGATAGAAGGTCATGGAAGGTCACTGCCTTCCCTAAAAATCACATACTCTAGATTTTCTTACCCCTAAGAACTAAAAATAGAATGTTGTCCTTAAAATTGACCAATAGATTTAGAGGCTTATTGACAATGTCTAAAGCAAGGTCAGGATTTAGGTCAAACAAGCCAAGGTCAAAACTTGTTTACAATTAGAGAATCTAAGTCAGCCTGAACATTCTAGAAAAAATCTCACATTTAATGAATAATAAATCCTAAATGACAATTTTGGATTTAATAATTAAAAATAAATAAAATTAAATCCAATAGCCGTAACACCTTCCCCCATAAAATAAAAAGAAAGGTTTATATGATAAAACTTTCTTTTTATCACAAACCAATTTACATCTGAAATTAAAAATTATACAATATAATGAATTATACACGGGAAAGAGTGTTTACAATTATTTTATCAAGAAATAGCCTCAAATTTTTAACTTTGTCCATGTCTCACAAAATGTCCTAGGAAAGGCACACAATCACAACAGAACTCACTTTTAGACAAATTAATTGTCAAACATACATTAGTGAGTCTGTTAAAGAATTATCGAATTGTTGCTAGATGTTCTCTCCAGGTGTCGTTGTAAATGATGACGTCACAAATCTCTAGACCAGAGATGAACATTTTTATGAGACGTTGAAATGGACTTTCTTTATATTGGTAGAGTCCTTTTGGAGTCGCAATATCGAGTTTTCCTTTGCTCTTTCCGTAGTGAAATCTGACAAAATCCTTTCAGAAGGTCAGAATTTGGTGACGTACTTGGCATTCCCAATTTTATCAATAGAATAGTCACTTCTTGTTAATGGGAATGAATCTGTTTTTGTCACTCTGTTCACCTTCCTTTAATCAGTGCACATACGGAAAGTTTTATCTGGTTTTGAAACAAGTATTCATGGTGAACTCCAATCACTTTTACTGGGCTTGATAAAATCATTCTCCAGCAAATATTGAATTTCCTTTTTCAAGTATTCCTGTTTGAGTGGACTCGTCCAGCATGGATGCTGTTTGGAATTTTCAATTTCAACGTCATGAAAATTTTGTTTGTCCTTGTAAGAATATCTGGACATAAGTGCTCATATAATAATAATAACTTTCAGTTCATTTCTTTCTTGCACTTGCAAATGTGAAAGTTTCTGGTCTAGATTTTTTTATAATTTCTGAATTCCAACAATTCGTAGCTCCAATATCAGTCGAATCCTGATGATATTCCTTCACTAAGAGGGACTGGTACAACTAAATTAATTACATATTTAACATGGCTATCTCTTTCAATATACTGGTACTCCTATAATTAATTTAGATCCCAGGAGCACTAATACTGTAATTTAACTCATTTTCTTCTTAACTTTGTAAGGGCCGTAATATCTAATTTGAAGAAAAGTAAGAAGAATGAACAAGAGTAACACAACTCCATTATCATACTCAAAAGTTCTCTCCATTTCAGTTCCATCAAACCTTAGTTTCATTTTTAACTTTAATTGATTACTTGACTTGGTCTTGGGTAGGGAATCCACACAATCTACCATAATTCCATTGAATGTTTCATCAAACGTAGGAATAGGTTGCAGATGAGCCTTACGTATCTTCTGATTGGGTTTTCCTACCATTTGACAAGCATAACAAGATCTACAGTATTTGACAACATCACTTTTGATTTCTGGCCAATAGAAGTGAGTCAAGATCTTTTGATACATTTTATTAAACCCTAAATGACCAGCCAAAGGAGTTTCATGGGCCAGATTAAGTATTTCCTGTCTGTAAGGTTTTGGAACTACTATTTGATAGTTCACTGACCATTCATCACCAGCAGGTACCTCGGAAGGTCTCCATTTTCTCATAAGAATTCCATTTTTAATGAAATAACAGACAGGAACTTCAGTAACTTCAGTCTCATTTATGACCCTTTGAAACAAACAGGAGATCTCAGGATCTTTTTCCTGTTCAACGACAAGTGACTGTCGTTTATCACCCTGATTAAGAGAATGAGTTATTAAAAGAGGATCACTATGATCAATACCTTCTGATTGATCTAAACCAAGAGTAAAAGTGATCTCATCAAAACCCTGACCTATACAAGTGCCAGTTGAAGGAATGCTGCCTTCTGTAACATCACTCTCAAAATCATCACCCTGATTAAAATAAAGAGAATGAGTTGTCAAAAGAGGATCACTATGATCAATACTTTCTGATTGATCTAAACCAAGAGTAAAAGTGACCTCATCAAAAACCTGACCTTTACAAGCGTCAGTTGAAGGAATACTGGCTTTTTCAACATAAGCCTGACCCACGCAGGTATCAGATAAGGGAATGCTGCCCTCAATAACATAAGCCTGACCCATACATTTGTCAACGAAGGGAATACTGCCCTTTTCAACTTCATTCTCAAGAACTTTCTTTGCCATAGCTCTAGTAACTGTACAAGCTTGAAATATATCAGGGATTTCTTCTTCAATTGGATCAACTTTCTGATCCAAATTAGGCTTGTCAGTTACAAGTGGATTAACCACAACCTTGTCTCCAGCTAAGTCGTTGCCTAGCAATAAATCTATTCCCTCAACAGGTAAAACCGAGACTGTTCCGATTGTCACAGGTCCTGACACTAAGTCTGATGACAAATTTACACAATGGAGAGGAACATTAACAAAGCAGCACTCCAACCCCTGAATAAGAACACTTTCATTAGAAGAAGACTTCTCAGATAAAGGCAAAGTACCTGATAATAAAAGACTCTGAGAGGCTCCTGTGTCCCTTAAAATTTTAATAGGGGTGGGATTGGCTGAATCACCCAAGAGTGATACAGAACCCTTCGATATGAATGGTTCATAATTCTCCATATCAAAATCAGACTGGGATTTATTAGACCCAACAAATGTATTGCTTTCAATACATGACTGTGACCTTGACCTCTTGTAAATGAGAGCATTTGGAACTGGTCTATCTTGATTCTGTTGCCTATTTTTCAGTTTGTAGCAATCAGAAATAACGTGTCCTTTTTTCTTGCAAAAGTTACACGTCGGAAGAGACAAGGATCTAGAATCAAACTTCTCTGAAGTCTGATTTTTGAAAGTTGTGTTAGTTTGAGTTTTAGAAGGGCTTGAATTAGGCGGAAATTCTTTTCTGCCAGTAAATTGTTGAGTAGAAGTCTTGTTAACAAAAGGAACTTTATGTGTCAAAGAATATTCGTCAGCAGCTCGAGCAGCATTTTCCAAGGTTTCAATCTGATGCTCCTCAAGATAAGTTTTAACATCACTATGGACACAGTTTTTGAACTCTTCAATTAATATAATTTGCTTGAGATTTTGATAATCTTGCTCAACTTTCTTGGCTAAACACCATCTATCAAACAACTGCTCTTTTTGTCTAGCAAATTCGACATGAGTTTGTCCAGCTTCTTTTCTGTAATTTCTAAATTTTTGCCTATAAGCTTCAGGAACTAACTCGTAACCTCTTAAAATGCATTCTTTAACTACGTCATAATCACCACTTTGCTGAACAGACAGTGAAGTGTAAATCTCACTAGCCTTACCAGTAAGTACACATTGTAGTAACTGAGTCCAATTCTCTCTTGGCCACTTTAAATTTTCTGCAACTTTTTCAAAAAGAATAAAATATTTATCTACTTCTTTTTCTTTAAAAGGGGGCACTAATCTAATATTCCTTGCTAAATCAAAATTTTGATTTGAAGTATGATGGTGATTCTCACTTGCCAGCTCCATTTCTTTCATTCTAATTTCATATTGTAATTGTTTTTCCTTCTCCCTTTCCTGTCTCTCTCTCTCCTCTTTTTCAAATTGTAATTGTCTTTCTTTATCCCTTTCCTGAAATTCCAGTTTCTTAAACTCTAATTCCCTCTCTCTCTCCTCTTTTTCTCTATCAATCTGCATCTGCTCTTTTTGTAATTCAATTTGTTTCTCTTTCTCCCCTCTCTCAATTCGCATTTGCTCTTTTTGTAATTCAATTTGTTTCTCTTTCTCCCTTTCCTGAAACTCCAGCTTCTTTAACTCTAATTCCATCTTGAATTTTAATTCTAATTCCTTCAGTTTAATGTCAGAGTCTGGTGTAGACTTACTGACTGGAATCAAAGCACTTTGTTCAAAAACATCCTGTTCTACCAAATACTGGACCAAAATCTTTTTGATATCTTGTTTCGTTAAAGAAGCCTTCACTTCAGAAAGATCGTATTTTCTGGCAAGTTGAACCAACTCGTCTTTTTTGAAAAGATCTAATTGCTCCTGGGTAGGATTAGAAAGAAATATTTCTACCTTAGATGTCATTTTGATACAGGCGTGTCAGTCTCACTAAAGATTTAAAATTCTCAAAAACTAGGGGAAATTCAAATTTAAATTCAAATTTATCTCAAATCTCAATCCCGAGACGATAGCCCCCAATTCTATGTTACGTGCTTAGGCTCAAATAAGCAGCAACACAGAAAGAGTGAAAACTAACAAGCTTGTAAAACTTTAACAATGATTTTATTAAGTACAAATTATTTTCATAAAATAAATAAACTTACGGTTTTAGAGAATCAAATCCAACAAATATAGAATTCACAAAATAATCCACTAATAGAATTTCAAGTCCTGATAAATAAATGTTCTAATAGTTCCAGGTTCGAATCTTGACAATGTAATAATCCAGAATGGCTGACAATGTCACGTGATGCAGTTCTTGTTTTTAAATCATCCAAATGAAATTATGAAACATATGTCCTTTTCCAAATAAATAAAATAATTCTTCTTTTCCAACGAATTGACACAAGTCCAGAATAATATTAACACTCAAACATAAATACACAACCAATAACTTACAGCCCAATATTTCTACTACTGTCAGCTTCTAAAATACAGCTATATATATTGTTTTTCTGAAGTAAACAAGTGATCACGCGCTTTTCTAGAAATTGATAGAAGGTCATGGAAGGTCACTGCCTTCCCTAAAAATCACATACTCTAGATTTTCTTACCCCTAAGAACTAAAAATAGAATGTTGTCCTTAAAATTGACCAATAGATTTAGAGGCTTATTGACAATGTCTAAAGCATGGTCAGGATTTAGGTCAAACAAGCCAAGGTCAAAACTTGTTTACAATTAGAGAATCTAAGTCAGCCTGAACATTCTAGAAAAAATCTCACATTTAATGAATAATAAATCCTAAATGACAATTTTGGATTTAATAATTAAAAATAAATAAAATTAAATCCAATAGCCGTAACTATATAACATCATGCCTATCAACCATGCAAATAACTGTCTATGACATCAACCTATAACATCATGCCTCTCAATCATGTAAATAACTCTCAATAACATCATGCCTCTCAATCATGTAAATAACTCTCAATAACATGTCTATAGCCATGGAAATTACTGTCAATAACATCATACCTATTAGCCATGCAAATAACTGTTTGTATCAATAATATCATGCCTATCAACCATGCAAAAAACTGTCTATAAATAACATCATGCCTATCAACCATGTAAATAACTGTAAATAACATCATGCCTATCAACCATGTAAATAACTAAATAACATCATGCCGATCAGCCATTCAAATAACTGTTTGTATCAATAATATCATGCCTATCAACCATGCAGAAAACTGTCTATAACATCATTCCTATCAACCATATAAATAACTGTATATAACATCATGCCTATCAACCATGCAAATAACTGTATATAACATCATGCCTCTCAATCATGTAAATAACTCTCAATAACATGTCTGTAGCCTTGCAAATTACTGTCAATAACATCATGCCTATCAGCCATGCAAATAACTGTTTGTATCAATAATATCATGCCTATCAACCATGCAAAAAACTGTCTATAAATAACATCATGCCTATCAACCATGTAAATAACTGTAAATAACATCATGCCTATCAACCATGTAAATAACTAAATAACATCATGCCGATCAGCCATTCAAATAACTGTGTGTATCAATAATATCATGCCTATCAACCATGCAGAAAACTGTCTATAACATCATTCCTATCAACCATATAAATAACTGTATATAACATCATGCCTATCAACCATGCAAATAACTGTATATAACATCATGCCTCTCAATCATGTAAATAACTCTCAATAACATGTCTGTAGCCTTGCAAATTACTGTCAATAACATCATGCCTATCAGCCATGCAAATAACTGTTTGTATCAATAATATCATGCCTATCAACCATGCAAAAAACTGTCTATAAATAACATCATGCCTATCAACCATGTAAATAACTGTAAATAACATCATGCCTATCAACCATGTAAATAACTAAATAACATCATGCCGATCAGCCATTCAAATAACTGTGTGTATCAATAACATCATGCTTATCAACCATGCAAATAACTGTAAATGACATCATGCCTATCAACCATGCAAATAACTGTAAATAACATCATGCCTATCAACCCTGCAAATAACTGTCTATAACATCATGCCTATCAACCATGCAAATAACTGTCTATAACATCATGCCTATCAACCATGCAAATTACTGTCAATAACATCATACCTATCAACCATACAAATAACTGTGTGTATCAATAACATCATGCCTATAAACCATACAAATAACTGTCTATAACATCATCCCTATTAACCATGCAAATAACTGTCAATAACATCATGCCTCTCAATCATGTAAATAACTGTCAATAACATGTCTATAACCATGCAAATAACTGTCAATAACATCATGCCTATCAATCATGTAAATAACTGTCAATAACATGTCTATCAACGATGCAAATAACCTTTAATAACATCATGCTTATCAAGTACTCGGATATTGTGGTGTATCAGTAATATGACTATCAACAATGCAAATTACAGTGTGTCAGTAACATCATGCCAAACAAGCACTTGGATAACAAAGTATATCAGTAACAAAAACAAGTATCTCCATTCCAAGGACTTGTAGTACCTATCCTTCTGCCCAGTTCAGAGGCATTACAGCAATGAATATTGCCATAAAACTTCTGAGATTACTTTGGTTGAACATATATAGTAAACCTTGTAATAATGATATCTCTTGAGAGACTTGTCCACAAGGTACACTTTTAGAAATGTGTATTGAACTTTTGTATCACTATTAATAGGTTTGTTTGTGTTGAAAATCTTGTTGATAGAAGATGCAAGAAAATCCGCACATGAAAGTTTTTTGGCATTGGTATGGTCTGTGTTGATATTGCACAATATAATTAATTTAAATGTCTGTTTCAGAATGGTCCAAATACTTGGTCAGGGGATGTAGGCAAAATTAACATTAGTCTGGATGGGCTGAGCCCTGCTAGCAAATATCAGAAGCAGGTAGCTCCCAGTATAAACCAGCTTCAGCAGCAACAGATGCAGACAACATACACTCCAGGTAAATAACTTCTTCAATAATACAGACACTGCTCTGCTCACTTGAAAGAACGTTTACACCTGTTAATTACTTAGTTTCATTTATTGCTTTTTAAGATCATTAACAATGGAAACAAATATGAACATTAATGTCAGTGATGCAGGAACTTGAACTTATTATTTATATGATGTATTTTCACGTGTCTGCTTCATAGCAGCAAGATAATCAACATATTTACAGGCAGCTGGTTGCACTATTTTTTCAGGGCCAGTTTGATCCTACACTGTCCATGTCCACCACAGCCAGTACATACTTTGTTATTCTTTGAAATCTCTAACTAAAAGACTTTCTTTGGTGTCTGATTGGTCTCAGATGAAGTGGTGCTGATCTGACATCCAACATGGTTGCCCTGTCAGCCATCTTTAAGATCTTGTTGTCACTACTTCTCATGAACTGGAGGTCATATTGACGTGTTTTTACCAGAACGTTTTTTATGATGTTTTGTCGCTACTAAGTATAAATAGTAAATGATGCCAGTCGGATATTTAATACCTCCTCCACAGCAGGAATCTTGAAAATCTTTCTATCATTACACTTGAACAAAATGCTGATGTTTGATATTGCTGCTACATGGCCATCCTGTTTGTTTTCATTCGAAGACTTCTTATAATGTCTGTTTGGTCCTAAATGGTACCATTCCCAAATCCAGTATGTCTGCCATTGTAAGATTCTCATTGTTACTCATATTCCTTTAATTGATGTCAATATGTTCACGGTTTTTATTATTAAAATGCTCGTTATGTTCTTGTTGGTCCAAATGAAAACAGAATGGCCAAGTGGTTATAATATTCTTGTTGGTTCAAATGAAAACGGAATGACCAAGTGGTTGTAATATTCTTGTTCGTCTAAATGAAAACAAAATGGTCAAGTGGTTACAATATTCTTGTTCATCTAAATGAAAATGGGATGGCCAAGTGGTTACAATATTCTTGTTGGTCCAAATGAAAACAAGATGGTCAAGTGGTTTAAGGTACTTGCCGTTATACATTACTCACACATCTCAACTCTGGCCATACATATCAGCCTCAACTCGATCAGTGTGGAAATGTGAGAAAGCTTGCCATTAATATCATTAAACATTAGTCTAAGTGAGACCATTTAATTGTGTTCATTTGTGAAGATTTTATTTTTTTATTTCAATTATTTATTGGAATTAGAAGGCCCTTATAAGCTTTGGACTAAGTAGCTGTGTTAGAATTACTGTGAATTCTTTAAAAGACCTTTTGGATTATATCATTTTAATACATCTAGACTCATAGAACATACAGCTCTTGCAAACTATTGTCACATTAGCACAATGATTGGACTGCATTCAGAACAGCACTGAAACTAGGTGTGAATGCGCTATACTTTTGGACTTCTGAATGAACTATTTTTTGGACTTCTGAATGAACTATTAGGGCCATTTAGGATTTCATTCACAATACTATTAATTTATTTTTAATATTTCCCTTGTTATTTTTGAAAAATGAATTATTTACTGAATTTTGAAAACATTTTGATTTTTGCTTTTTTTCAGTTACTTATTTTAACACCATAGAGTTCTATTACTCAGTAAATATTATGATCATTGCCTGGATAAGTGCATATCAACAATTCACTTTGATTTTAAAATTCTTGTTAAAGCTACTGGCCTTTTGTAATATGCCAAGTATGATACAATCTTGTCAACAGTTGTTGTACAGCCACACAGGTCCCTTCTTTTGCCAGAGCAGTGGATGATACTGTCTTATTGACATTTGTTGTTAGAGCTGTTGTCCATTTTGTCACATAGAGATTGATACAATCGTGTTTTGCAGTTGTTAGAGCTACTGCTGTCATATTGCAGTGTATGGTCCAATCTTTTGTTCAGTTTGTCAGTTTTTATGGATTGACATGAAATTGAATCAGTATTAAGATCATTGGCTGAATGACTTTGCTTCCCCAATTTTTTAAAAATAGTTATTGCCCTGCTTGTCATTTAATTTCATGCTTACATATAGCACACATTCATCGCAGCTATTTCCAAAGATTTTGATTGTCACAAAATTTGGGTAATGTATATTGATACATGAAGATTTGCTTGTCAACAGTTTCACATGGCTTCATATTCTTTGTTAGTTAATGCCCTTTATGTTTTATGGATTGATGCAGCGTTGGCACAATCTCACATTCTCAGAAGAGTTTTGCATTCTTGACCAAGTCCAGCATGAGGTAGAGTTGAGATACAAGTAGAGGTTGTTTTTTTAGTCTTTATATAATTGTCTTTAATTATGTCATTTCTATTTTACTGAAATTTAATTTGGATTTACATTGTCACACAATAGTAGAAAGGAAATAAAATATAAATATTTTACTTTTCAACACACATTTGTAAACTTAAACGACCACTTTCAGGTTTATTAACACAGAACCCAGGCATGATGGTTAACCCTGGGATGGGTAGTATTACACAGGGCATGAGCGGTTTGAATCTTGGTCAAGGTAGCATGATGGGTAAGTAAGAGCAGTTATCGTCTCTTCATAACAATTGTGAGGCCAAGGCCAAGTTGTCTTATACAGTATGTCCCTGCATCCGTTTGTGATTTGTAGAGCATCATCCACCTATCAGCAATTTTTTCTTACCACTCTGGAGTTTATACTTCATCCAATTTCAGTCTAATGTGGACTATGATTAGTTTGCATCATCAAAACTTGGACAAATTCAGTAATTAGTGGGGTCCATGAATATTGATGAGGCAGTCATGCATCAGATTGAAAGTCTAGTTACCAGTGCAGGTTCTCAATGTCGGATCCTATTTTGATAAAACTTTGTCTCTGAATGGCTGGCTTTGTCCCCACTCTATAGGCCACATTTCTAATATGATCTCAGACATTGAGTTCATGTTTATTTGTTTGTTTGAATTTAAACGGCGCACCAGCACTTTTAGGCCATTTAGCGCCATACAATAGGTTAGATGTTTAAAAATAAGAAAGGTTTAACATCTACCAGCGATATAAAAACCATAATAGTTAAATATAAAATGGTAAGATGTTGGTAACAAGAAAATATGAAGTTTCCCAATCAACGGGAGATGTAAATGGTGTATATTGATGATAAGATGTTGTAAATAAGAGGTGGTATTTGCATTAGATAAAAATATTCAAGGTGTTGGCATACAAGTTATAGTTTAAAATAGAGATTTACTTCCTTCAGGAAATCTAAAATACTAGTGATTTGTATAGTATCAAGTTCCTTCATGTCATGTACATTATAGTATTTATCACGCGTAGGTTGCAGGTCGGAACACTCGGTCATAAAGTGCTTAACAGTGAATGGTTCATTGCAAGAAACGCACTCTGGTGGATCTTCACCTTTTAGTATGTGGGAGTGGGTAATGTATGTATGACCGATTCTGATTCTTGCAATGACAACCTCCTCCCTACGGATAGTTCTGTAGGAAGGAGTCCATTCTCCCAGGGTTGGTTTGATGGCATGAAGTTTATTGACTGCATCATCCCATGACGCCTGCCACTTCTGACGTAGGTACTTTTTGATACAAGGTTTAAAATCAGACATTGTGTTCATGTTTATTTATTCAGGGTCACAAACTAGTTCAGTCAAGAGTGAGATCTTGCATCAAATTTACTGAGCTTGTCACCACACTGAAAGCCATTTTTTTCTTCTGATTCTGAACAATTTCAGACCTGCCAACTCTTATGATTTTACAGTAAGTCTTATGAAACTTGCTCACAAAATATGGACTTGGCATGCTTGGAAAAATTACAGGGAAAAGATTAATCGCTGAAAAATCCAAAGTCATCTTAGAATTAGTAAAATTAGTCAGGGTATCAGACTAACTGTACAGCAGCATGCCAGATGCTTTAAACTGCACGTATTTGTTTATGCAAACTGTCTGCATGATCAAACTGTTGATTATATTATTTTTAAAAATGGCATCCAGAAAGTGATGCATGTTTAAGACGAAAAGGAAAAGAAGCTTGAACACAGAAGAAGGAAAATAAGTATTTAGATTCTTGTGATTCATGTATATGAACAAGGTGATATCTTAATGGCAGAGCTTGTTTTTATTCTGGAGACTATTTCATATCCAGCATTGGTGTAAAAAAAAAATATGCTTAATTCATTAAGATTGTGGAAAAGTACCATTACGGTCTATCCAAATTAATGAGGTGATTTTGCTGATTTGCTTTTCAACACTGAAGAAATGTGGTAAACAGGCTTTTATCATAACAATGTGTAGCTGATAAGTGCATATTAAAGATGTGATCTTGCATCTGATTGACTAAACTTGCAAGTTGAGAGGCTGTTTTTGAGTTCATTTTAATCAGACTTAGTAACTAGGCTAGTATTGTCAGGATGTTGGTTGATTTTAATTATGAGTGGAAGTTATGATCTTACCTCTGAGATTTGTTTACCATTCTAGAGATGGGGTGGGGGGTGGAGGCTTAAAACATACAGGATTGCTGAACCACAGCTTTTTGACATCTCAGTGCATGACATGAAAACTACATGCTTTCTGAGCCAGAGCATTTTGAAATCTCGATACATTATATCAAAATTACCAACATACCAAGAAATGCGTTTTAATGTTCATTTTTTTTGTGTTCATAGGTATGCAGCAGACAACAATGGGAATGCAGGGAAATATGATGACACCAGGTGTTGCAGGTATGCACATGCAAGCAAACCTGAACATGCAAACCAAGGTGGCTTTTCAACAACGAACTGATCAAGCCTTTGCAACTTTTGGAAATGTAGGAAAATGAAAAACAAGATAATTGATACAAAGTTAATAGATCAGAAAATGGAACTTTTGAAAGTAGAGTTGATAGCACAGCCTGTCCATAATGATGAAGAAGAGAATTCACACTAGAAAAGATGGCATCCTGTCATTACAAATAAACAAGTAATGGATTGTGATTTTTCTTATTGTAATGGATTGTTGCAGACTTTTCAAAGATGTTCAATATTCAATATTTTGAGAAATCATAGCTGGCCTTTGAACTAATACCTTAATATGTTTTTCCATTGTCTATTGAGTCAGCCTATCTCTCTGCAGCAAGACTGTCTTATAATGAATTACAGTGCAAATCTGTCTTTGAAAAAACATAGTATATCTCTCGACGATGAGACTACATAATAATGAAGTACTTTAGACTTAAAATTTTTACTACTGATAGTGAGAATCGTTACCATGCATGGCCTGTAACATGAACTGTTACAAGAAAGACCTTATTGTGAGGGGTGCTATAAATGCACAAATTTCCCCGATTCAACACTCTGTGGGGTGGGTCAGAATTTTCGAAGCCATTATGGACTTGTGAGGTTAGAGTTTCTCTCTTAATCAAAGTAGTATGCAACTCCAGAAGTAGCTACACGTATTATAGGCAATTACAAACAGGCAACTCCAGAAGTAGCTACACCTATTATAGGCAATTACAAACAGGCAGCTCCTGAAATAGCTACACAGTTTAGATGCAGTTGCATTTAAGCAGAAGTGTTGCCTGCACTTTGCTGCTCCATCCCCAATGGGATTGATTGAAACTTTGAAGCAGTAGCATACATCTACAGAACACCTGATTGAATGACAAATTTGTTTTTAAGTGGTGTAGGAACATCTGTATAGTATTTATGCTTGTCCACAATGACAACAAAGTTCATGCATGATAATCAAATAGATACGGTCTGATAAGTATTACCTCATTCAGTATCAGATTATGAAGAATATGACAACAAACAAATAGCTTCTTGGATTGACACATTCATAGTGGTAATTTTCCAACATGGTGTCAAGTAACAAACTTTCTAAGGTACAATCATGTGTGGTAATTTCAGAGTACTACTTTTTGGTGTCACAATATTATGATTTATTTATGCTTTTGTAAAATGTCGGAAGTTGTTTTGACCTGAATCTGAAACCCTCTAAATAGGCTTCTTTCCTAAGCCCCACCAAACAATATGTACTGCTGCTTGAATTTATGATGTATCAAAAATTGCTTGCTCACTTATCAGATATACTTAAATGCTGAAAATGACATTGTTGAACAATCTTCAGTTTAAAAAGTGGGTTGTGTTTTAGTTAAGGCCATTGCTGTACTTAGTTTGGATTGAATTAATTGTTTTGAAAATGCCCTAGATGATCATAAATATGATTGTTATAATCAGTTTTTTGTACAGAGTTTTGTACAGAAATGATTTATCTTTTTTTCGTACAATGCTATATGAAAATATGTTTTAAGTGTGTACATTAAATAAACATAAATATTTAAAAACGTGGGAAGTCGTGCACATTATTGTTTATTCATTTTTAAAAAAGCCAGTGAGGCATCCATGTTATGTTACATGTGTATTCATATAATAATCAAGATATTTAATAGCGAATGTGATATCTTAACACAATAAATTAAATAATCTGTAAAGAATATTTTTCATCACTTGTAAACATATGTCTATTATTGTATGTAATAATTTTGAAAAATATAGTTTTGTTTTCCTATTGTTGTGTAATCTGTATTTGTGGGAAGTGAGATATAGCAGTCACTTTTCCAGTAGTGGTGTTATGGTTTAAGTTCTGCATTTGCTGAACTTTTTCATACCTTCTCATCATATTTGGTATAAATTATTCTCAAGATGGTTCATTTGCCAACAGGCTTGCTTGCCCCAAGTTGTTTTGGGATTACACTTCAGGAAAATGTACACTCCGAATTTACTTGCATTTCTCAACTCATTGTTGTAATTTTTTCCTCCTTCAAGTGAATCAATATGCAACTAGTACCATGTTAATTAGTTATTATTCATATTTGAGCCATTGACCATGAGGTGAAGGTCACATTCATAGGGTAGATCTCTAAACCCTCCTGCTGAATTTTACAGTTCATACAGTGGGTGAATCAATTTTCATGCAACATGCTTATCCAACTTGACGCTGTTTGATTGCTGTCATATTTTACAGCAATCCCTTTATCATATGCAAGCCCTGGCATTATATAACAACATTCCATATGTGTGTACATATAAATAATGTCACATGTGCAAAATATCTTCCTTTGTTATCTTGACTAAATGTTCTTGCATTCACTTTTTTGTAAAATATTTTTTGAAGCACAATTATTGTGTCAGGTCTGTAATCAAGTTGTATTATGTGAACTGATTAAAAGGAATGTAAGAAATCTTTCATTTGCATTTGTAAGTAAATCATCCTTTTCTCAGCCCCCATTGTTTACCAGTATTCAGGTTTTTGTTGAATAAAAACTTAACATGTATTGAAAATGGAATAGGAAGGACCCATTTGCTGATTATTTTCCCATTAATTCTTTTGAAGTTTGTTTGGATTCACACCAGCATGATGACATTGACTTAAATTTGTAAATCAAACTAACCAGGTAGTGATGCAGAAAATGTAAAGTCACTTTTTTTCATTGGTTCTATGTCCAATGCAAACCATGAACTTTAAGATGAAATAAATGATTTGGGTAAGTCTATGAAACATCTACAGTTAAGTCTGTCAAGCCAGTTGTAGCAGAATGTTTTTGATGTTGGGTGCTTTTTGCAATATGGCATATATGAATTCAAATAGTCAAGATGGCAGATATGAATTCAAATAGTCAATATGGCAGATATGAATTCAAATAGTCA
The DNA here is from genome assembly GCA_030141615.1 of Unio pictorum. Taxonomy (NCBI): domain Eukaryota; kingdom Metazoa; phylum Mollusca; class Bivalvia; order Unionida; family Unionidae; genus Unio; species Unio pictorum. Next base: position 6,923,841 of record JARLTB010000023.1, on the reverse strand, counting down.
AGATTGCAGATATGAATTCAAATAGTCAAGATGGCAGATATGAATTCAAATAGTCAAGATGGCAGATATGAATTCAAATAGTCAAGATGGCAGATATGAATTCAAATAGTCAAGTTTTCAGATATGAATTCAAATAGTCAAGATGGCAGATATGAATTCAAATAGTCAAGATGGCAGATATGAATTCAAATAGTCAATATGGCAGATATGAATTCAAATAGTTAAAATGGCAGATATGAATTCATGTAGTCAATATGGCAGATATGAATTCAAATAGTCAATATGGCATATATGAATTCAAATAGTCAATGTGGCATAGATGAATTCAAATAGTCAATATGGTATATATGAATTCAAATAGTCAATATGGCATATATGAATTCAGATAATCAATATGGCATTTATTAATTCAAATAGTGTGGCATATATGAATTCAAACAGTCGATATAGCATTTATTAATTCAAAGAGTCGATATGGCATATATGAATTCAAATAGTCAATATGGCATATATGAATTCAAATAGAATATCTGATACTGGGTGCTTTTTACAATATGACGTTTATTGAATAGCTTGAATACTTTAAATAATTGCTGCATATTTTTGGAATGTAAAATTTTGAATTGTATAGAATTTGTGTTCAAAGGGATGTAAAGTAAATAAACTGAGACAAGAACAAATTAATGTGTAATTCTTAAGAATAAAATATGTTATGCAAAAGTTTTTGAACATCTTTTTTTAATAGATTAAAAATTGTAGCAACATATAAATATTGATTAAAGCTTGCAAATTTTTTGATGTTTTCCATCATGCACTGTTGCATTGATTATCAGAGGATTGCATTCCTCATTTCTAACTCTACACACATTGATCACATGGTCTAGTTTAATCACATAAATGACATGGTCTAGTTGATCTGCCAAGATGTCTAATATGCCAGCCTTTTTAAAAATCTTGTTAGTCATCAGAATGGGTGCTTTTAATAACATGGGCTCTTCTTTTAAGACTTTGTATGATGTCTAGTTAGTCAGAAATAAAAATTATACCATTATGACATTCAATATGATCACCATGGCAGCCATCTTAAAAATCTTGTAATTACTACTCCTCAAGAATCAATGGTCATATCAACAAAGGGTTTAGCCAAAATGCTTCTAATAAATTATGTTTATTTGATCCTAAATGAAAATGTTGCTTATCTGATGCCTAGTATAGCCACCACAGCAGCCATTTTGAAATATCAGTTTTGTCACTCTATGGAAAGTCATCTTGATGTTGGGTTTTCATCAGTAGAGTTCGTAATGGTGTAGATATACCAGCATTGGGTTTTCACCAATAGACGTTCTGTGATACTTAGACTTTTTATGTCTACCTAACATCACAGCATCTAATTTGAAAATCTTTTTATTGCTGTAGAATAATAGAGATCGTTTCAACACTGTGCTGTTTTATCTTGAATTAGCGTCAAGCCTCTTTGAAGGACTATTTGTTGAAATTAGAATCAAGCCTCTTTGAGGGACTAATTGTTGAATTTAGAATCAAGCATTTTTGAGGGACTAATTGTTGAATTTAGCATCAAGCTTCTTTGATGGACTATTTGTTGAATTTAGAATCAAGCCTCTTTGAGTGATTAATTGTTGAGTTTAGCATCAAGCATCTTTGAGGGACTATTTATTTTAACTGTGCAGGTTATATATTAGAAGTGCTTAAGCAGATAGCCTGCCATTTATGTTTGTTAACTGCTGGAAAAAAATGGTATCAATATGACCTCCAGCATGGTGGCTGTCATGAAATTTGTATAAACAAATAACCATTTCAGCATGAAATCATTATCAAAGATTTATTTTATGATTTTGGTCTTTGATTATTATGGTACTGATTTGACAGCCAATGTTGATATTGAATGTTTTGTTGGATGGCCATATTAGACTGGGGGAGGGGGTCATTTAAAGCTGTACAACCATGTGTTTTCACTACTCTAATGGATGGTCATATTTATAGCCTTGCCTGCTTATAATTTGGGGAAAGATTCATACATGTTTGCTCAAACATAGATCATGATGTTATGTTGTGTATGATTGCTACTCCCCCCCCCCCAAGGTCAAAGTCATGTATCATGATGGGATGTTATGTTGTGTATGATTGCTACACACCCCACCTGAAGGTCAAATTCATGGAAAGGATTACTAAATAATGGGAGTTGTCTCCTTGTCTGGATGACAGTTTTTTTACCAGTACATATATAATAAATAAATGCCCTTGGCTAGACGTGTTTAGCATATCATCTCCATGCATCCTTTGTTTGGAGTACATCTTTAAAAGGATCTTTACCAGTTATATATCTTGTCATAACATTGTCTAGTATGTTCAGTTGGTTGCCTAGTCTAAAGGTTGCAACAAGGGATAGTGTATGCCAGTGGCTTTTTTAATTATTCAGGTTGTCTATTTTTTATCCATCCAGATGTTTTGATTACACTTTACCTTCCAGGTCCACGTCTTGTCATGCAGTAGTTAAATCTGTAGCTTCAAAGTTGTTTGTGAAGAAAATGTACTGCGTGTCATTTGTAGAGAAGGTCACATGATGGATGTACAGTATTGTGTGTCTTTGTAAAACTTTTTTTTTTATAAAAAAAGATGGTATGAAATAAGATGCTGCAGATACGATGTATATATTAACATCGTCATGGCTTAATTGCTGGTGTAAAACGTTTAGATTTATGGAAAAATAAGTTAATGGAAGAGAGCCATTTTCTGTTATCAATGCCCAAACAAATAAAGTATAAATAATGGTGCTGCAATTTTAATGGAGGAGAGCCATTTTCTGTTATCAATGCCCAAACAAATAAAGTGTGACAAAGTATAAATAATGTGCTGCAATTTTATTTTGCTTGCCATACCTGCTTGCACATGGCTTGAAAGCAGCAATGAAAATTATTGTGTGTATAGATTTGAGAGAATTACAGCTTAACATCTCATAGTGTCACAAGAGCGATGATAATTATAATGGAGGGGGGGGGGGGTAATGCTGTTTATCATTTTATCATAGTGTTAAAAGAGCACTGAATAGTATAATGTGAATATTTTTAGGATATTACTGCTTAAAATGCTGTCATAGTGTCAGTACGCTTTGTATGTGCAATATACATGTATCCATAATTAGTTTCTACATATATATATATATATATATATATATATATATATATATATTACAAAAATCTATGCAATTTCATTTAAGAATATTTCTTTTCAAGGTGGGTATATGAAAAGCTTGCCAGCAGCTTCACACGAGTTGATGGTTCATCCTGGGGTTTTCCTAGGTTCTTTTTTCACCATATACACTGGTCGCTATGTTTAACTTATTATGTGCTAAAAAATGTTATTAACCCACAACAACAACAACAAAAAGTTATATCTTTGGCTCAGTTAATATTTTGGAACCCCAATTTATTTGAAAAGAATACCATTTCTATACAGGATGTTTTTCATATAGGTGATTTCACTTGGCCCATAGATTAGTTATTGAACTGCATATACAAGATCAGTTTCCTAGTTTGAAATTAAACACATGTATGGGAGATACATTACTGAAAAATAATTAGGTAACAAAATGACAACTTTATATTCTGATGGTTTTCAATTTAACTGAAATTTGTTTGAATAGTTAATCAGCTGATTAAATTTCCCTCATGATTAAATATCAGAGGCATACATTTTGAAACATTTATTTAGGTGAAAAATATATGTGTGTGTGTGCAGCACACCCTCTTTATAATGCTGACTATGGGGATCCTATAATATGCTACCTTACAAGGAAGTACCTTGTAAATTTACTACTACTTAATGAAATGGGATCCATCACAATATGTGCCATATAACAGAAACAATGAAGTTTCTTACAGCAGGATAATAATGAAGGGTGTTATAACAGGAACTGTATAATGATGAAGGGTGTTATAACAGGAACTGTGTGATAATGAGGGAATGCTGCAATGGTACTTAGTTCCGTTGATCCCTTTAATGTGGTTAGTACAAATTTGTTTCAATAATAAAGCAAATTGTTTATTGTGTATAAACTAAAGGTTGCTGTACACATGCATCAGTATTTTATAACTCTTAAGAATTAAATAAAAATGGTCTACATGTTATTACACCATGTGTTTTTGTCTTAGTAAGTTCTGGCATGTTATTTACCTATTCTAGACTGATAATAATTCGTGTAACATTATATATTATTGTCATTGTGACTGTTCCAGTAAAATGTACTTGGAAGGCACTTTCAGTGTGGAATAGTAAATGAATTCAGAATTTTTTTTATCTTTTTCATAAACTATTGGAGTAGTCCAAGTACCCATGTGTGTTTTTAATTAAAGAACTGCCTTCCCTAGTGTGTACAATATTTTTCAGCATGAAGTCTGCTCTTGATACACATTTACGCTGACATAGATTTTACATGAAAATATTGCATTTACAAAAGTTACTAATTTATGGATATCTTGATCAATAAACTTGGATAACCTCAAACAGCATGAGGATACAAGGCCTGTTGCAATGCAGCACTTCATTATGCAGCATGAGGATACAAACCCTATTGTAATGAAGCACTTCAAAATGCAGCATGGAGGATACAAAGCCTATTTTAATGAAGCACTTCAAAATGCAGCATGAGGATACAAGGCCTATTGTAATGAAGCACTTCAAAATGCAGCATGAGGATACAAGGCCTATTGTAATGAAGCACTTCAAAATGCACAACATTTTATCAGGAATTCATTTTCTTAACATGGAAGAGTGAGCCTCCAGTAATATCTCAACTTTTTTTGTTTTCATTATCTCTTGTTAAAACTGGTGCTGGTTCTTTAATAGTTCAAAAAGAGAGGCATTATGGGTGCAAATCTTTGTTTTGACCAAACTTTTCAGTTCTTACCATTTTTGTGATAATTGGACAGAACATGCTTCATCATTTGGTTTAATTGGAACAGCACAAGTGTTCTGTTCTCTTTAATTTACTACGTCCATTTTACATCACTGCAAAGGATTTTTAAATGTAATTGTTTTCATAGGGCACCAGTTTCTGTTGATTTTATTGCTGCTTACAAACTACAAATTCAAAGATCCAACCAGTGATCCCTTTCATGGAAAAAGCAAAAAATCCCCAGCTCACAAAATTAGGGAAGAAAATGACAAAAACTTGTATCCACTACAAATGTATATAAAGCATCTGCATAGTGATTCATGTTTTTACCATGTTTATGCACAGTAATGAGAAGAAGCTTATTAATTGCGTTTCTGTGAGAAAGCTTTCCCAATTTCATTATATATATATATATATATATATATATATATATATATATATATATATATATATATATATATATATATATATATATATTTTAAGGAACTAATGCTGTCTTCCATATCCAGCAGTCCTGGATAAGACTTTTTAAAAAGAATCAAACTTTCTCATCTATATACAATTTTATAATAATAAATAATAATAATGAGGGCTTTGTGTAGCGCCTAATCTTTCAAAGCCCTAAGCACTTTACACCATCTATAATGATATGACTACTCTACAGAAAAACAAATGACAAAACCAATGAAATTGGAAAACATAAAAACATGCTGTAAACATATAAGATACAAAACATTATTAGGTCTCTAAGTTTGTCCTTGCAGTCGAAACAGGTGAGTTTTAAGAACACTCTTAAAAGGGACCACTATCTTTGTGTCTAATTTCAATGGGCAATTCGTTCCACATCGCCGGGCCCTGGTATGCAAAAGAACCTTGTCCATATGACTTCGTTTTCACAGTGGGAACAATGAGTATATGATTGTCAGAAGAAGAGCGTAAGTATCTAGCTGGTGTATACACATGGGTGAAGCTGGTTAGGTATTTTGGACTGGAGTCTGTCATTGAAACATATAATCTTTAGAAGCTCTAAGCGCTTTACACCATCTATAATGATATGACTATACTACAGAGAAACTAATAACAAAACAATGAAATTGGAAAACAAAAAAACATACTGAAAACAAATAAGATACAAAACATTATTAGGTCTCTAAGTTTGTCCCTGCAGTCGAAAAAGGTGAGTTTTAAGAGCACTCTTAAAGGGAACCACTGTGTCTTTGTGTCTAATTTCAATGGACAATTCGTTCCACATCGCCGGGCCATGCAAAAGAACCTTGTCCATATAACTTCGATTTCACAGTGGGAATAATGAGTATACGATTGTCAGAAGAGGAGTGTACGTATCTTGCTGGTGTATACACATGAGTGAGGCCAGATAGGTATGTTGGACTGGAGTCTGTCAGTGAAACATAGCACAGAGAACAAATTT